>OZ059798.1:16412184-16740141 GCA_964057025.1 Standfussiana lucernea | reverse complement strand
CATAAATATGTGTTGTCCTCAGGAGTGGTCAGATAGCGGGTCTCGAGCGGCCGGGTCGCCGCCCATCGTGGGCGCCGGCGGCGCGGTGGGCGCGGTGCCGGCGGGCGCGATGCCGCCGGGCGCGATGCCGCCGGGCGCGGTGCCGGCGGGCACTGTGCCGGCGGGCGCGGCCAGCCCGGGCGCCGGGCGCACGTCGCCGCCGCCGCTGTCGGCGCTGCAGTGCTCGTCGCCCACGCCGCGCCGCGTGTCCGCGCACCAGTCGCTCATCATCCACCACATCACCAGCAACTCGGACTTCAACAACATCCCGTCCGGCGTCATCCAGCGCTACGCCGGCGCCGACAACAAGCGCGCGCCGCGCTCGTTCAGCTCCAAGCAGCGGCGCCTGGCGTCGCCGCCCGCCGCGCCGCGCTACCGCGGGCCCGGCGACCGCCACAAGAAGCGGCGCGGCTCGCACGCGCCGCACATAGCGCACGTGCACGCGCCGCAGCGATGATACCACCACCACCACCACCAGCACCACCAGCACCATCAGCCGCACGCCATCAGACATTATGACTACACGCGCCCCCGGAATTTCGATTACTAGGACCTGTCAAATCCTTAATATTCTTCACTAAAAATTTCTTTGAGATATTAAAGAACCGTCTGCGTGCTATTGGAAACTCGTTCAAAGACTTAATTGAGTACAATTCCAATTTGAAAGAACTTCGATGTGATTGACATGTTTTCAGACTATTGCAATAACCGTGCATAGCGCATACGTACGAGTTGCCAATAAGTCGCAAATGCTCTTTACACAATCTTCATTCATTCAAAACTAAATTTCGCAGTCGTAAACTCAAGTAATAGCAACAAACCGTCCGCCATACGGCAGCTGATCTCTAGAGTCTTATGACGTCACAGAACCCCAGTGAGCGCGGCGGTGTCAGTGTGCGGAACCTGTAGTTAGCTAGTGTAGAACTAAGTGCGTGTGAACAGTGCGGTAGAGTGGACTTCTTTAGTATAGTAACGTTTGGAGCAGCTGATGTTACGGACTCTTAACACGGATTGACGGAATGCAATACTGCTACAATATTGCAGAAATGTTAGCGAAATTAAATGTTATTGATAAGTACCCAAACGTTAATATGGCACCTTTGTCGTCACCCATACACGTATGACGAGTCTCTACAGCTCGATGCGTCATATTAAGGCGGTGCTGTAGGACTATGTACTGTGAGGTAGTAACCGAACTCTCTTCGATGTTACGGTAAAGTTAACTTATTGATTGTTACGTCACGTGCCATGCGGCTGTATATCGCGTTGTATGCAATATACACAAGCTGATGTAGGAAACACTTCAATAAACCTAAAAACAAAAAAAAAATTAGACACTACCACATACATCAAAAACTTGATAGTGTTCATTGCGATGGTGTCTCCTACTTGGCTTGTGTGTTATCAAATGTATGCTTTATATTACACCTGCCATTTTGTCATCTACAAGCTTTACAAACAAGCTTAAATACACTTGTTTCTTGGTTGCAACACACTATAATGTGCGACAAAAATAACGGCCTGGCTTTAAAGTATATATTCGGTTAAAGCAGTGTGGACAATTTGCGGCTCCAGACACCGGACTCAGACAAATAATGTACTGAAGTATCTGTCAGTGTCCGGTGTCCTCGGTCGCAATACGTCCGTACCGACGTGACCGAACCTTATACTTGGGAACTTGCGATCCTTTAGTCAAACTTATGCCAGCCAGTGATTTTTGATGTAATCAGAATCAGTCTTGTGACCATATAGATATGTTGTGCACCCAGAAACAAAGTGTAACTAAGCCCTATGAACGTCGTGCAATACTATACAATGCTTTACGAAATATTATCTCCGTGCTGAACGGAGCTACGACGTAGCAAGTCGTAGAACTTTGGTGTAACAACTCGGTTCGTTTTCAGACAAACGGTAACCGGGGATCCGGGAGATAGTAAAGCGAGGCAGTGTGGTCCAGATCGTAAATGGTTTGGCTTTGTAGAGCGTCGTACCTGTCACTCATATCCGTGACAGCCTTTTTCTAAAACTCGATGTGCTTTTTACTGCCCCGGTAATATACTTCCTCGTGCAACATGATCTCAATGCGGATAAACACTCATAATAGCTCTGAAGCCCCGATTTACCCGTTGTCCGTGTGACGCGCCCACAAAATACGAAAATGCAAACAAAAGGTGATAAAACTTAAAACTATAAATATTTTGTGTAGTGATAAATTAAATAAGAGACATTTAGCAAGTCTTAGATCAATACCAGTAACATCTTATGACTCGAACTGTTTTATGAAGGGATCTTACGACCTTGGTATAAATTAAATAACTAAGAAGCCTTCAACTTCTGGTTGAGTAGTAATCTTCGCGAACTACCTACAGTTTACGCTGCGCGAGTACAATCGTATCCAATTGTTCAGGTTTACATTTACCGTAATACTGCAAGTAAAACTACTCACTGAAAAAGAGAAAACATAAAAAGAAACTTCATAGTTTATTACGTTGAAATGAAAACCATGTCTGACAAGTCAATTTATTGTTTTATCACCCAACTAAGGCAATGTTTTAGCATTTTTACTAGTACTATAATATGAATTCAGGAGCAAAGGAAAATAAAATAAAACATTAAATTGTTATCTAATTAGTGAAGTTTTCAGGGAGAACAATTAACTTAATGAGGTTTTTGATGTGCATAATATGAAATCTCAACAACGTCATCATTGCGGTTTGACTGCTTTAAAAGCCATCAGAATAGTAGGAATATTTATACGAAAAGACGCGGAATGACAATGTCGGTTTCACTTGGCAGGCAAAGGAAAAAAAAACTAAAAGCAATAAAAAATATCCCAAAAAAACTATTACTTAAACAAAAAAATAAGCAAAACTCTTGGCAAAATTTTTATGTACGGATAAGGATTGTTTATATATACAGATGTACATAATGTAAAGTGTACATACATGTTGGCTGACAATGAACTTGTACAGTTGCCTTAAACTAACACCATTGTAGCGTTGAAACTATTTGGAGACGTAATTATTATTTATTTGTACATTTTAGCTTTTTTTTACTGCTAATACTGATTATTAAATTATTTGATTGCTATTAAAAGAACTTCAAGAAACTTACATGCGTACTCCAATTGCTAAACATCAACGGCTTGCCTTCATGCAAATATAAGCACAAATCATAGAGTATTTTACAAATGGAATACGAACATGCGAATATAATTAAACGAAGGCTTGATAAAGATACAGCTATCATGTAAATCGCCGCGACAGTTACGACCCGGAAATGTATCGTACGACGTACGCACTCCATATTACATTTACTGCTCCGTGGAGAGGTCACCATGGCAACGCGTAGTGCTCATTCGTTTGTATGCACGCTGGTAGGTCAGGCACAACGCTTGTGAATGGGATTCCCCCCAATGGCATTTCAATTATCCACCGACGATATCAGCTTAGATATCGTTGGTGGATATCAAAGCGAAAAGTCGCTTGCTTCATCTTGAAAGCTCAATAATTACTATTTCTTGGAGACGTTGTTCAACTGACATGGTCACTACTAACACACTGAAGACAGGATATTTACCATGTTTACAATTTGTTTTGATTCAATCTATGAGTTATGTGAAAACGCTGAACCTCGAATTAAGTGATAATACCCTTCTAAATTAATTAAATTAGTTCAGTAATGTATCGACGTCGATGTAGCACTGCTCTCTAGTGTTACTAGATAAATGAATTTGTATAAACCGTTTGAAAGTACTGCCATATCGAGTAAATAAGTGGTTGTACTATAATATGTTACTGAATTATATAAATGTAATGTTTAATACTATCGTACTGTTAACGTCGCCGTCATAGATGTAGCTTACGAACGCGCGTATTTCATAGAGATGTAGATCAATCTTACCCAAAAGTAAAGCATTCACAATCTAATACCTACCTATGAGTACCTTATCTATGAATATTCTACATAATAATATGACAAAATACACTTGACAGCGAATAATGCTACTTTTAGAAGTAAGTACTGAATAAGTATGTGTTTGCACACGACGGCACCGTTTTGTAAGTACTTATGAACCTTGAGATTTTATACTCATTTACATATGTAGTGGCAGCTCGATGTTCTGATTTGTTAATCGAACTACTAGCATCATGTGAAATCAACTACTACACTGATTACATTCGTGTTGCAAACCTTGCTGAGTTAACGTAAGTGTACGATACAGTGATGAAGTGCAACAAAAGCCTTATAAAACATATTTTTGTTTGTTAGAGGTAGGACGTATATTATGTATGATTTACTTACCGAGAGCGTATATTTGTGATAAACAGGGACTTTTAGACAAACATAGCTGATATACTCGTATTAGAACTACATATATATTTAAGTTTCTGTGATGAATAGTATGATAATGAATTAATTCGCGACCGTTTGAGCTCGAACTGTAAAAGTCTGGAAGTGTAGGTACAATAGTAAACGGGGAAACAGTTAGTTAGTATTATTTGTGTCAATAAAGCTGCGATATACAGTAATGTACGGATTCCCTCATAATTATAATGAACTCGTTGAATTAATCATAAGTCGACAGTATTCGCAATAGTTTCAGTTACACTGATGAGTTTTACTACATAGTGTTTCCATCAGTGTAAACAATATTATATAATAATAGTTAAATGATACATAAAGCAATAATTGAAAATCACATTTTTTTTTTTAATAACAACAGTCGTAGTTTACGGAATCCTCCATTCATGGTCTTCTTCTTGGGCCTAGGAGTTTGTAATTGAAGCTGATCATAGACTAGGACGTAGGCTATGGTCACCCTCAATTACTAACTCATTATTTCATTATTTGAAAATTTAATGTTGATTTGTTTCTTAAATTTAGTAGCGTTATGTATTAAGTTGTTACCCGCGTCCGCGTCCAGCGTCGGCGCTAATTTGATACTATGTTCCTATTCCTATCTACTGTGGTTGATGTTATGTTCTTCTGTTAAGTTTGTTGCGATTACGCGTACCTATTGTAGTTGTTTCTACGTTAATTTTCCGCTAAAATGTCTTACTATAGTACAGTCCGGGGACTGTGCCACCACTGTTACCAGTATTATTTTAATAATAAATTTTTCATTGCGGGGAAGTGATGGAGGTACAGGTCCTGTATATCTCCATCCCTTTCTCACACTGAAGTTAGATTAATATAATATTGCTGTAAGTGGTGGTTGGGCCTCTGTTTAAGAATACGTTACGCGTTTTCGACTTGCGATCTAAACTGTCTAGAATAGATTACACTACATTTTCACAACTACGGTGTCTGCCATAGTTATTCACAAGTCACTCGTCCTAACAACAGAATAGTTTATGTAATATTAAGTAGTATAATTGAGTGCTTTACCTAGCAATAATTTGTTAACGTGCTGCTTACTGCGGTGCCGGTGATGTTACGTACGAGCCGCTGAAGTTGCGCGCCATACGTCACTGTCAGGGCGCAGCGCCTTTTATAGTAATTGGAAAATATGCTGATTACAAACATTTGATGGATTTTGTAATAACTTGGAAAGGTTCCGTGTAAGGATATAGTAGGTTGCAAGCGAACAAAGTTATCGGAAACTTTTGATGTTCATATCAGGGGCTAAAAAATGTAGTCACTCCCCGAGGCCGTGATTTAGGTTGATTGAATAAATGTAGGGCAAGTTCAACAAACTCGCAGAATGAATGTGCTGCTCCAATACAATGCGCACGTGGAAGGGATTCTAAAAATAACGGGAAGGTAGGCATGGCGGTGATTAATGACCCGCCCCCCCTCTTCCCCCCACCATGGAATTGAGCGCGTAGCGATTACTCGCGAATTGTGCACCGCCGTGTCGCGAACAGATTAGGAAATGTATGGAAACGTGTATCGGCTCACAAATAAACGACACGTTTCTCTGACAGCTAGGAATAATGAGCCGAGTTCACGTATTGACGAGAGAGAAAGAGTCTAAGAAACGAATTGACAGAAAATATTTCAATGCTTACAAAGCTACATATTAGTAAACTTAGCCAAAATCACTAGTAAAATGTAAAACAAATATACTTCGGGAAACAGTTCTGAAGAAAGCTACTAAACTGACAAGCGCATACTTTGCAGTTCTTCTGCATCATATACTTGGCTTCGTTAGGCGCTCTTTATGGTATGATATGGTATTTTACAGTATGCATTGCATCTACTGAGAAAATCATCCGTTACTTAACTAATCCTAACTGTGTGCACTCGGCAGCAGAGTTATCAACCAAACTATCACACTATTGTATAATGTAAAGAGCCTTTGATTCCTTTCCTTCACACTTAATTATGTTGCCGCTGAGCTTGTGTTCTATGATAATCTCGCAAATGCTTCGGACTAGACTATTCCGACAGATGCCTGAGTGCTCGAGCCGCCCCACAACTAAATGTCTTGCTCACTATATGTCGTTATCAAGGGCTGCTCGAGTAGGCTCAGGCATTTGTTCCACTGGATTGTGTTGCAGTGCCTTTGGTGTGGGTACCTGACGGCGGTACCAGGGAGTACTATGATTGTGTTGTCGTGACTTATGGCATGCAGCCAGCGTGTGGTGTTGTGTGAGATGCCCCTCTGCCTTGTTATGGCAACGTATAAGCCACGGAGTAGTCGGCAAATGTAGTGATACGCTAAATTGGTGTAACTTTTTCCAAGCACCTCGCGAGAACATGAGTTCATGTTCCGGTTGAGCACTCCATTTGCATATTACTCCGTGAGCGGAACATTCTTCACACATACAAGATTACTTGTTTCAACTTGATACATTAGATGTAATCTCTTATGCAATTAGTTAATTAGACGAACGAGTTCGGCCGCCATCTTGTATAATGTACCTTATAACGATAATGCCAGTGTTTTGCTAAAAAAATCTAAATAAATAAAACAAAGTTAAAATTAAAAAAATGATATTACATTACGAGTGCAACTAAAATAATGTACGAAATTAGTTGTAAGGTGATCGTCGTAACGAGTCGCTTACATTTGTTAGTCATTTAAATAGTAAGTCGGCGGCGGGCCGGAGAGCGCGCGCGGCGGCCCGAGCTGCCGGACGCAAGCGTACGATATGTGACGAATATGTTGGTTACAGTACTTGCTCGGCGCGACTGCTCGCCCAGCGCCGGTGACGTCACCGGCCCGCCGCCGCCCGCACTCCGTGTGATTACAAGCATGCATTTATCAAATAGGTTGTCTCCTGCAGTGTGAGTCACTCGCTGCGACGCCTGTAGCTTAGCGTTTTGTTGTATATCTGTGTATGTAGGGTACCTAGCATAATGTTAGCATATAAACGTTGTACATAGCGCCTCGCGGCCGATATACATGTACATACACACCTGTATATACCATGTAAATACACTCGAGATATATTATACATATATTTAATATTAATATAAATTTGATTTAAAGAACGTTTTCAAAATAAATTCATTAAAAAAACACAAAAAAAATAAATAAAGACATACAGTGAGTATGAAGTGGAAAAAGCGATTTTGTCTTTTATTTTCTGAGCATGCTCTCCCCACACTCGTCAAGCTTCCGAACTCCAAGCAATAGAATTTTTCATAAAAAATCAAGACCTACACAAAAGAAGGAAACAATTGTTGCTGAATATTTCATTATCCAATGTTCAGTAGATTTTATCCCGGAAGGATGCTTGTTCGCATTCGTCAAGGAATGTCTTATGAGTCCTACAATAGCTCAAAAGCTAGCAGCGCGCAAATGACGGAGCGCCGCGAGCCATCGGTAACATCGACGAGTTAATTGTTACGAGAACCATCTTGTACTTTGTTTACAGTGGTTTAGCTGGTTGCAATGTGTAGCGTAATTTTAAGTTTAATGTTTAGTCTTATTTGAGGGAACCGCAGATCCTGAAACCTACTGCTAGATTAATTTAAGCAAAACTAGGATAAAGTGCAATAATACCTGGGAAACGCGAGGTTGTGGCTATGTGATGCAATTGTATGCAGCACCTACCTAGGTGGTAGGTCCTTCGAATTAATCATATCTATTTGATGTCAATCCTCATTTACTTGTGGTAAGGGGGATGTCTTTTAGGTATTAACTAGTTTAAATGGGTACAGAGGGGAATCCACTGCTATAAGATTACATACCTAATATCATCCGTTTATTTTCTTTTCCACACCGGATGGTTTTTACGATTACGTCGGAATAACCTATTTTTACGATGCACGGCACAATCGTGTCTTTGTTCCTAAGGTTTTGGGGCATTTGACTTTCGTTTAGGAGTTGCTTAATAAAGGCTAATTATATTCCAGGCGACTAACAACTTAAAGGACGACTAACTATTAGCAAATAAAAAATAGCTTGGCAC
Source organism: Standfussiana lucernea (assembly GCA_964057025.1). Taxonomy (NCBI): domain Eukaryota; kingdom Metazoa; phylum Arthropoda; class Insecta; order Lepidoptera; family Noctuidae; genus Standfussiana; species Standfussiana lucernea. Next base: position 16,731,736 of record OZ059798.1, on the reverse strand, counting down.
AATTTGGAGTTGCATACATTTTCTTGCCTAGCCAAGTAGGAGAACATAGGGTACAGGGAGCTTAGGGCGCCCCGACACGGATAGGTTAGGTTCAAATGGTATGACGGGAGCTAGAGTGAGCGAGCGAACTTAGCTCCCGTCATGCCATACACGTTAGGTTAGGTTAGGTTACTTTAAACCCTGCAGACAGAAATAGGCCGTCGTCGAGGCCAATAAATTCAGTTACAGAAACAAAAACTCGATGGCAGTTTAAATTAAAACAAAGGTAACAACTGATTATTAAGCTGCTAGTTTCTACTTAAAATTATCCTTCGCTGTAGCTGCCAACCTACTATTTTTGCTACCGGCTTTAATTATTTTTTAATCCCAAATTTAGATTAATTTGTCGCTGCGTTAAATACATGCCTTTAATAAATAATGGACATTTAGGTATCTGGAGAGAGGCTAATGAGTTTCGAGTTGAGTGGGAGCTAATTTCAATGTGTAGATCCCCTGAATGATGTCCAGAGTATTTGTTCTAACGCTCGAGTATCAAAGTGCCTTGATTAGTCTCGACTACTGCCAGTCATGACTACGCGTCCTTTTTGTATTTACCTTATATAAACCAGTAAAACCAAAGGGTATCAAAAAGAGCTTTCATGCATTTATACTAAATAATTTTAACTATGTAGGCAATCTAATAATACACACATCAAAAGTGTCTAGGGATCAAGCATTTTTATGCGGATTTCTTGAGATTGAGATGTGGCTTTGTAATAAATTTATGATTTTATAAATTTATATGGATCCTTTTTGGTGCATTTCATAATTTGAATCAGGAACTCTCAATCAAATTCGAGTAAAAGATGAAAATAAGCTGTCAATATTTTCCCTATAAAAACATACAACGCATTGAAGACATTATTAGTGCTACTGTTTCCCTACTACTGATTAAAACCAACGTTATTATGGAGCGGCGACGTCATTTAAGCAGGGAAGAAATGCTCAGAGCCGTGGGAATGATAGAAGCTGGTTCCCGGCAACGTACTGTGGCTTTAGCTCTGAATACAAGTCAGAGTGTTATCAGTCGACTTTGGACACGTTACCGAAGCACTGGTACCGTGGCTGAGCGCCATGGAGGACGGTATCGCTGCACCACACGGAGACAAGACCGATACATTCAAATCTTAACTCGAAGAGCTCCAACAATAACCGCCATGATGTTAGCCGTGAGGCTTCATCACTCTTCAGGGAACTTAATTAGCGACCAAACAGTCAGAAACCGCTTGCATAAAGTGAACCTTCATTCCCGAAGACCGCTACGGGTACCACCTATAGCAATGCACAATCGTAGGATTCGATATCAATGGGCTCTTGAACACAGAAATTGGGCAGAAGAACAATGGCGTTTCGTGTGCTTTTCTGATGAGTCTCGTTTTGGTATGAGACCGGATACAAGACGTATACGACACTGGAGAACCCCTGGACGCCAACAGCGATTAAAATCCTGCCAGGAAGTCCATCCTTATAGTGGTGGAACCATCATGGTATGGGCGGGTATTTGGATCGGCGGAAGAACTGAGTTGATTTGGATCAGAGGCAACCTCAACGCTCAAATTTATGCTGAGACGATTGTATCAGACGTCATCGTTCCTCTACAAGTGCAAATCGGTCCCTTATTTCAGTTAATGCATGATAATGCACGACCGCACACCGCAAGAGTTGTAAGACAGACTCTCGCCGCAGCTAACATCAATGTCCTGCCCTGGCCTGCTCAGTCGCCAGACTTGAACCCGATTGAGCATGCATGGGATATGCTACAGAGAAGAGCTCTGCCGAATATGGAGGGTATCCAGTCGCAAGAAGACCTTTTTTTGTTGTTGCAACGAACATGGGCGGCCATTCCACAGCGTGATTTGGATGAACTCATTTTGAGTATGCCAAACCGATGTTCTTGTGTTGTTAGTGTTCGCGGTAGAAACACGGATTATTAATTGTTTAAGTTACCCAATAAAATTTTAAAGAAAACTGTTATTTCAGTCTTTTTTTCGAACTTTAATGTTAGTGGTTCAAATGTCAAAAATCCCTTTATTAGGAAAATGGCAAATTTCTTTATTAATGCAAAGGTGACTTGGTTTATCGTTACTGTGACAAACGAAAACACTTTATTTGATGAATCCTTAAAGAAAATTTTAATTAATATCAATCAGGAGAAAAGTTATTGCAAAAATATATGTTGATCCCTAGATACTTTTGATGTGTGTATTTATAACAAAAACTTTTTTCCAAAAAAAAACCGACTTCCAAAAAAAACACTAAAAAAGTGGAAAATAATTTTACTTTCGGAAGTCGGTGACTATTGTTTGTTTCATTGACTTTTTTGCCACCGACTTCCGAAAGTAAAATTATTTTCCACTTTTTTAGTGTTTTTTTTTGGAAGTCGGTTTTTTTTGCAAAAAAGTTTTTATTTTACCCTTTTTAGTTATCGTATCACACACAAATCCTTGTCAAGTATCAATTTCGCAATTTCTTTTACTTGGATGACATTTTTTCCAGTTATTTTGATTTCAAAACCAAACTGCTGAACCGATTTTGATGAAATTTCTATGGGACCAATCGGGAAGTAAATCCATTCAGATAAAAGAAGAATTTTTCAAATCGGTTCATAAATGACGGAGATATGAGGTAACAAACACAAAAAAAAAATGAGCGATATAACCAAATAAAATAATAAATTTCAATAAAAAGCAATGATATAATAAATATAATAAAATAATCTATTTAATTTCCAATTTCCTTTAGTCTTACGGAATTAAACGGTTTAAATAATAAAAATGCACCCATTAAATAAAATATAACTGGAATATCATAATATTATAAATAGATAGAATATAGAAACGAATGATATAATCAAATATAGTAATTAATTTCTTAATAAATTAATTATATAAATACAATAAATTGTGTGTTATGGAAAGTTATTTAGAAGAAAAGAAAGAAAGAAAAAAAAAAAAAGAAAGAAAGTTATTTTGTTGTTTTAAGTTGATAAAAGCGCTTTTCCTCTCTCCTACCTATTTATCTAATTTTGCTATGCCCGACAGGGTCCATAATTGTTTCTTCTTAATTGTATTTTACCACCTGTATATGTACATTATGGATTGCAATAAATAATTTGAATTTGAAAAAAAAACATACCTACAACCGAATTGAGAACCTCCTCCTTTTTTTGAAGTCGGTTAAAAATGGATTTACATCAGTCGTTTTCCACAGAATTTACGTAGAATTACTGTAACATTAACACCCGTGCTGTTACATTGTTTTGTCACACCACTAACTATATTAAAGTACTCGCCACTAACCCACCGACTTATTTGAGGATATTAGAGAGAGAGAATTTCAGGTAAACCAATAGGGTTCACGCAAATGAAAACAATGTTATCCTTATCGGCGTTATTTTGTTAAGTAGCAGCATAGCTGGCGCATCTCGCCCGAACCATGTAATATTTATACAGAACAATTTATTTTGTAAAATAATTATTAAATCCAAACAAGTAACTAATTTGAAAAATAAACTGCAAAATAACGATTAACATTTCATACACAATATTATTTAGTGGGACGAATGGCACTAAACTAAGAAAATAATCCGAATCGTTCCTCTAAAATCCCGAGTGGGACGATCGGGAACAAATTTAATATTATTTTTGTAAATTCCCGTTCGTCCCACTAGGTGGACGAAGTCAGGGGGACGAACGGGAATACACGTATTTCACAACATTTGTTCAGCACTAAGGAAATTCATGGAACAAACCACTGGCGGTTGTAATCCAATATACAGCCTATTCAGTTTTTAGGGTTCCGTTGCCAAATTGCAAAAACGGAACCCTTGTAGATTCGTCCTGTCCGTCCGTCTGTCTGTGCGTCCGTCCGTATGTTACAGCCTTTTTACTCCGAGATCATTAGCACAAAACTGAAGAGAAATTATAAAAAATATAGGGGAATTAGGACTCTCTTCAAGACTGCCCTAACCGCAAGGAGGCATCGCGCGAGGCCCCATAAAGTGCGAGGCTGTGGGTTAGGGGCCGCTTCGCTCGCCTAGCTACGACACTGCAATCAAGCGTCCATAATTTTACGCTAGAAATTATTAATTTGGACCCGTTTCTGTATAGACGTTTAAGTCGGCGAAATGATCTTGACTTCTTTGAACACTGTAAAGAAAATTAACCAATCCGAGGTGCTGCCTTTTTTGAGATTTAGCATTTTAGACCATTTGAAGAACTACAATTGCATCCGCAGATAGTAAACAAAACCCTAACAAATCTGTTTTTTTTCTCAACCTCCGCCCCTCCTGCCCCTACCTAAACAGCTGGCGACGCCCTTGATTCTTCGTTCCTTTATTTCTCACTGTATCACCCATACCTCTACGGTATAGCTCATATATTAATCTACAATCAGTCAATTATAAAATTCTATGAAGTTAAGTAAAAACAATGGCTTTCCATTTAACATTGGCCTGCTCTCGTATTTACCTTCGCTCAACTGTTGGACGAGTTAACCGGAATTACAATGAACCCCTAAATTAATTGGAACCGCGCGTGCAACCGACGGTTTGTTAAAAGTTGTAGCCACATGTGCGTGTGAGTGACAGCGTGACAGGGGGGTAGGGACCCGGGGAAACTCACATGAAAGCCTCCGATTACGACGCTGCGCTGGAATGAACTTCGTCTTTTTGTCCGTTTTTCGTAGTCGCTAGGCTGAACACCTCTACGTTTTAGTTCGTGCATATGCATGCATGGTTGCTGTGTTCTCCACTCGTAACTGAAAATAATGTAACTTAATGATAATGTAAGTTAGGTAACAGTAAACTAACTTACATTACAATTAAGTAGTTAAGAATCTACAACGGTTTTCAGTTTCAAAAAAAGTTGTGGAATCTTCAGAAGAGTGTAAGTTTCCAATAAGTCAAGCAATCCAAAAAAAAAATCGTTTCCAAAGGTGGATGGCATTTCTGGGTCCAGCTGTTAACTAGTTGAAATATGTAGGTACCATAAAATCTCTCAAGTATTATACCCATAGAGTATATATATATAGTCTTTGATTATACAAATAATCGATGAAATACTTAAGTCTGACACTGTCTTACCAAGGGGCATCGTATTACCTACTACTAACTTGGTTTGGTTGTGGAGATCAGATACGCAGTCGCTCTACGTAAAATACTGGTATTCAGCTGCATCCGGTTAGACTGGAAGCCGACCCCAACAGGAAAAGGCTAGGCAGATGATGAATCGATTAACTGTTTTGAATCAAAGACATTTTTGAAAGGTATCAGTTTTCATTTTCTTTTTATAATCGATTAATAAAGTACTTATTAATCGATTGAACATTACGATATATTTATTCTCGATAACTAAGTATTTTACGGATAAACCATCAATGCTAATTGAATATCTCATTCGGTTCAAACAAAAACTGTTGAAGCGCTACGCGTTCGTAGTCTGTAATCCGCATCACGGACGCACGCTTGTAGCTCATAGCCCGTCGTAGCGCTCGTTTTGTCTACGCCCCGTAGCGCGGCGTACCTATCGGGTGGAAAGCTTTCGTGCTGTTTATTTGCAAGTTTGTGCTCACTGCTCGCGAGCATTTTGTTGCATTTCATGTTTCAGTTTTAGTCAGTATATTTCGTGGAAGCTTCACTAGTTTTTTACTAGTTAGTAGATAGAGTTCTGTTACTGTATTAAAAATAATATACTTACAAATAAAATGAGTAAAAGTCAGTTACTCTATTTGCTAAGCCTGGTTATTACCTAGTAGCAGAGTATCTATTTTCAGTCGAATTATAGTTAATCGTACAATTTATTCTTATGTTTTCTTGCGACCTAAAACGGTCCAATGATTTGTATTTGGTCGTGTTTTCTAAATAAACGCTAAAGAATACACAAACTAAAACGAGCTCGAGCTCGTCAGTACGTCACCTCTCAAGTTAACTTACAAGTCTCGTGACGGCAACGAATCTATGAATATACTTTTAAAAATTATCTCTACAATCATAGCCAAACACACAACACAAGTCATCCTTCCTAGGAAACAACGAACCTTAAAGCCTTTGGATCACCGCAGGTCTTCTGAAATGCATTAGGAATCGAGACAACATGCATTTAAAATCTAAAAGCACGCCAGATAACTTAATCCTAAAAATCACATACATACGCTATAGAAATTTTTGCAACGAATTGCTTAGAAAACTAAAACAAACGCATGAACATAATGAGATACAAAAAAGTAAAAACAACCCTAAAGCTCTATGGAAAACAATCAAAGAAATCACCAATACTCGCCCAATACGAACCAGTTCAGATATATTGTTGAAATTATGTGACACATCTACTTCTTCCATTAATAGTGTGTGCACTTTTTTCACCAATGTAGGTAAAAACTTGGCCTCCAAGATACATCAAAATCAACATACATCCATCAGCAGTCATTCCCCCGAAACTAACAAAAACTCAGCCTTGTAACTCGATTGTCATTACTGAAATAGACGAAAGGGATGTGGAAGCAACTATACTTCAGCTACGCAGTGACTGTGCAGTAGGTTGGGACGGTATCACGTCATCGTTCCTAAAAACGCATCGTCATGTCCTGGTCCCACCTATAGCCTACATCTTTAACCTCTGCATTCAGTCAGGAGTTTTCCCGAATGCTCTTAAAAAAGCTATTCTCCACCCAATTTTCAAGGGAGGGGACAGAAACTGTGTTAACAATTACAGACCCATATCGGTCCTCACTTCACTTTCTAAAATTTTTGAGAAAATTCTCAATAAACAACTTAAAAAACTTCCTAGACAAATTTCATCTCATAGCGGACAACCAATACGGCTTTCGTTCGGGAGTATCAACTGAAGACGCGGTACTAGATCTTACGCAATTGGTTGCTAAAAAACTCGATGAAAAAACGAAGTGCCTGGGAATGTTCTTAGATCTCTCTAAAGCGTTTGACACGGTTTCTGTGCCCAAACTTATCTCCAAGTTGGAATCCTTGGGTGTTCGTGGCAAGGCTCTTGAAATTTTCATAGACTACCTTAAAAACCGTAGTCAACAAGTCCAAATTGGTAATAATTTGAGTAACGAGGAGATAGTGACTTACGGCGTACCACAAGGTAGCATACTCGGGCCGACATTATTTCAAATCTATATAAATGATCTATGCAACATGACAATCCCAAACTGCAACATATACACCTATGCAGATGACACCGCAATTATCGTCCACGGTCCTTCTTGGGAAGCTGTTAAAAGCAACGCTGAATCCACCCTACGTAGAATCATGCACTGGTTTAACTCTAACCTCCTGACATTAAATCTAACCAAAACTTCATATGTTCCTTTCGCCATCCGCTGCAACATGAAACCACCAAGCACTTTCTCCTTAACGGCACATTCATGTACAAGTCCTTCAACACATTGCTCCTGTCCAAAATTAAGAAAAGATGACAGTGTAAAATACCTCGGCATCCATATAGACAACGGACTAAGATGGGACAAACACCTAGACACACTTACCACCCGAACAATGCGACTTATCTCTATCTTTAAATCACTCAGGGGGTCAGCTGACCATGATGTTCTAAAAATGGTGTATTTTGCTCTGTGCCAATCGGTGCTAGGGTACTGTATCAATGTGTGGGGTGGAGCCAAAAAGACAGGTCTCTTGAGGGCTGAGAGAGCACAAAGAGCAGTCCTTAAAGTTATGACAAAGAAACCACGCAGATTTCCAACAGCGCAACTTTATGCAGACTGTAAGGTTTTAACTGTACGACAGCTATTTGTGCTTCAATCAATTCTTAGCACTCATGGCAGTTTGGCTCCCCCCGACCCCAAAAAACGTAAACATATAATTCCCAGCATCAAACATAAAACGAAGTTTACAAGGCACCAGTTTTACGTAATAAGTACGCACATTTATAATAAAGTCCATAAAAAACTAAATATTCTCGGTCTCCCCAGGTATAAAATAAAACGTACAGTAATTGAATGGCTGCTAAAACAGGACTATCATGAAACGGAATCACTTTTAACCTACATCACCTAGTAAACATCCTCTCTGTATGTTTACCTTATTTTTTGGACAAGCGCTAAGCACTCCCACGTCCATAACACACTACAAACATACTCTCACTTCATTCACTACACTCAACACTATCACAAAACACCCATAACACCTCCCACACATAATCATCAAACATTTGCCCTTCTACAATTCACTTTCAGACTCTCACATTTTTAAAGTTTACCACATGTTCAAAAATGCACCCATTTGACACAGTCCACTGGCGCGTCTGCCACAATAGAATTATATAAGCATATCCTATAGCCGGGCACTGTCTCCTAAGATACAGGCCTAGCCTAGTTTAGGGGACAGGGTTGAGCCTATTGTACGTACTTATCTATCTAATGCTAAATTAAGAACTCTAATCTGTATACAGTGCAATGTACTTGATCTTTGTGGTAATAAACAATTTATTTATTTATTATTTATTATTAACTACAGAACGGGTTATAATCAACTGCCTGCTACAGCACACCACTCTCTCGAGCTACGAGTAGATACTTATTGTACCTACCTCTATTGCCGACAGATCAGCAGATGCTGCAGGTATGGAGACGGATGGATGCCGGGTATCACTGGAGAAATAAGGAGACACTCGTACGAAGTAAAGCCAAGAATGGCGAAATCTTTTAAAAAACGCTTTTTTGGAAACGTGACGGCGAGTTGCCTCTAAGATTTTTGCTCAACTGCGGTGTAACTCAATAAGGGGTTATGTTTTGAAAAGGTAGACGCTTCTGTCCAATATGTTACCGGCAAAGCAGGATTATTAAGGTATCCCATACGTTTTCTTCTTGTTATAAACTAGTCCATTGAAACATCCAGTATTTTGTCTATTGCATATAATAAAGTAAAAAGTACAACAGTTATGTATTAAGAGACTTTAAAGAAAATATCGCAAGTGTGTTTTAACTTAAAATTAGGTAGGTACTTACTTCATTAATAAACTACTCAAAATCCATACCACACAATTTCATCAGCTAAGACATGTGAACAAAATTGTTAATAGGATAAATTTAATAAACAAATTCTAACAATAATTAACCCCACTATGAAACCTCTTGTTCCGCTGGTCAATGGTCCAACGACTCTGTATCACTGCCGGCTTCGGAGCGCAATAATCGAGTCGGCGTTCGGTAATCGAATGAGTCGTGTTCATTCCGCCATCGCTGATCGCGCTCTTGTCGGTAATGTGAGGGTTTTAGACAAGGTGGTGTCTATGGATGACTAATTTAAAATTTGATGGATATTGATCATTTAAATTAAAATTTGTTAGTGGAGGAGCTCGCGGCTTAATAACAACAGCCGCTCGGATCGATCTTTTAGTTAAGCCGCGCTTGCCTAGGTTGATCCGTGGTTGGATGACCACCCATAACATACCGAGTTTCCTTCGTGCCTCGGAAAGCACGTTAAGCCGTTGACCTTTGACAGTCGTTACAGGTAATCAGTGGCCCGAAATTCTGACAACCAGTCTTACCAAGGGGTACCTATTCCCTAATACTAAACCAACTGGGTTGTGGAGGTCAGATAGGCAGTCGCTCCATGTAAAATTCAGATATTCAACCGACCCCAACATATGTAGTTGGGAAAAGGCCCGGCAGTTGAAATTAATACTTGTAAGTATGTGCTTACAAGTTATTATGGTATTTGGCTTAATTATTTGAACGAAAGAAAATTATGTTCTCTCTGGAGTCAATTATAATAACTCCTTAGTGAAATTGTTTCAAAATCTAACGTTGGTTAGCTCTAGAAGATTGATAACAACTCAACTTTATTAGACTAATGTAGGCAGGTACTTATTATTGATGAGGTATATAAGACATGACTGCTTCGATGATCTAGTGGTTGCAAGTGCGACTGCTGAGCATGAGGTACTGGGTTCAATTCCCGGGTCAGCCAAAATGTTATGGGGTTTATAGGCACGCCCCCTATTTCATGGGACTTAAACATAACTGGCGAAATGTGCGTGGTACTTGTTAGGTACAGCTCTGCCTAACCCTTCGAGGATTACAACAAGGCGTGATGTTATGTTATGTTTATAAAGAAGTATCATGTTGATAACAAACCTATCATCATCCTAGGTACCACATATTTGAAGTACCTGGGACTTGTCCTCGACAGCCGGTGGAACTTCGTGGAGCACTTCCGACGTTTGGCCCCTAAACTGGAACGGACTGGGGCTGCCTTCAGGCGGCTCCTGCCCAATCTGGGGGGGCCGAACGCCTCCTGCCGGAGGCTCTATGCGGGGGTCGTGCGGTCCATGGCCCTTTACGGTGCCCCGGTGTGGGCGCGTTCCTTGAGGCGGCGAGCCGCCCATTATCTGAACGCGCCCAAAAGGTGATAGCCGTAAGGATGGTCCGTGGGTTCCGCACGATCTCGGGCGAGGCTGCGAGCCTCCTAGCCGGATTGCCACCATGGGATCTGGAGGCGATAGTCCTCGCGCGCCTACATGAATGGCGCGCGGAGGTTCTTCGCCGGGGGGTTACTCCGCTGCCGCGGCTGATTGCCGCTCAGCGGACAAACCTCCGGGCCGATCTCATGGTGACATGGAGAGAGCGACTGTCGCAACCCCGTGCAGGGCACGCCACGATAGTGGCGATAAGTCCCCTCTTTGAGGAGTGGCTTGAGAGGCGCCACGGCGTCCTCACCTTCCGCCTGACGCAGGTCCTCATCGGACACGGTTGTTTCGGGAGGTTCTTGCACCGAATCAGGCGGGAGGAGACGCCCGGGTGTTTCCACTGCGAGGATCGACCGGAGGACACGGTGGAGCATACGGTGGAGGTCTGCCCCGCTTGGGCGGAGCAACGCCGTGTCCTCATAGCGGCGATCGGCGGCGGCGACCTCTCGCGTCCGGCCCTGGTTCGAGCCATGGTCCGGAGCGAGAGGGAATGGGAAGCCGTCACCTCCTTTTGCGAAGCAGTCATGCTAGCAAAGGAGGAGGCGGAACGTGAGAGAGAGCGTTCCTCCTCACGTCCCAGCCGCCGCGGGAGACGCACCGGGCGTCGGGGGCCACGTGGTGGCCCCCGGCCACCGTAGACGCAGGCCTGTGGACTTTGAGCTAAGGGCTAGCTCGCCGTCCCTCCGTCTTAGGACGACAGGCCGTGTCGACGGCGCGTTCGTGTTCCACGCGCGCCTCAAAGAGATGTCAGCATAGGGAAAGGGCCCGCAAGGGCCGATGCCTGCCGGGTGCTGCGGGTTGTTCGAAAGAGATACCGCGGCCCCGGAACACAAAGGGCGATGAAGGAACATGGGTGGGTTTTATGATTTCCCATCCGAAAAAAAAAAAGGTACCACATACTTAAGTAAACTTTGGCACGCCCAAAAAACTTCATTTACGGATGTCATCAATATCCCGTCTATGTATGTATGTATCTATTCTGTGCTACCCCTTTTATTGATGTCACCTAACGGTTGTAAACCCGACATGCCACCATCGAATGATTTATACAAACCTATTGTTAGCCGTGGAAAAACATCAGACCCAAAACCCATTAGTATATGCATGACATCGCCATTTGAAAACGGCAATCTCACAGTTACAATTCAGTTCGTACTGCGAAAATGACGGCGACTCAAACTGTAACTGTGAGATTAATTGACACGGACCCATTTGAGTTTTAAAATATAAAAATGGAGTGGCTCCCGCCTGCTTCCAACTTTTTTAAATTTTAATTGTACTTGTTCTTAGCTTTTTAGTGTTTTTTTAACTTACGTTTTTTACCGCAGTCGGGTTTTTTAGTTTTTTTTTATTACTTTTTTTTTATTTCCAGCTTCTTAGTTTACAAATGTGAAAGATTTCGTAGGCCATTAGCCATACAAATTTTTACCGCCTTCACCGCGTTTAGTTACTACCAGGTTATGTTGTGTTCTGATTCAAAATTTATACCCGGTGTCACTTTCATAGTAAATACGAATCTAACGATACCTCTCAAGCTAAAATCCATCGAGCCGTTCAGGCCGCAGAACGTGCCAAACAATTATACATACATACATACTCGTACATACGTATACATACTTTCGAAAAACATAACCCTCCTTCAAATCAAATCAAATCAAATCATTTTATTTGCATAATATGGGCATTTATAATATATTTTATTTATTTTATTTTATTTTTAATATATTTTATTTTATTTTATTTATTTTATATTTTTATGCATAATTTTATTTCCTTCTGGCGCAGTCGGGTAAAAAGCTTAGCTGTGCAGCATACGCCGTTATAAAAAGTCGTGATTTTACTTATTTAGAGACAGCCCGTTTAGTTTAGTTATTGCCACCATGCTATGCTCTCTTAGAACATTGCAGCCTGCTTGAAGCTTTTGTATGGAAACTAGCTCCATCTATCCCCCATGGTGAAAACTATTTACTAGTTGGGTTACCACTATAAAACTGTGATTGGATTTAATCTAAAATAACATTAACAATAAACCATATTAGGCTCATGAGGGTGTTGGAGTTGTACAAGATAGATACAACTCTACGCGCCTTCCTTGAGTCCTGTATGGGGCAATGGAGGACGGTCCTTCGATATCCAGGATGTCGACAAATCCAGGGGAATGATGAGCCTGTATGGATTAAACGGGGAATATTCCAGGGCGACAGTCTGAGCCCACTTTGGTTCTGTCTAGCCCTGAATCCTCTAAGCACATTGCTGGAGGATTCAGGTCTAGGCTACCGGTTGAGGAGAGGTAGTCAGGTCATATCTCACCTTCTTTACATGGATGATCTGAAACTCTTTGCCCCCAACAAATTGCAACTAATGGAGCTACTGAAAGTAACTGAAACTTTTAGTAGCGCCATCAGGATGGAATTTGGTGTGGACAAATGTGCAGTCATGTATGTAAAGCGAGGGGAGATTATGGAATCCGAGGGAATCCAGCTCTCGGATTCCATACACCTAAGATCCCTTTCCTCATCCGAAAGCTATAAGTATTTGGGTATGTCTGAAGCGTTGGGCATTAACGTAACTGACATGAAGCAATCGTTGAGGGAGCGCTTCTTCGGTCGCCTGAAGAAAGTATTAAATAGCCTTCTTTCAGGCGGGAACAAGGTGCGCGCCTTCAACGGTTGGGTCATGCCGGTTTTAATGTACTCTTTTGGCATACTCAAATGGACTCAGACCGAACTCGACGCTCTGGATAGGAGAGTCCGTACACTGCTGACCGCAAACCGGATGCATCACCCACGATCATCGGTGATGAGACTGTACATCCCGCGGAAGTGCGGGGGTCGAGGATTTTTAAACGCAAAGACCCTCCACAATCGGGAGGTGTGCAGTCTCAGGGAATATTTTTTAAAAGCCGAGGTGGGTATGCACCGAGATGTGGTTGCAGTGGACAAGGGACTTACCCCACTGTCCATGGCTAAAGAGAACTGGCGCAAACCTGTAGTACTTACTACCGATGACCGCAAGGAAGTATGGCAAGGCAAGGAGCTTCACGGGCGCTTCTACCGGGCTCTTCATAGGCCCGATGTAGATTTTCTAGCGTCCGTATCCTGGCTACGTTTCGGTGACCTTTTTGGGGAAACTGAAGGTTTTGTTTGTGCGATTATGGACGAAGTTATGTTGACGAACAACTACCGGAAATATATTATGAAGGACGGGACGGTTGACGTGTGTCGGGCATGTCACCGTCCGGGTGAATCCATCAAACATATAATTTCTGGATGTTCTCGTCTGGCTAACGGCGAGTACTTGCACAGACACAACCAAGTGGCCAAGATTATTCACCAGCAACTCGCCTTGAAATATAAACTTGTGGAATCTGAGGTACCGTACTACAAGTATGTGCCCGACCCAGTTCTCGAGAAACACCATGTCACGTTGTACTGGGATCAGTCTATCATTACCGACAGGACTATTGTCGCCAATAAACCTGACATTGTGGTGATAGACCGATTAGCGCGCCGCGTAATGTGGTCGATGTTACCATTCCGCATGACGAGAACCTCGTGAAAGCTGAGAAAGAGAAACAATTAAAATATCTTGACTTGGCACACGAGGTTGTCGATATTTGGAATGTGAACTCGGCTATCATTGTGCCGATTGTCGTGACGGCCAATGGCCTTATGGCCAAGAGCCTCGACGAACATCTTTCGAGGCTCTCTTTAGGCGGTTGGACCAAAGGCCTGATTCAGAAGGCAGTACTCCTCGATACGGCTCGCATTGTGAGGAGGTTCCTGTCTCTGGAGCCCTAACCACCGGTAGCTTGGACCCTGCTTCCGATACGCGGCGGACAACTATTTTTTTATATTTTTAAATGTTTTTTTTTTAAGAAATATTTAAAAATGTAAAAAAATGATATGAAAAATGAATAAAGAAATAATAACGATATTAATTTAATTTACATTAATCTCAATAAGTAAATAAAAATAATAGAAGAATTAATTCAATCAATTACAAAAACGTATTTTAGTCATATGGTTACACTGTCAACCGTCTGTCACTAAAAAAAATGCGTTATTTTGATGAAATCGAGATTTTGGATTTCAGATGAGATTGTTTGTTTGAATGAAAAATTTTGCCCTGGATTTTGATTTCGAGTTGAGCCGCTGCTCCTCCGTTTTGGCGTGGCGAGGTCACATCATAAGTGCTTTGTTCATTTGTTGTGAGATAGGACTCTGTGTGAGAAATTGACTCTGGTTTGAGACAGGACTCGTAGTTAGTGTTAAGTGTGAGAAATTGACTCTTCTGTTCATAATTTTGTGGTGTTGAACTTATTAAGTATTTATACAATTAATTAAATAAATTGTAAACACTAGCCTTGACCAAGTTCGAAAATAAAAGTATGGTAATTTTAAAACGTTTTTTATTCCGTTTGTATTGTATTATTTCCATCTAGATTTTACTTGCCACACCATGTTTTGTCACACGTTCTAGTACATTTTTATGTAAAACAATCTTAATACATGTGAATGACAATATTATGGTGCCAAGCACAAGTAACAAAATAAATTGATTCATTGGCCGTTCCCAATAATCGATATATCGGCTCTTTATCCTACTAGAGATATATTTTTGATATTACTTCTAAAGACTTAAGTCAAAAATCTTATCTCTAAAGGGAAAGAGCTGATAAATCGGTTATGGGTTGGGAACGGCCTCAAATAAATTTACAGGTACTATAATGCTGTAGGTACCTATAAATTATGGATTTAGTTCGTCACCACGACGGATAGATGGCGCTGCTTGTATGATGACGGAAATACGGTTGAGAGTGCCGTCTATCTCCATATAATATAGTAGTCTTTGATTGCCACAGTGTGATGTCGTACGGTATTCTCTTGTGGGTCAGTGCCGCCGATAGTCAAACAATTTTTATCTTGCATAAAAGGGCAATTCGTTCAATGTATAACTTAAGTCCTAGATACTCCCTCAGAGAAAAAAATTAAGAAATTAATATACTTACTGTCCCCTCTCTATTTATGAAAACCTTTTGTATGCACATATAAATTTTAATTTGTTTAAAATACAGTGATATCCACAATATAAATACAAGGAACAAACACAAAAGACATCAACCAAAATGGGCTAACCGTGAACAACCGTATTGGGAAAGAAGGAAATCATAAATAATTAAGTAATAATATTTACTGAACATTGGTCCCTATTCGGGAGTGTCAATATAAATAATATTAAAAACGAATAAAAAAGATTTTTAATTGATTTGTATTTGTATGGTGACAGTGGCGTGCGGGGTGCGTTGAGTTAGGGTTGCCTAAAGAATAAAAATACAGAAAAAATAATATCGATCTTTTTGATGTTTCGATTCGAAAAATTCAAATGTTCGAAATATTCAATCATTCTGGTCGTTGGAGGGTTCATCACCAGCATCACCATCATCATCTTAACCTTACATGAATAAAAAGATATACTTTACGTAGAACATTTTTTTTTTGAGGTGGTAATATCATCCATTTATTTCTCCTGCTCTGGGGTGGAGCAAAAGGGCGTGTCAGACTTTTACTGACTAACACTGTTCAAAGAGGAGGCTTACCGCCATAATTATAGCGTGCCCACGTAGAACAAACGTTGAAAGTCGTTTAGCCTGTATCGGGGAAAAATAGTAAGAATCGTTCGTAATTGGTAATTCGTCTTCGTTCGTTTGGGTTTTGTTCGTCGTGGTAGCGGGTATTATTAACACGTGCTTTTCTTGAAGATTCTTATTGTAATGCGGCGTGGTCCATAACCAAAAGAATTATGCAAAACAAAACAGCACAACAAGATGGAATCGATTTACAATCGAGTGTTCGACTGACAGTGCAGAGAACTGGCAACACTGACCCAGACCCGATTGTCAAATTGTCAATGTCAAAATGTCATTCGCTTATCGCTTTGCGTTTGTGCTCTTTTTCGTATCGTATTTTGAATATTATTTGGACTTTAGCTATTTTTGACGACTTGTGCTGTTCAAAATGGATTCTGATGATTTTTTAAACGACGGCCCCGGCTCACTCTCGGACTCAGTACCCGCTTCAAACGTTAACGCTAGCATTTCTCCGCATAATGAACCTGCTTTACATGAAGACTTGCGCGTGAACATGGACTTATTTATATTATTTAACCAATTTGATACAAAACTTCTTATATATATGTTTTCTTTCTACTGTAAGCCACTCAATAAAATCAATAATAGTGCAATATACACACATCAAAAGTGTCTAGGGATCAAGCATTTTTATGCGGATTTCTTGAGATTGAGATGTGGCTTTGTAATAAATTTATGATTTTATAAATTTATATGGATCCTTTTTGGTGCATTTCATAATTTGAATCAGGAACTCTCAATCAAATTCGAGTAAAAGATGAAAATAAGCTGTCAATATTTTCCCTATAAAAACATACAACGCATTGAAGACATTATTAGTGCTACTGTTTCCCTACTACTGATTAAAACCAACGTTATTATGGAGCGGCGACGTCATTTAAGCAGGGAAGAAATGCTCAGAGCCGTGGGAATGATAGAAGCTGGTTCCCGGCAACGTACTGTGGCTTTAGCTCTGAATACAAGTCAGAGTGTTATCAGTCGACTTTGGACACGTTACCGAAGCACTGGTACCGTGGCTGAGCGCCATGGAGGACGGTATCGCTGCACCACACGGAGACAAGACCGATACATTCAAATCTTAACTCGAAGAGCTCCAACAATAACCGCCATGATGTTAGCCGTGAGGCTTCATCACTCTTCAGGGAACTAAATTAGCGACCAAACAGTCAGAAACCGCTTGCATGAAGTGAACCTTCATTCCCGAAGACCGCTACGGGTACCACCTATAGCAATGCACAATCGTAGGATTCGATATCAATGGGCTCTTGAACACAGAAATTGGGCAGAAGAACAATGGCGTTTCGTGTGCTTTTCTGATGAGTTTCGTTTTGGTATGAGACCGGATACAAGACGTATACGACACTGGAGAACCCCTGGACGCCAACAGCGATTAAAATCCTGCCAGGAAGTCCATCCTTATAGTGGTGGAACCATCATGGTATGGGCGGGTATTTGGATCGGCGGAAGAACTGAGTTGATTTGGATCAGAGGCAACCTCAACGCTCAAATTTATGCTGAGACGATTGTATCAGACGTCATCGTTCCTCTACAAGTGCAAATCGGTCCCTTATTTCAGTTAATGCATGATAATGCACGACCGCACACCGCAAGAGTTGTAAGACAGACTCTCGCCGCAGCTAACATCAATGTCCTGCCCTGGCCTGCTCAGTCGCCAGACTTGAACCCGATTGAGCATGCATGGGATATGCTACAGAGAAGAGCTCTGCCGAATATGGAGGGTATCCAGTCGCAAGAAGACCTTTTTTTGTTGTTGCAACGAACATGGGCGGCCATTCCACAGCGTGATTTGGATGAACTCATTTTGAGTATGCCAAACCGATGTTCTTGTGTTGTTAGTGTTCGCGGTAGAAACACGGATTATTAATTGTTTAAGTTACCCAATAAAATTTTAAAGAAAACTGTTATTTCAGTCTTTTTTTCGAACTTTAATGTTAGTGGTTCAAATGTCAAAAATCCCTTTATTAGGAAAATGGCAAATTTCTTTATTAATGCAAAGGTGACTTGGTTTATCGTTACTGTGACAAACGAAAACACTTTATTTGATGAATCCTTAAAGAAAATTTTAATTAATATCAATCAGGAGAAAAGTTATTACAAAAATATATGTTGATCCCTAGATACTTTTGATGTGTGTATTTATGTTCATGTTCAAGCCCAATCGCCATACAAAGTGGTTGATGTCCTTTTTTGTTACTGCAACGAGGCTCAAAAATATGGGGGGTACGTTTAGATGCCAATGTATACGTTTTTATAATAAACATCCGAGTTATTTTCAAGCACTAAGCCTAAATAAATTCAAATCGTTAACGGAAACTATGTCTAAAAGCCTACTATAATGTTAATCACTATCTCGAAGATCGAGGCTTGGGATTAAACTGCTCCAATTAAATTTGCTCAATGAATGTCGAGATTTCAAGCTTTTCATTGTTTATTCCTTTCTTATAAACAGTTTGACATTTAATGATTTGACATGAATATTTACTTTGTTAGTCATTTTATAATTATTTTTTTAATTATTTGTTTTGTGAATTGTGACATGTAATGATTTTTATGAACATTTATTTTGTAAGTTTTATTAATTTTATTTGATTAGTGTGAATGTGAGGACAATGTGGGTCATTATGTTACAGTTTGAGTATGTACTATAAGCGACCTACACAATTAATGTCCTTTCTTTGGTATTGTTCGTCGTTTCGTTGAGCTACTTGAGTCGAGCTACACGATAACTGACAATGTTTGCACTGGCTGGACAGGTCCACTCAAATCTGTGTGGTTCTTTCTTCAAAAGACCATCTCAGACACTCATCTGCATAGTTCTCATGTGAGTTTATCAAGATTATGTCTGGACATTAAAAGAGACTATGACCTCTGAGTTTGTTTCTTCTCATAGTAGTCAGGTACGAAACACCGGCCTCATCTAGTTTTAAAAAAGAAGACGTGTAAAAGTGTTTGTAAAAACCTATTTGCAAAATAAACTTCATTATCATTAGGGATCATTAAAAAATCGCGTGCGAAATAATGACTCAACTTATCTGAGCGATGAGTCAAACGCGATCTCTCACAATAACGCACACTGAAAGCGAACATCGTGAAAAAAGTGAACGAGATACAAGGGACACTCAACGTTACCAACACACGTTACTACTACAACACTTTTCATCCCCCACTGCCAATGAACCTTATATCAACGTCCGACAGTTGAAAATCGATTGAAATACGGTGTTCAGCGAGCGTCGACATTAGAGGGTAGTCGAACACGCATGCGCGATACGGCGTAAACACTGCCGTGTCGTTAGTCGTACGGCAGCCGCCGGCGCGCACGGTCGTAGCGCGCGTTAATAAATAGTTGGAGACGCGTCGCGTGTGTTGTGGTGAATTGTTTCAATCACATTTAATAAAACGTTTGTGCACAAGTGAGGAAAGAACTTGAGAGTGATTCGTACGGTAAGTGGTACTTGAATGTTTTAATAAAAATGTTAAATACCAGCGCTGCGATGCCGAAGGTTGTGAGGTTGTGACCCGGTTTTCGAAATAAAAATAAATTTCCATTTTTGCGTGTGACCACGTGCGAAGGGAGGGTGACGGCCAGACTGGACCCTTTTCCACCGGTGTGCTGACTCAAGCGCTATTACTCGTCCATGGTTATTAGCATGTGATTTACGTAACAATAGGCTTCATATGCATGGTGTTATCATGCGTACCAACGGCACCATGGCTACAGTTTATTTCCGCAACTTAAACAAAGGCTATAAAGCCCATTTTGATTTCGTTATTGATTATATTGGTCTGAGTATGCTATTCGAGTATTTCGTGGTTACAGCTGGATGACTGTTACAGCAGTTAACATTGAGATGTGATGGAATGCTTTGTCTGGCGTCTGCCTGAAACAAGAACATACTAAGTCGTCAAGATTTAACATAGTACCACCTATGTACGTACACCAGTTGATACAATATTCTGAGCTTTGTTTAGGATGGGAAATTCGAAATTATACTGAAAAGTAAACGTCAAAACTACTAGTGGGTAGGTTAATAATTCAATGTTTTGTGTCAACCGACATGGGTACCTAATTTAATACATCATAGTATTTTCTACTCTTACTTTAATAATAACTTTACAAAGCCGTTTTGATTAATACCATTACCACCATCTTGGTTCTCAATATTGCATTGACTCTGCACAATAGCAATCATCATTATTGATGACATTGACAGGCATGAATTATTTATGGCAATCACGTTTGTTTACTTGCAGACTATTTGAAAAAAAAAACGTGTTATACCTGCATCTCTAGTACGTATTTTTAAACACGCCAGCTGTTCCACTCATATCTTCTGGGAAGCTGGAACTACTTCATATCCCGGTACCGGGCCCCGCATGACATCTAAAGCTGCTCGTGCGAAGTTGACAATATCCTCATAAAGTTTCACTATCACAACATGTTATGAAAAGTGAGATTTCAAAAAACATTTTACGATAAAGTAGGTACAATTATTATCGGAACGCTTTCTGTAATTTTCTCATCTAAAATCTTCATAACTTAGCTCCAATAGACTCAGTAATAACAAACCATTTTCCAACGTAATTTTCAGACTAACTCCAGCCAACTTCTATGAAAAGCCATCACTTTTCATAGAAGGTGGCTGGAGTATTGGTATACCAACTATACCAATGCTGTAAATCAGATCTCTTTATAAAAGAGAACTTATAAACAAGCATTGTTTTCGTACCCATGTATTAGCAGTAACCACTGAGTAACTTTCCTGTAGTTTCCTGTAGTGTTCCATTCAGTTGTATAGTCATTGTCTTAACACTGTTTGTGCGGATGGAGCTAATGATACAATATTCAGGGTTATTAAGTGTATTACATTTAAGAAGCAAACTGCTTCAGATAAGCGGGCACTCCATTTAATACTGGCATTCAGCTGGATCCGGTTTACAGGTAGATCGGCTTTCAGTGACCCCAACATGAAAAAACGCACGTGATGAAATCGAATTCCTACATTGCCATGACTAATTGAAGACAATTAGTCATGGCAACTTTGGCTCTGAAATATCGCTGCTTACACTATGAATTTGCTTTTGAAAAACGTAAAAATATTTAATAAAATAAAATCTGTTTATTTAAAAGCCAATTCTGTTGACCTATTTCTCATTAATTTGTTTTAATCTATTCGTCATTTGTTTGTCTATTACACGAAAGTTTCAATTTTCAAAGCTTCAGAAAGAT
Organism: Standfussiana lucernea; assembly: GCA_964057025.1. Classification (NCBI taxonomy): domain Eukaryota; kingdom Metazoa; phylum Arthropoda; class Insecta; order Lepidoptera; family Noctuidae; genus Standfussiana; species Standfussiana lucernea. The sequence continues at coordinate 16,710,351 of OZ059798.1, read as the reverse complement.
AAAGCGAAAGTAATACAAATACGTGGTTCAATTTTAGTTTAAGTACTTGCTCGAAATCCATATCCAATCGAATAACTTTGAAATGATTGAAAATATGTTAAAGGCGCTGCAAAACGATTGCTTGAAGTGGAGGGGTGGTAACTTGTCAGAGTGGAAGGAAAGGGGTTGGATGACGCGAAGCTATCGCAGCGATGCGAGATGAAACACAATGTATGAAAGAAAGCCTCGCGTGCAGCGCCCTCGTTTGGAACGCTGAGGACGGCCTCGCTGCACGTGGACTGCTCACTAATCTTTACATATAATAAAATGGTAAAAATCCAAATCGATGTTCCGAAATGGCGCAAAAACCACTGCATGGATTCTGTTCAAATTTTGCACAAATATTCCTTACAGGCTTCTTCGAATGTTAGGCTATATATTATCACGCTTCTTGCTTAGGGAGATGAGCAATATTGCATTATGTCAGTATTCTTCAATTGTTTGACGTTTCAAACATGTCGTGCACCAGAACGGCTATTTTAAATATATGTCAACGGAATATCCAGCCTAACGGTTTCATGATCGCTCTGTAAACAATATTCTGTGACATTTCATTTTTTTTGGTTAACTTCGTTTACATTCCTATTTTTCTCTTTTTATTTCTTGAAATATTTCTACAAAAAGTAATAAAGAATTTTGATGAAGAAGACAGGCTGCACCGGTTCCAAATAAATTGAGATAAGGGCAGGAAAACGATGATAAAGTTAATTATTTCTCCAAAAGTATAGCGAACAGAAGTGTGATAAGTTAACAAGTTCATGCTGTGCTAGAAGTCGTTTTCTATCTCTCATCCAGTTTTTTCCTCCGATGGCAACAATGTCTTCAGCCCATCTCGCCGCCGACCGACCCACATTAAATCTTAGACGCCTTCTTTTTCCAGCTCTTAGACGCCATTCGGTGACAGCCTTAGTCCTAAATCCCGCCGACAAACTGTTTCGCAGTTTGGTGGGTTTACAAAATGTAAAACATTTTTGGTCCAAAATAACTGTTTTTTTTTTTTACCTTTCATCACTGCGCCTTGCTAGGGGTCCTGCCCAATTCCATTTGAGTTCCGTAACGCGATCTCCAATATTGAAAAACTTTGTACGTCTTCGGATTTCGACGTTACGAACTCGATCTACCAGCTTTATGCAGAACATGGGTTGTTGGTATAGTGGTCGGAAACGAGCATGTGTGTATGAGTTTTTCCCCTAGGAAATTCTCAGTAGCAGCTACGAACTCTGAATTTGTGCCCGGTTGATGGCAATAGGAACGCCCCCTATTTTATGGGACTTACGTTAAACGTAACTGGCGAAATGTGGATACTATTAGGTACACTTCTGCATCGCCACTCGAGAAGTACAAGCGTGATGTTATGTTAGCTCAACATCACGCCTTAGATGAAGCTTCGTTCATCGGTATACGGAATGATTTTTTTGTTTTGCAATACTTACGTGTACAAATATAATATTGCGAATGTGTTGCCCGATAAAAATAAGTCAGGGCTACTTTTTTATTAAAATTAACGAAACTAATGTCTTTTTCCAAACTGAATAAAATCAAAATTGAATGAAAGTACAAAGCATAAGGGCCGAGAATCTATTGGGTTATCTATCTTTTTGTATCTCAGGTAGATGAGTTGATAGTTTATGTACACTTATCTGTTTTCTTCGGTCAAGCCTCACGGTTGTCGCATTTATAAATAGTTCTGACTTAATGTTATCAGACAACCCATTCGTTATATGTTTTTTCATGTCCATTAATTATATTTTTCACTTAGTAACAGATGGGGGGCATTAGGCATTTATTCGGTAGCAGACAGGCTTTATTTACAATTGTGGTGATACACCAGAGTGAAGAGGAATTACATCCGTATATAAGAGCAACTGTTTCACTCGCGGCACGTCTTTAACATTTAAATGTGACTGCACTTGCATTTGAACTTCGGAGCAAAATATTAATAATAGCCAACATGAAGAATTGTGGTGAATAGTCAAACAGCTTCCTTCGATAGTATTTGTTACGTCGATCTGCGTGATGCCTGCATCTACGCATCGAAGTTTTTGGCCCGTTCAGAGTCCTTAAATAAGTATCCGCTTCGGCAATCATGGTCTATCTTTGGAAATCCGAGGTCTAATATTATTGCCCTGTTCTTCCTCTTTTTTCGTATCGATGTCACTATCGATGGTCTTATCAAATTATTAACAACCAGGTGGCTACGTTAATCGCGGCGCCAGTAGCGGTGTAAAGACTTTTTGGACACTCCAGCAAGTCTGCCATTGTCTGGTCGGGAGCCCTGGTGTCACATTGATCTGCTACAACCATGGAAGTACATGCCTATTATGTTTCAACATGGTTAAAATATCACAGAATATCTGATATTATAGATAAATCTTTTCAAAACAGCAAAACTTATCAGTAACATAAATAGACAAAGTGGTACAAAGTGGAAAGACTATTCGTAAGTGCGCAATAAATTCATTACAATGCGTTGAAAAACCAAACTTTGAAGCTTTGCTTCTGTGGGAGGTCACGCGGCGCGACGTCTGTGTTAATTCGGAAACATGAAGATTACGTAAGCGCATACTCTTCAAAGTTTTCTCCAGTATTTTTCAGTAGCGTGTTATTTTTTTTGCATATTCTCACTTTTGTTTTCATCGGCTGATTAAGCCCTCAGAGTTGAAAGTTTTAGTTTTTATTTTTAAGGATATTAATCGCCGCGACCTATGATAGATCATGAATTGCATATTCTATTTGCTTTCGTTCATAAACTTCTTCTTCGCGTGCCGATGGCAATCTAAATTGATTCCCCCCAGAAATTGACTACGAGTTCCTTTAATAGGTACTTAAAACAAAGTTGTACTAACCGGTTTTAGATTTAATTAACAAGTCAGTTTATTAGTTTTTTTTTTTGGAGAGGATGTTAGTAATGGCTGGCTATTTTCCAGGCGACTAACAACTTAAAGGGCGACTAACTATTTGCTACTAAAATAATATCTTAGCAGCGAAAAAAAATTGCTTGGCATAATTTTGAGTTGCATACATTTTCTTGCCTAGGCAAGTAGCAAAACATAGGGCACATCGAGCTTAGGGCACCCCGCAGGGATAGGTTAGGATCCTTTAAAGTCTACAGACAGAAATAGGAGCACCCATTACTTAGAATTATCATTCGCTGTAACAGCCAACTTACTATTTTTGCTTTAATTATTTTTAATCAAAAATTCAGATTAATTTGTCGCCGCTCTAAATAAGTGCCGTTAGTAATATACTACGACTTCACGTTCCCATGTAATGTTCCCTGAAAATGCCTAAAGAATACGCGCACACGTGAGCGAAGCCGCGGGCACAGGTAGTCGTAAATAAATTGTTGAAGAAAAGGATAGTAGAACACTTTGATTTATTGAACAAAACAGTATTGAGTTTTCGATATAATAATAACAAATCTTTACGTTTATAGACCATGGAAACTAAATATCCGCGAAAGTTACATCCTTATAATGTCTGAATATGCTTTTGCATGTGAAAAAAACATAACTATTGCAGCGACATAATAATCCTTTATCCTTTACCTGTTCAAGATTCAATTATTACTTCAGATTACTATTGAGTTTGAGTCATTGCGATGAAACGATGAGTCAGCTACAGTCTGCGTGACCGAGTGCTGGCTGACCACTGTCCAGGGGGTTTGGAATCGTAGTTCGAAGGGGCTCCTGTCACACCTGGGAACCTCCTAGTTATGGAGGTATTGGAGGTCACAGTTTCAACTTTTTGTGTGTTTTTTTAATACAACATTTTAATGTTAAAAGTTTACTTTAAATGCCTCCATGACCCCTGTACTTTTCAAAAACGTCTCGGTTGGTGTCGCGCTCCGGCGGCGCGGCGGTCACACGGGCGACTGCCGAGCGTGGGGGCCATAGCTTCGATTCCCGGGTCAGGCAAAAAGTGACATCGGGTTTTCCCATTAAGAATTTCTCAATAGCAGCCCGGACGGAGTTTGTAAGTTGGCGATGTGATACCCCCGTGCCGTCCTGCGCCTGATCTTTTCCCGGTCGCGTCGGGTTACCGTTCCATTGGACTACCTGTGTCTGCGCATACACTTGAGCAGCACTATATATTTTCCGCGTCGATGGCTAATCTCCGCTCAGATTGGGCAGCGAGACCGAAAACGGTCGGGAGGACTATTACTATTCAATGCATCTGTCAGCACAATGTTTTGAGTGCGTTACATCGAGTCCTAGCGAAAACGGTATTTACAGTTTTCACCACAAAAAAAAAGTCGTTTCCCAGCAATAATTTTTGCAGAGAGTTTCTTACTTTACTATTACCGTCCGTTTACATCTTGTATGCCTATTGCCTATAATCATACTTGAAACTTTGTACTATAATATCATTAAACGACTTGTTGTAAGTTCTTAATAGCATGCCAGTTACAGTAAGTGGCTTCATGAAACTTGCAGCAAATTAAACTTGTTAGTTGTACACTTGTGTTTATGAACGACTACAACTTGTCGGCTCTAGAGAGACCCCTACAATTCTTCTTACAAGTAAAGCAATCAGGCTTTACTTGTAATGTGAATATGGTTTCTATGAGATCCAGCGCGATACTAAAGCGGTTGTTGTTGTTAAGGGTGTTTTTTTAGAGGTTAGATCTTTAAATTGAAATGTTAATATCCATGAAATTAGCTTTTTTTTGACTGATGGTTATATGCTATTTATGTTTGAATTTGATTTCGGACATGTTGCCACCGCGGCAGGCGCGTACATGGCATAAATTGGAGGTCCAATTTGCAAACATTTAACACAGTAAATCAGGTTGTGTTTTGGCAATAAAGCGTTAAATGTTGTCTTCCAAGTGCTCAATTGCTCTTTATTTATTGGCGTAGACATGCGACTTTACATATCCTCAGAGAAAATAATCTAATGGCGTCAAATCACACGAACGAGGTTAACAGGTTAATTTCGTCAAATTGATCGTTCGTCAAAGGTTAAAAAATGATGATGGTCAGAACGTTACAGTCAACGGTGAGCGGTACAGAGGCACGATTACCAAGTTTTCGTGTCACAAAAGGAAGGCATTAGTGTTGCATTCAAGTGGTCTCCACAAGACTGAGCCTCATGCCGAACAGGGTGCGAACGATTGATTTACTTAAAGCCACGAGCCGCGGTGCCCGAATGCCCGAAATCATTTTCAAACTTAAATGGCATAAAATTATCAGTCAAATAAAGCCATATTCATGGATATTTAAACATTTTTCTGTATTTTATTTCAATTTAAAGATAAAAGGTTAATAGTATTACGAGTAGTATGTACCTGACGGAATGTCAAAACCACGGGTGACACGCACTGGAGCGTAAGATTGTGTTTCTCGAAGAAGGTGCGTTCAATTGAATATAATATCTGGTAGCTAACGCTATTCTTGTTTCAATTGGTAACGCGGTAAATTAGTAATCAAACGTATAAAAATCATGGTGACCATGAAATTTGTCAAGCGAAAAGTAAAACCAAGATCACTGCGTATTTTATACTCGGCCATATCGGCTTATTCGTGACGAAAAATCCAAAACACAGTTTCTCTTCCATAACTCGATTGAACCTCCACCTCAAGCATCATTAACTTAGAATATCTTAATCCGTACATTTTGCTTGACAACTTTACAGCAATAAGTTAGCTAAGTATTATGAAGCGAATCTCTCGCGATATCACTCGCTACTTTGATATAACTTGACTGTAACTTGGATATAAGTTGGATGATTTAATTAAATAAATGTAGGTGGTTGTCATGGCTTACGATGCTCAGCGGCTCAGCGGCTGAAAGGCTCAAAGGCTGAAAGGCTTAGGGCTACAACTATTTAGCGGCGATAGTGCAAGATGAATGTCGCAACCCGCTGACTTCCAGTCAGGGTTGAACGCTCTCGTGCTTGACTTTAAGATCTTAGGTAAAAAATGGTTTCTAATGTTTGGACAATGTCATAAAATACTGACGTTTCCATTAATTAAATATTTCAATGATAAACATCATCGTTACTGAATTGGACATTTCGGTGCTTTTCAGCAGTTAAGGAATTACCATCAGGGTGTAAGTACTTACTTACCGTCGGGATGTAAGTGGCACTTTGTTGTGCTCTTATATCTTGAATATTTCTGCAGCCCTTTTTATTCTCATCATAAATAATGTAGGACTCCCAAATTCCGTCTTGTTTAAGTCCCATGTAACAGGAGCGAGCCTATTGCCATCAACTGAACACAAATCCAGACTATAAGTTGCTCCTGAGAACTAATGAAAAAACTCTGTAACAGCCGACTTGTGATAATCGTTCCTATGACTTCAAGCTGAGCAGTAGCGCTTGCAAGCGCTACACCAAACACCGCAGGACTTACTATCAGGGTGTAAACACTTATGCTTCATTGGGAAATAAAAACTTTCTGCAGCACCATTCAGTGCCATCCTTGCATCTAATCCGGCCTCAGCTGGGGGTGTAGCTGGACTTAAACTACCGTTACTTCATTAAACCGCCGCCGCGGCCGGCGTCCTAGCTATGCTAATTAACTGCAATACCAACGACAATGAGATCTGGAGATAAAGCGATTGTATTTTATTAATAGAGTTACTAGTTTTGTTTATCTGAAGAAGTGAAGATTAGGAATCGATTTCGATTAATACGACTAAGAAAAATGTTTTAGATATGTTTATTTGTGATACATTAAAGCATGAGTTTCGACTTCGTAATCCATTAGTAGCGGATACTGAAATTCAATTTTGTTGTAATCTTGCTTGATTAAATGTAAAGTCAGGGAAATAAGTAAGCAAGACCAAGTTAAATTGTCAGGACTTTCAAATCACAACTACGAGTATGAAATGCTGAATATGCTTAATAATGAATGTCCTACCGGCGTCGTCCATGCAGTTTGTTCATTCGGAATACGAAACTGCTTCTCCGTAAAATGAATACCTCATCATCATCATCCTCAGCCTCCTTCCATTGCTTGGACGCCACTCGGTCACAGGCTCGGGCACAGCTTTACTCCTAAAAAAATACCTCAGATGCCTCTAACTACACCCTGCTTTCTTTGCACCAGCGCCAAGTATACGGGATAAGGTGATTACCCCAGTCAGCAAGGATACCAGTTTAGAGACGACTCCCGAGGGTGCAGTGAGCTCGCAATTACGTAGCGTTAGACACGGTCATAGAACTGCAATCTATTGTATAAACTAAACGAGCATTTTTAAAACAAAATACCTGCTTAACATTGCAAGTCTGACAACCAGTCTTACCAAGGGGTATTGTTTTACACAGTACTAACTGGGTTGTGGAGGTCAGCTTAACTCTGTCTTAAACACCTCTGCCCTACTCTACGGGAAACACAGGTGTGATGTGTTGATTTTGCGAAAACCGGATAACCGACGATCTCACGCTTAGCAGAGTAAACCTTAGAAATTGTTAAAAAAAAACAAAGCTACAAACCCAATTAAATCAACATTAGTTTGCAAACAGCTCGGGGGTAGCTCGCTGCACTGAACTCAAAACAATCGTCAACAACACCCCTCACGGCACCATTGCGGCTAACCGACACGACAGCCGTAGGGTAGGTAAACAGTCGTCGTCCCACGCCCGGGCCCGCCCGTTGCGCACACTGACGGTCGGGCAGACGGCCGCCGACCCGCGCGGACTGACGTCAACACTTTATGCAACTGCACTTCGTAAACAAGCTTGTTGTGTTGCGGTACGTTAGGTCCGTTGTATGGTGGATTTGGTCGATGATATTCAAATCGGATGTTAGTCTGTTTACTGAAACTTTTCTGTTGGCATGTCGATTGTTGGTATTCTCCCCCCCCCCCTGGTTCCTTTAGTAAAGTCTCGACGCGGGGTCGGGGTGCGGGGCAGTAATTGATTGCAGAAACACTGAATGCTTGGCTGCTATTTTGCTATTGATAGCAGTTAGCTATAGGAACATACTTTACTTTCCACTGTTCAAACAAGCTTGTGTGTTTTTAATTTTATGCAACATAACAGGGTTAGGCAGAGGTGTGCCAACCCAATAATATAATACACTCACATTTTGCCAATTATGTTTTAGTCCACAGTAATAAGGGGTGAGCCTATTGCTTCCAACGGGGCCCAAATCCAGACTCTGTGGCTGCTACTGAGAAATTCCTGACGGTAAAACCTAATTATATTTTACCCGACCTAGGAATCGAAACAAGGCCCTCACACTCGGCAGTAGTGCTTGTGACTACTCAGCTTGTTACTAGACTTCATCATATTCCTGGCCTGGCCATCATTTTTCTTCTTTCACTCTCCCCTGTCCGGCGTCACGGCATTGTTCATCCATCTTCTTCACAGCCCCGCGTTCTGATGCATATAGTACGATAGGCCTAATCGCTGACTTGTATATTTTCTCCTTTAAGTTGAGGGACATTCGTGGGTAGCAACTTGTTCCAGTGACCTGTCGCCGTTTCATCCATCCTGAAGCCAAGCCAGAGACCCATGGGCGGCATAAAAACTCTGACACCAGGTTAGGCACTACCCACACGATAAAGAAGAAGAAGATCCATCCTGAGTTGATCCGGTGCGTTACATCCCGGTCTACTTCGCCATCCCTTTGGACAAGCGACCGGCGACCGGCGACCGGTATGGGCGTTCCGGTAAGAGTATTAGGCTGTAAAGACCACCGAAACGGCAAAACAAGTATTCCGCTCTGGTTCTACTCATTTTTTTACATTACATAGTCTTGCGTTTGGCCGCAACTCGCCTGATGTGAAGCGATGATGCGGCCTAGGGTGGAGTACGCTTGCCTAAAAGAAACCGATTCACTCGAACCTTGAATAGATCCAGATTAAAATGATCAGGGAATAGAGAAGCTGGCAGTGAATTGGCCAACAATCTCCAGTCTTTGCCACCATACGTCCAATCAATCTGCTCTGGACCTCTTGCGACTACGACGGTAATTTTATACTTATAATAAATGCGTATTTATTAATACAAAACATTGCATTGAGAAATCAATATTTACACAGGGTGGGTTGGTTATACGTGAATAAGGATAATACATTATGGGAAGGAAACAGTCATAAATATGAGCAACTTTCTCTATAAGGCTATGGGACTAACTGACTATAAAATATGATTAAAAATCTGCTGTTGCCTAAATTTATTCGAGTTACGCGACCGACAATGTATGGAGCAGCAGATATCATTTCACTGTCGGTCCCACAGTAAAAGTTGTTTATTTTCATGAGTAGGTACTACACGCCTCTGTAAGGCTCACGTTTAACAAATCACCCAGTTTAAGAAGTATTCAGTAATTATGAAAACGGAACTACATAGTTGATGTTCTAGCGTGTCTTGTAAGTTAGCGAGGTTGTGGTCGCGTGAGGTCGCGGCGCCCGCTGCCGGCACAAGGTCGGTCAGCTCATTCACGGAATCACGGCGTTATGTGTCGCCGGTCGCATTCATCCCGTAGACCGGGCTATGTACATACATAGATACCACCTACTACTACTTTTATATTGCAACAATGTGTAGGGAACGAACACCTAAAGTGTGTATTGTATGGTTGTCCAAGTTTGATATTATAATAATGCTGGAATGAATGTGATATAGAAAATGCAAAGTCTGGACTTTTGAACAATCATTGCATTAGAATGTCACAAATAGGTCTCGCTAGCGATCCCAAAAATACCTTCACCTTCGCCATTTAGTCTGTCTAGGTTTCACAAAATTCCGACAAATTTTGTTTATCTACTAGGTATTACGATAGTGTCAACGCGATGAGCTCGAATAACGAGTCGTGCTTCTCTGTTTGAGTACAGGGTATTTTGGGTCAAAGACAACATTACGGGCTTTTTCAACTTCCTAAATATTTCACGAGTCACTCACATAATCAATCAAATCGCTTTTAACGTAAAAAGAATAAGAACAGCCGCCATCAGTCTTTCTCCGCACTCCAGAAGTCACAAGGTGCGACCTTCTGCGGCTATTGTGTGCAGCTGTGTCCGCCCACAATGGACGACGATGGGCAATAGTTTTCATTAAGCGACACCCAGTAATCAATCTGAATGAAACAGATCTAGTGCCTGATTGATAAACTCGATACTAATTGGAATTCTGTAGCGATTGTAGAATGTTTATAACTAACAAAACATCAAGGTGTCGGATTGTTTCGGCCATCCGATACTTTTAACGAACTGTTCGAGTGGCTGAATCTAAGGGCTGAATTTTGGCACTTGTGTTGCTGTGAAACGAGAGTAGCCTTGAACGTAGGTGCAGAGGTATACCGGCGTACCTTCAGTTTTATTTATTTTGGGTCGATTTCTGTAATACAGCATGAAGCATGCAGCTGCTTCAGTGCTTTGCTACAAATGCTAATCGATGAGGATATTATTATTTTATATTGGATGCATTATATTTAATAAATGACAAAAATGGAACCCTTATACGCCCTGTTCGTCTGTCTGTCCGTCCGTATGTCACAGCCACTTTACTCCGAGACTATTGGTACCACACGGTTCAAATTTGGATAGTAGGTGTCTTCTATGAACCGCTACACAAAAGTGATGTTAAGTTTTCACAACAATATAAATAGGCCACCACCTCCGAATCACCCACACTGTTTTTACCATTATATACATATGGAGGCAAAGCACAAAAATGTAAACAACCATGCTCAATCAAGTCGGGAACCACGAGGGGCTGTCGCAAGTAGTGGCTGACGACTGCCCTTCTTTGTCAGGCTGCTTATTTATTACTGACCGAATATCTAAAATGCAGTTTCTAGTAGACACGGGCTCAGACCTGCGTGTTTTTCCCCGGTCTGCTGTCAAGATGCCCTGCAGAAAGTCTGAGTACGACCTAGTAGCCGCAAAACAACACGGTAACAAACACTTACGACCCTATACAACTCCATTTAAACTTGGGACTCAGAAGGAACTACAGCTGGAACTTCACAATTGCGGATGTTTCTAAGGCTATTATTATAGGAGTAGACTTTCTCAGTTTTTACAATCTGTTGGTGGACTGCAGGAATCAACGCCTGATCGACAACCTAACGTCCTTATCAGTTCCTGCTGCACACTGCAATGCAGTGAGCATCGCTTCCGTGAAGGCAGTGGTAGAAGAAACAGACTACCATCAGACTTTACGTCCGGACATACCGCGACCTGCAGGTAAACAGCTGCCAGGCAAACACAACACGCTGCACTACATCAGGACGACACCAGGCCCACCTGTAGCATGCAAGCCTAGACGCCTGGACCCTTCTCGACTGCAAGCTATTAAGGAGTTCGAGAAAATGCTTCCAAGCGGTGTAGCACGGCGCTCGGACAGCCCTTGGTCAGCGCCACTGCATCTGGTGAAGAAGCAAGACGACGAATGGAGACCATGTGGTGGCGACAGGGCACTTAACTCGAGGACAATAGCTGACAGGTACCCCATCTGTCATAATACCTATATAAGATTTCTCACACCAACTATCAGGCTGCACCGCTTTCTCAACTATAGATCTCGTAAAGGCCAATAACCAGCTGGCGATAAACCCTGAGGACATCCCTAAGACCGCGATAAGCACATCATTTGGACTGTTTGAATTTCCCTTCATGACTTTTGGTTTGAAGAACGCAGCTCAAACCTTTCAAAGATACATTGACAAAATCCTATCGAGCCTAGACTTGTTACGGCTACGTCGATGACATTTTATTATTTTCAGCAACTACTGAAGCACACAAGGCACATCTACGCCTGTTGATTGATCGCTTGAAGCAGTACGTTGTCGTTATCAAAACAGCCAAACAAAACAAACAGCAAAACTAATAATAGTCTTCTAATCTTCGATTAAACTCAACTAATTTCAAAGGTTAAGTTCAATACTAACTACGGAATATCCTCGGTGTGGGTTCCGATCAGTTTATTGTGGAAGTTTTGCACGTGTACCACGCGGCGCGCAGCGGCGCACAGTGGGCTGAAAATCGACTTTCATAGACATATAATACTTTTTTCCCAAATGTCCACTTTTATGACTTGAAAATGTTTTGGGAGACTAAATCCATGCCTAAAAATATCAACATTATGGAATAGCATTGCAAACAACGCAAAAAAAAAATTTTCTTTAAAAATTACTATGGAGCTGGCATGAAAAAGTCTCATACCTCCGCCATCGTTCAATTGGCCCTAATTCCCTTGCAGGTAATTAAACCTTGAATTATTTAGAATTTTTTGACATACTCCCCGAAGCGGCCACTGGTGCGACCTTTTTTTTAAAAATCGCTTTCAATTTAATATTTTCAAAAAATATTTTTAATCAAATGTTTAACTTAATTTAAGCTTAAAATCTACACGGACTACTTAAACGATGCACCCGACCACTACTTTGTATTAACACGCCACATGATCATAAAAAAATAAGGTCTAAAGACCTAATAGTGTAACGATCCTAATTATGGTCATTATTTTATGAGTTTAAGTAATATGGTTATTCATATCTATTCTATGAGTTAGCTAATGAGGGTAGTAAGTAAATTAGTTTAATGATTACACTAAATAACGTCGTTGCAATAAATAGGAGAACTCAAAATAAAATCAATTCATTTCGCCTTACGCATTGAAAGTACAAACAGTAATAACATCACCGTAAACATGGAAAGCATCGTAACAAATCTTGATATTTTATTTTATTTTATTTTTTATTTTATTTATTAGGGAAAACAAACAATTACACACTATAAATGGTTAACAAATAATTGGTACGAGACTGCGTCAGTGTGCAACTAACTACGTTATCCACATCTTATATAATTAAAATTGGAAGATACATGCACGAGTGCAATAAGCCTTAGCTCTAGTACTAATACTATATAAATTAAAAGAGAGAAAAAAATAAAATAGAACAACAACATCTACAGATACAAAAATAAGTAGGTTAATCCTCAAAGTCTTTGATAGCTTTAAGTATATCACTTCGAAATCTATTAGCTGACAAAGAAAACAAATCTAAACCCGAGAATAGGGTGTTATAATTTTTCGCTAACCGACGTAAAGGTGCGCGATTCCCCGCGTTTGTGCGACACGAGGAGACAGCAAACAGCGGGCGACCGCGCGCCCCGCGTCTTATGATACTCCTAGGTACTACATAATATAATCTGTTTGTTAAATCTGGGCAATCATATTTGTTATTACACAGGTCATAAAGAAACATGCTTTCCAAAAAGGTGCGTCTAATGTTCAGAGTATTAAGTTTGTAATGTTTCAATAAATTACGGTAAGAGGTAGTTTTACGGAAGCATCGGTAATGAGTGGCTTTAAGGAATTTATATTGTACGGTTTCAAGATTTTCTTTGTATTTTATATAGAAGGGATTCCAAATCATTGCAGCATACTCCAACTGTGATCTCACCAAACATTTGTATAAATGAATGTATGTATGAGTACGTTTAAAATCGGTCATGCATCTCATCACAAACCCATACATGCGAAAGGCATTACTAACAATCTTATCTATATGTTGATCAAGATGTAGTTTGTTATCCAGCAACACTCCAAGGTCTCTAACTGAATTTGATTTGTGCAATAAGGTGTTATTTAAGTTATATGTATGAGTGATTACGTTTCTATTCTTGGTAAATGTTATAGATGAACACTTTGCAATACTTAGTTGAATTTTATTTTCGATACAATAGGTCGAGAATCTATCCAGATCCTCTTGAAATAAGAGACAATCATTTTTGTTTTGAATTTTTCTAAAAATTTTAAGGTCGTCGGCATACAGTAGAAATTTGGAATATCTGAAACACTTATATATATCATTTATGAATAATATAAACAAGAGAGGGCCCAAAATTGAGCCTTGAGGCACACCGGATGTAACATGTATGGATGTAGATTCCAAACCTTTGATGACTACTTTTTGAGTTCTATTTGAGACATACGATGTAAACCAACGCAGTAAATCACCCCGAATACCGTTGAAAGCAATTTTTGTTAAAAGCAGTTCATGATCCACCTTGTCAAAAGCTTTTCGAAAGTCCGTGTACACCGCATCTACCTGTACTTGTTGATCCATGTTATTAAACAAGAAATCAGTGAAAACCATTAAATTTGTGACTGTTGATCTTTTTTTAACAAATCCATGCTGTTGTTTTATTACAATGTTATGTATTATAGGATAAATCTCGTCATGGACAAGTCTTTCGAAAAGCTTCGACAAGGTGGACAAAATCGAGATGGGTCGGTAATTTTCAATATCATGCTTGGATCCAGATTTATGTACAGGAGTTATATTAGCTCTTTTCCAAATCTCAGGAAACAAACCTTCTGCAATACATTTGTTGTATAAAATATATAGGGGTGTGCATATGATTTCTGCGGTTTTTTTAAGATAAAGTGCTGGTAAACCATCTGGCCCAGGACCTTTTGTAGTATCCAGTGATTTTAAAGCTTTTAAAATTTTATCAGTACTGAAATGGATACTGTTAATAACAACACAATTTTCGTCGTACAATTGCGGAGGTAAACAAGTACTTTTGTCAAACGTAGAATGTTCGTAGACAGAATGAAAGAATTCCGAGAACATATTGCAAATTTCAGTAGGATCACTCGAGGTATGGCCTTCATAGGAAACTGTGGAAGGTATGCTGGCATTCGTTTTACGATTTGAAATGTAACTCCATAAGTATTTAACGTTTTTATTAATATTTTCTTCAACCGAGTCAATATAGTCATTGTAACGTTTTTTACATTCAGCTTCAAATCTTTTTCTTAAGAAGGAAAATTGTTCGTAGTCTGATATGTTACCGTATACCTTCCATTTAATCCAGGCTCTATTTTTGTTCTTAAAAATGCGTATTAATGACTTGGAGAACCAACAAGGGAATTTAGACGAGCGCGAGGAGGCTACAGGCGTATGATCTTTTATTGTTCGGAAAATAATATCATAGAAAGCATTTACAGAATCTTCAGCTGCCATTCCGCTCAAGGCACTAAACCAATCAACTTTACACAAATCTTGGTTAATTAGGTCGTAATTGGCTTTATAAAAGTTATATTTAGATACTTTTACCCGTGAAAACGTTAATTCAGATTTATAAGGAATGGCGGAACAAAACGGGGGATGATAATTGTCTTTAGGTAATAATAGAGAAGATGGTGCGTAAACACGACAGTTGTTATTACTTATGATTAAATCAAGAACACGCTCCTTATGATTTTTTAAGTAATTAAATTGGGAAGCATTAAGTACTGACATAAAATTATCTAAATGCTTACAAACAGACGAGCTACCATAACAATGTAGTGCCCCAGAAAGATCGTTAGTGCAAGCATGCCATTCCACGTCCGGTAAATTATAGTCACCAAATAAATAAACGTTACGCGAATTTAACCTATCCAATATACTTAGAAGGTTCTCAAAGTGAATATGATAGATCTCTTCAGAAGTTTTTGGTGGAATGTATGTTGCACCAATGTGATATTTGTCCCGATCGCAACCAGGAAGCTCGATAAGTACGTGTTCTATATGGGGATTTATAGAAAATTCAATAGGTACGCATACGGCGTTTAGCTTTTTAACGACAGCCACGAGTACTCCGCCCCCTTCTTTTTTATTTGTGGCGAGGCGATTACGGTCGCATCTAAAAACTACATAACGCTCGTCAATATATTCATTGTCAAATATTTGTGGAATGAGCCAAGTCTCAGTTAAAATAATTATATCATAGCAGTTACTTAAAATATTCATATATAAAATATTGAGTTTGGTACGTATGCCTCTGCAATTTTGATAATAGATTGATAAGTTATCTAACATTAGGGAAATATAGAATTAAAAGAGTGTACAATAAAAAAGTAATTAATTGTGTTGCTTGTAAAACTGACAAGTTTTACTGATATGTTCGTTATTTTAAAAGGTTCAGCCAAAAAAAAACGATTATCAGTTTTTATTTGAGACAGTGTTATCTCGATTGAGATGTAGTTTATCTGAGGAAGATCGTGTGACGTTTAAAGAATTTTGCCGGAAATTTACGAGAGCAGTAGAGAAACGTTGGCATTCTGCAAGCCGAAAAATGGAGTTATTCCGAAAGGAATATGGAAACTGGCTTGAGAAAAATGTCGTCTGGCCTAGCTGCATCAAAGACAATGTTCAGGAAGCTTCAACATCTGTAGCTCATGAGGAAGAAGAGCCATCAACATCATCAGTTGGTACTATGACCAAACGGAAACTCCCTAGAAAACCTTTTGAAGAGTTGGGAACGAAGCAAAAGAAGAGACGGAGTGGTGATTATTTGAACAGTCATTGCAGTTAGGTTGTTCATGCAGCTTGTACCAAGTTGAAGGAAGATGGAAGAGACAATATTACATAAGCAGTCGTGAAGGCCTTCTGCCTTAAAATCAGTTCTTTTTGCTTTAAATCTTCTGGTAAAGATTTAAATACTCTATTCACTGTTAGATCCAAGAGAGCCTGCAGAAGAATTCTGGCTGAGCTATCTGTAACCGTGATGGAATTTTCGGGTTCAGGTGGATAACACTCTTGTTTTGCTAGTTGCACCCTGTAATAGCAAGGATATAAGTCTCTAATACCTTCTCGAATTGCTGATTCTCTCAAAGTTATACATATATTGCCATTTTGATAATTTAAGAGATAGCATTAATCCAAGCGACTTTAGGGGTGTAAAGGTTTCCTTGCCAGCCGGTTCTTTTATCAAGTCTTGAATCTATTAACTGCTTCTGGATTTTTCAATAAGTATTCAATTACAGAAGCAATATTGTCTCTTCCATCTTCCGTCAACTTGGTACATGCTGCATAAACAACCTCACTGCAATAACTGTTCAAATAATCACCACTCCGTCTCTTCTTTTGCTTCGTTCCCAACTCTTCAAAAGGTTTTCTAGGGAGTTTCCGTTTGGTGATACTCGTAGTACCAACTGATGATGTTGATGGCTCTTCTTCCTCATGAGCTACAGATGTTGAAGCTCCCTGAACATTTTCTTTGATGTAGCTAGGCCAGTCGACATTTTTCTCAAGCCAGTTTCCATATTCCTTTCGGAATAACTCCATTTTTCGGCTTGCAGAATGCCAACGTTTCTCTACTGCTCTCGTAAATTTCCGGCAAAATTCTTTAAACGTCACACGATCTTCCTCAGATAAACTACATCTCAATCGAGATAACACTGTCTCAAATAAAAACTGACAATCGTTTTTTTTGGCTGAACCTTTTAAAATAACGAACATATCAAGATTTGTTACGATGCTTTCCATGTTTACGGTGATGTTATTACTGTTTGTACTTTCAATGCGTATTGTATTGTATTGTATTGTATTGTATAGCGGGCCGGTGTCCGCAACTCCACGACCAACGCGCGTATTTTGCGTACGGGTGGGAACTTTATTCGATCCACCCCAGTTCCCCGAGAAAGGCCAACAAAGCCTTGATGTTGCTGGCTATCTCGCGGAGAGTACCTGGGTTACCGAAGTACTTTGCCCTGTATGAGGCAACCCCTGGGCAGTGCAGAAGCACGTGGGCTGCTGTTTCGTCTTCCCCCATGCAGGCTCGACACAGTGGACTATCTGTGGCTCCTATGACAAAGAGGTGTTTATTAAAAGAGCCGTGTCCAGTGACAGCGGCTGTAACCGTGCGCAGCTGTAGTTTTGACAGCCGAAGCGCCTGTTTGGTGAAGCGGCCGTCAATGGTAGGAAGGGCTTCCTTGGCCTGCCTGCACTCACCATGGTCCAGCCACAGTTTGTGGTGCTGTTCACTAGTGCGTTTCCTTACCAGTGTGCGTAGAAACCCGAAAGGGAGAGGCACGATGGGTTCAGGTCCCACTACTGCCATGCTCGATCCCCTTCTAGCAAGTTCATCCGCGGCGTCATTGCCTCGGGAGTCGCTGTGTCCTTTGATCCATTGGATGGTTATGTTGTTGAGATTACCAACCTGGTTCAGGCGCTGGTGACACTCGTGTATTAACCCAGAGTTAACTGTGTGGTTGTTTAGTGCAAGCAGCACAGCCATGCTGTCTGAGAGTATACGAATTGAGTGGTCCTTGACATCCCTGGCTAGGATGGCTGATGCGGCCAGGGAAATGCCCATGCATTCTGCCTGGAATACAGTGTTGTGGACCCCCAGTGGTGTGGCTATGTGGATATTGAGGTCCTCTGAGAAGACTCCAGCTCCAGTACCACTACCTGTTTTGGATCCATCCGTGAAGATCCGTAGTTCTGCGGGGGTTAGCCCCTCGCAGCGGTGATCCTCATGGAGCTGGATTTTGTATTTCTTGTCGAATACGAACTGTTTGGGTACCCGATCATTAATGGCTTTCGCCAGGGGGAACTCGTTGTAGAATCCCTCCAGTAACGCAGTATGTTGTGTTTCTTTCTTACCCCAGAGTTGAAGTGTTTTAAGGCGTACTGCCGTCACCGTCGCCTCCTGTTGTATGAACAAATGGAGCGGTGGAAGTCCCAACATGGCTTCTAGGGCAGCGGTCGGAGTAGTCCTCATGCAGCCTGTAGTCGCCATGCAGGCAAGCCTTTGCATGCGTTGCAGTTTGTTTGAGGCTGTGATCAGTTTAGTGCGGGGCCACCAGACCACCGCCCCGTAGGTGATCATGGGCCGGATCACCGCGCAGTATAGCCATAGTATAATTTTGGGGGATAGGCCCCACTTCTTACCTATCATCCTCCTGCACTGCCAAAAGGTGATGCAGGCCCTGTTGAGTTTGTTGTCTAGGTGGCTGCTCCAGTTTAACTTACTGTCCAAGATGACACCCAGATATTTGACTTCACTGGTTAATTGGAGCTCTGTATCGAAAAGTTTAGGTAGGCGATAATGGTCTAGTGTGCGTTTTTGGGTAAACATGACCAGTTCAGTTTTTGTGGGGTTCACTGAAAGGTCAAAGTCCCTGCACCACCTTTCTACAATTCGTAGCGCCTGTTGAGTGAGGTTGCAGATTGTCCCTGTCACTTTCCCCGAAATGAGGATAGCGAGGTCGTCTGCGTACCCGATTGTGTAATAGTGTTGCGCGTTCAGTTTAGTGATAAGATCGTTTATCACCAAGTTCCATAGGAGAGGGGATAGCACACCTCCTTGGGGACAGCCTCGAGCTATCAGAGCCATCTGCTGGTCGTCTGTAAGGCGAACCGCCCGTTTACTTAGCATGTTAGTTATCCAGTCTATTAGTACCTGTTCTACCCCGTGTCGGGAGAGAGCGGTGTTGATACTGGAGAAGTTTGTTCTATCGAAGGCTCCTTCGATGTCTATGAAGGTGCCCAGGCAGGTACCCTTCTGATGTATCGCATCTTCTATCCGGCTGACCACTAGGTGGAGAGCGGATTCTGTGGACTTACCCGAGCTGTACGCATGTTGGTTGTCGTGAAGTGGTATAGTTTTTAAAACGCCGTCTCTCAGCTCTCTCTCGAAGATTTTCTCCATGGTTTTTAGGAGAAAGGAGGTCAGGCTGATTGGTCGGTGGGATTTGGCGTTCGTATAGTCACTCTTACCTGGCTTCGGGATGAATATAACTTTCACTTCCCTCCATCCTTTTGGAACGTAGCGAAAGGCCAGGCACGCTCTCATTAAGGGAACCAGCCTACTGGCGACAGAGGTCCCTCCCCACTGCAGTAAGGCAGGGAAGACCCCGTCCGGACCGGCTGCCTTAAAAGGATGGAAGCACTGGATCGCCCACTGGACTTTCTCCAGTGTTATCACTTTGTGTGCGTAACTCCAGTCGTTTGCTGTTGGTGTTTGAACTGTCTCGTTCCAATCAATTACCTGTGCGAAGGCGCATCCTGGGAAGTGCGTTTCAATAAGGACGCGCATCGCCTCTTCTGGTGATGTGGTGAGCGTATTGTCAGGTTTACGGAGAACAGCAGGCCCAGTCGTGTTCTTCTGTGCCAGTATTTTCCTTACCCTATTTGCTTGTTGGCAAGTTTCAATGTTGCCACAGTATTTGCGCCACCCATTAGTGCTCCTGAATCGGATGCATTTTTTGTAGCATGATTTGGCCGCGTAGTAGGCGTCCCAGTCCCTGTCATCACAGGTGTTCATGGCTCTGTTTAGAGCCGTCCTTACCCTCCTGCGCTTGCGTTCCAGATCCGCACCCCACCATGGTTGCTTCCCTGGTGTTGTGGAAGGAGTGGTTTCTGGACAGGCGGATTGGTAGCTGTCTGTCATTGATTTCGTAAGATGACTAACACGTTCGTCGATTTGCGTCGTGTCCTCGAAAGTCATCTGGTGGTTGGTTGGCGCAAGCTTGGTTACGAGGATGCGTGTGTAGGTAGCACGGTCTGTGTTGCGCGGGTTGCGCCGTGGCAGTGTAGGTGTCACACAGACCTGTATATCGAAGCGGATCCACCTGTGGTCCGAGCAGGAAGCCTCCTTAGAGACCTGCCAGTCGGTGGTGATGGCCGCTGCGCCCTCTGATGCCAGAGTGAGATCAATAATAGTGCGACTGCGTCTGGTTACGAAGGTTGGTTCGATACCTGTATTTAGTAGGGTTAGGTTTGTTGTGAATAGGTAATCAACTAAAGCCTTACCCCTCGCATTTTGCGTGTCCATACCCCACAGAGGATGATGAGCATTAGCGTCGGCACCAATGACCATCTCAAGCCCGGCGCTCTCGCAATGACTTACGAGGCGGGCGAGGTCATGCGGGGGCGGCTCCTCAGCCTCAGGCATGTATGCCGAGGCGAAGATGACAGCAACCTCTGTGTCTGCACGCTGTATAAGAAGCCTAGCTGCAGAGATATCCCTGCAACAGAAATCAGTTAGTGGCTGTGTTTTTATGTTACCTGTCGTATAGATGCACGATCTTGGTTGATCGTGTTCTGTGCTAACTAGGAGCTTACCGCCTAGATTGGAGAGTCCTTGTATGCGGCCGGCCCTGATCCACGGCTCTTGGATCAGGGCAATGGCCGTTTGTTGAACCTCCAGCCACTTACGCAGCTGAGCCGTCGCGGTTTGACTGTGGTGGAGGTTGGCCTGCACGACTTTACAGGTTGACGAAGGGAGGGCCATCGCTGGTCATTCCATCTTCGTCACCTCCTAGTCGCAGCCCGGCAAACAGATCGCCCGCGTCGAGACCGTCTCCCTCCAGGTCTGAGGCCGAAGACAGAATACTGTCGTCGATCTCTTCGCCCGATGAGAGCACGGCGCCCACGCTGGTGGCGGTAGGGGCGGCTGGCGCTGCAGGAGCAACCGCGGATGTTTCCGCGATGTCTAAAGCGGGAGTCGCTTCCTCCCCCCGTGTCACAGTGCAGGTTTCTGTGGCCTGGTCCCAACCCTGAGGGACATCGACAAATCTGCCGTTCGGACCCTGAAACTTGATGTACACCGTCCCCACACCAAATGAGAGACGGCGCTCGGCCTTCATCAGAGTCGGAATTTGGTCCTCAGGGACACCGACCACCACAAACCATGCATTGGGTTGTTTGTCGGTATGCAGAAGTACCCATTTCTTGATGCCGACCCAGGAATTCTGATAGCACAGAGCACGCCCAATGTTGTTCGGCTCTGCGAAGATTCCCTGCTCATCCGGGATGAGTATGCCACATCTGACTCGCCTCTGGATATCCGCCTGCCTCCTGACCACTAACGTGGTGTTAGTAGGGGGAGGCATCTCGGAGATCAGTGTTTTAAGCCAGGCTAAGGTATGGTCGCTGCCACACCACAGCCTGAGGGCTCCACCAGTAAACACCGGCCTTGCTTTGAAGGTCGGTGCGGGTGAGTCCTGTATGGGAGCTGATGACTCAACGATTATCTTCCTCTGGATAGCCGCGAGCACCTGGTTGGACACCTCCTCGCTGATGAGCCCCGTGCTGCCGCAGGTGACTGCGACGTCAAGGTCGGAGCTCGCAGCTTGGGCGTAGCTACGGTTGGCGGCCCGTTTGGATTTATCAAGACGCGGCCGCTTGTGCTCTCCCCGAGGTGAAGAGGTCTCGTTGAGAGCCCGCTTGGCCGCGGCCTGATCCATCCGGACGGGTCGCTGTGCTGATTGCTGGACTGGTCCCTCCGCGGCACTGGTTGACGGTTGGCTCGGTCCGGGTCGACTAGTGTCGGCCACAGCCTGCGACCGCATGCCTGCGGAGAAGTTGACGTTACCGCCGGCCGTTGTAGTCGGACCTGCGGCGTTGTCCTGTGTGTTTGGAGTCTTACCTTTTCTCCATCTTTGACGCCGCTCCTTCTTAGTCGGTCTATTCCTAGAGGGAGCTGAGGCTGATTGCCCTGAGGGGTCAGCGTTACGGCGTTGTGTTGTCTGCGCGTTTCTTTCCTTCCTACTATTGCGCCTTTTCCCCTGCACCTGCCAGGTGAGCGCGAACACATCACCAGTGGTGCTGATCACCTCTGGTTGGCCAGTGACGGCCATCAGGGGGGGGGCGGCTTGAGGAGCCATAGGCGGAGGCGGATGTATGAGGGGAGCCCTTACACCGGAATTAACCGTCGTGGGGGGCTGTGTACCTGGAACAGAAATAGGATCGGTACTGGTCCCAATCAGCGCCGATGTCCTTTGTTTAGTCCGGGACTTAGTTTTGGTCTTGGCCGCGGTTCTCGCCGCTGCCGGACCGGTACCCGCGCTAGAGCTCGCTACCTTCGCAGCAGAGTCTCCAGGGGCGAGAGAGGTGCTACTAGCACCCCTCTTGGGAGTATCCTTGGCTTTCGCCTCCACTCCGGTGTGTGTTTGCGTGTGAGTAGTTGTTGTTAGTGTAGTGTGCGTGTGTGTGGGGTCTGTGTGAGTATTTGTCTGTGTTGTGTGTGAGTGTGTGTTTTTGGTGTCATATGGGCTTGGTTTATCCATAGTTGCGTATGTGTATAGTTCATCTCTCTGGCTTCCCACCCTCCTCGGAGCCCGCACCTGGGAACGTCTTGCTACAAACTAGTTCGAACGTTAGGATTACCATCGAGATATAGGAGCGTGAGGCTGGCTTACAGTGCGACATCGGGTGCTTGATCGGGTTGGCGTAGGGGACTGCCCGTCCCTTCCGAACTGATCAACCCTCACTTACACCGTCAGCATGACCTTAACCCACCGCTTTGGCTGTCCGAGGACAACCTCCGCGGACCTCCCGCTCCTCGCCATGCCCCTCTAACGGGACACTGTGGCCATTTCCCCAACCCCGGCTATTGGTTGGGGCCACCGTTTCGCTTGAAATCCAGACCAAAGAGGGCGTGTTGCCTCACGGACACATTACCACCAGCGCCGTTCGGCTCAACCCTCCAGGACTCCTTCATCCCCGCTTACGGCGCTCAACTGCGCAGGTCCTAGCGCAGGTGACTAAAGATACCTGCTCGTCGCCAGCTGGCTTTTAGTGGCGGCCAAGCCCACGGCCACTCAGTCACGGAGGGTCGTGGTTAGGTTAAAAAGGGCGCCTGGTGATTTTTGTTACGTCTATTTCTTAGGGAATTAGACCAAAAACAGGGCGGCAACCACGTGAAGGTGAATCCACCAGACTTGCCTTGAGGATCTATGCGACTGTAGCGCTCCCCCTCAAGACCCCGCCACCTTACCGCCTCTGAGGGAGGTGGTAAGGTAGGCTTGCATCTATACTACCAAGCAAAGCAAAAGCAAAGCATGTCGTTGTGCAACCGCGAAAGCATAAACACAAACCCTCCCCAATTTCAATGCGTAAGGCGAAATGAATTGATTTTATTTTGAGTTCTCCTATTTATTGCAAAGACGTTATTTAGTGTAATCATTAAACTAATTTACTTACTACCCTCATTAGCTAACTCATAGAATAGATATGAATAACCATATTACTTAAACTCATAAAATAATGACCATAATTAGGATCGTTACACTATTAGGTCTTTAGACCTTATTTTTTTATGATCATGTGGCGTGTTAATACAAAGTAGTGGTCGGGTGCATCGTTTAAGTAGTCCGTGTAGATTTTAAGCTTAAATTAAGTTAAACATTTGATTAAAAATATTTTTTGAAAATATTAAATTGAAAGCGATTTTTTAAAAAAAGGTCGCACCAGTGGCCGCTTCGGGGAGTATGTCAAAAAATTCTAAATAATTCAAGGTTTAATTACCTGCAAGGGAATTAGGGCCAATTGAACGATGGCGGAGGTATGAGACTTTTTCATGCCAGCTCCATAGTAATTTTTAAAGAAAATTTTTTTTTTGCGTTGTTTGCAATGCTATTCCATAATGTTGATATTTTTAGGCATGGATTTAGTCTCCCAAAACATTTTCAAGTCATAAAAGTGGACATTTGGGAAAAAAGTATTATATGTCTATGAAAGTCGATTTTCAGCCCACTGTGCGGCGCGGCGGTGGAGAACAATCGCTTACTACGACTACTAGCTACAGCTATTGTTTCCTTTTCATTATTAACGTCACTACGGGGTGGAAGGGACACCGTACCGCAACGGAAACCACACACTCAGTACATCATTTTGAAACCACCACATAGAATTTTTTCGTCAACAGCTGTTTCCTACAAAAGTGCAATACCTACACGGTCAAAATGTATGGAACAGCAGTTTTTTTTAAATAACCGACCTAAAATTTCTATGTGGGGGGTTTCAGAATGATGTACTGAGTGTGTGGTTTCCGTTTGCGGTACGGTGTCCCTTCCACCCCGTATAGTTACAAGACTTGTTTTCTTTTTAAGTTAGTGTTAAGATTGAATATTTATAAATAAGAACTAAGCTCTTTAGAAAACTATTCTATCGCAATTGAATCTGCTGCTAACTTGCCTACATGTACAAATGGTATCACGGTCATCGACAGAAGGTTGCTTTTGCCGAATTCGCGTACAGGCCGGAAATTATCCCACTAGAACGTACCACCAGGATCACAAGTATCCTATTTACTATCCCAGGGCATGGCCAACTAGTCTAGCAGAGTGTAGAAATCCGCTCAGCCGTTCCGACGAGAAAAGGTAAAGAAAAGGATCGACAGATAGAGTTACTGTCGCATTTATAATATTAGTAATGTAAGTAGTATGCGTTGTAAATGTAAATAGGCGCTAAACTTGAGCCTATAAAACACTATTCATCAATATGTTGCGAAACGTTTAAAATGAAACGCCACGACCAGACGTTATTATATCCATAAAATAATTCATTAAGAAGAAGCTTCCTTTTGAACTTCAATTTAAATTGTAATTTCCTTCGAACTTGTCATTATTACATCGCGAACGAACACACTCATTCTATTACAAAATTAATCACAGAAAATGCCTGGAGTCTCTCATTCACCACAAATGGATTCAAATAATATTAAACGGTAATTCTTCCATAAATGAAACACGTCAGCCTGCTAACCGTAGGGGGGTGGGCAGACAAAGCGGGCTCGTTATTCGAACGAAATAAAATTGTATTAGTCGAGTTCGGCACAAGGTGACGCCATTGCTTTGATCTTGTCATCGTGCGTGTGAGAGCTGAGAACAATCAAATTGAGTTAAAATTACTTTAGACGTGCGTCTACCTGCGCTGTGTACTGTAATGAATAAAGTACGCTCCTTGTTTAAAAATCAATTCTTTCAGCAAGGAAAAAAATGTTATTTAAAGTACCTTCCAAGGCCATGCGGCCAAGCAAGTCTTATTCTATTACGTAAAATAGCCATTAAATAGGCATTTTCGGAGCTTTTATTCTGCTGCGGGCTTAGTTACTGCAACATAGGCTAGTCTTCGACACCTGCTAAGGGCTGACAAGTAGCAAACGATTTGAAAGCGTGACCTATTTCTACAAAAGGACGACTACTACAACATACAGGATTTATATAAGCATAATATATAAGTTTTTCAGTAGCTTATGTCAGTCCAATACATCTTTGACTTTTCGCTGATTGAATGTCACTTTGTCTTTTTGAAGACTATCCATCTTGTACCTACATTACCTTATACGTACAATGTGTTTTAAACTCCCGGCCGGCGCGCGGCGGCCCAACTCGTCAGCGGATGACCACAAGCTCTGTTGTTGTCACGCCCACACGCGCCGCGCGCCGCCGCGCCGCCGCGCCGTGCCATCCCACCACCCCATGTAAAAGACCAATGCTATTTTCCGAGAATCAACGTGTTACCGTGAATCCTCGTCCGCTGTGCAAATAAATAAATAAAAAAAAATAAACAGCTTTCCGCGTAGATGTTTTGTTTAAAGCTAAAACTACATATTTTAATTTACCGTTTCTCGTGAAACGTAAGAATCTAGCAAAATGAATGCAAAACTAATGGCTCAATGACAATTTTAATAAGAGCACCCATTCTGAAGTTGAGACTACATCAGGAAGGTACGACTCGAACGAACAACAAGCTTGTGTCTAAATAAATAAGTTGTAGTAACTAACATAATTTATAAGTTTTTTCTTAGTAATCCCCTGGGGATTTTGCGTGTCAAAATACATTTTTTTTGAGCTCTTATCTTCAGTTATGATGTTACAGGTTTATGTAAAAGGGACACTGAAGATTTTTTTTAATTTTCGGTGTGATTTTCTTCTTTTTCGTTGTGCTGAGGATATTAATTTGCATTTCAAACTCATCAATCAAAGTTACAACGCATTTAAACCCGAGTTGTTCGCGACAGCTATTCATATCAATATTGCATCTAAACGTACAATATGTGGTTAATTAGTAGCGAACACGCGATAGGAGATGAATTAAATTAATTACGCCCTGTAGTCCAGCCGTCTCTAATAAGAGAATCACTCAGTATAGATAATAGTGTTACGTGACATCATAAAGGGCTTCTGAGAAAAACTATACATATCTATCGTTAGCTGATGCAGGTCGTTAGTGGTGATACTACGCAGAATTGTGAACAAAAGGAATATTACATTACATGCTCGCTGAGTATCAATAGAGATTTAACTAAATGGTGCTTCAAGTTCACTTTGACTTTCACATTCATCTTCAATTATTATTTGCTGATATTTCAGGTTAAAAACATTGGAAATTGTGAATAATTGCGTAAATAAGAATAAAGAGCCGAGTACACAATGTTATAGCGATATTACAATTCGTATACCCGAACCCAAACATAACAGCACCAAGCTCCCGAAAGTTCAGCCGATACAACCTTCTAACTTAACTTGTTCTCACACCTCTAAACCAAAACACGTGAAAATATGTAAGAATTAATTTATCATTCCAGTGTCATTTGAACTTGGCCACTATTGGCCAGTGAATAGTGTTACTTTACTTTAACTTACTTCTCGATTCAGGAAAAATGTCGCGATTGCTTCAAAGTTTACACAAGTTTGTGCGACAGCAGTATTGAAGTGGAACATTTGTAAAGTCAAGTTTAAAAGTTAATGAGTGATGAACCGTAGTGTGCTCGAACAGGGCTTCGTTTGTGAATGTTGTTGCTTTCGAGCTTTCGATTTATGAATGTTTGTGCAGTTGAAAAATTAGTAGATGAGCAATTGTGCAGTGTTATGTATAGTTAAAGATTTCAAGAATTTCCTGGAGCCGATTCAATATGAATGAAATTCATAATCGATTGGTTTATATGAAAAAAAATCTGCTCGACAATAATGTAAATATAACACAATGAATATTGCTGAATTTTCAAAATGAATGCCATCGGCATAGAGGATAGTAATAGCATCTAAGAAAACTGTCAAGTCATGTAGTCAAGCGCTACACAGACAGCTATCACTACCAGAAGTGTTTACAACAGAAATCAATTACAACATGCCAGAAAATAATTGCTACAGTCTTTCAGTAATTGTTTCCACGTGATAGGAATGTATCAATGTGACCTGGCAACCCTGATAGTCACTTGTGTAGCACTTGTACTATATCAGGATCAGGGGGTTACCGTGATCTGTTAGCGCAGGAATGTTCAAGACTATTCCGAGAGTGGGAAAGTGACAGCGCTAATAATACTAAGACCATGGTAACCCAACTGGACCTATTTAAATCAATCGGACAGATGACAGCGTCAATCCGTCAATTTTCTTTCAGACATTTTCAAGTTTTAGAACAGCTCCTTTCTTGAAAATGTAAATTTTGTCATTGTTCTACAAATATTATTCATATTAACGGCTTTGGCCCTATTTCATATAACTGACGTAATACAGGGTGATTGGTAATTGGGTGCAGTCCTTAAAATGGGTGATACTAAGGCTAATTTGCAACAAATTTGACCCCGATAACTTTGGACCCCTAGGTCAAAAGTTCTTTTGAAAATTTTCCTCCTCTGTAATAAAAATTTATACTGATTCAGAAATTCGTAATAAGCAGTAGGGTCAAAATACTACCTTGTCTGGATCCACTGTTGTTATTATCATAATTTTGATAATAACGACAGAGAGCTAATAAGACAAGGAAGTCGTTTCTGCAATTTGCACGTTAAGTGTTATACATTTATTTTGTGTAATCTGCCTTGAAAAGCAAAGGTAGTTTAAATTTTTTATCATATTATGAATTTTATGACGCTGTTAAACCAAAAGTTTGAGTTCTTTTTTTAATAAATTGGTTTTTGATAAAGATTAATACGTTTATGCGCTATTTAAAAAGTATCATTTCAATGCTCTGAGCGACGTACATAGATTTGTCACACAATTATCAATATTTGGTCGAAACGAGGAAAATTTCCTAAAAACTTAAAAGTTCGATTACTCCGAAACCACTCGGATTGTACCCCTATTTTTCAGGGTAAATTTTGTTGTAAATTAGCTCTAGTATCACTCATTTTAAGGAATGCACCCAATTACCAATCACCTTGTATATAATATATAAATTAGAGACGAGGCTGTTTTGATGTCACTTCTATTTTCAGAAACAGTTCGTGTTAGTAGATCGTCGTCTCTGTCAATCTTACCTGTCTCTCTCGCTAAAGTCCGATAATCTCGATGTTTCACACCAACTCCCGGGTTCTGTACAACAGGATTGTTTGAGAAAATTAAAATAAGAGACTGAGTAAGTATAACGGAGTGAATATCTGAGTAGAAACGCTGGGGTGATCGAAAAAAACT
Source organism: Standfussiana lucernea (assembly GCA_964057025.1). Classification (NCBI taxonomy): domain Eukaryota; kingdom Metazoa; phylum Arthropoda; class Insecta; order Lepidoptera; family Noctuidae; genus Standfussiana; species Standfussiana lucernea. The sequence goes on along the minus strand of OZ059798.1, from coordinate 16,681,427 downwards.
TTGAAAGGGATTCTCTCATTGAATTAATATGGTACGTTGCCAACAAGATCTCTAAATAAGTTAGTACATAAAAAAGAAAACGTGTGGTGTTATATTATATTATATTAATTCAATGTTAAAATCCCTTTCAAAGTTTTGTTTCGATTCACCCCCTGCGTTTCTATTCACCCCGTCTTACCGGCCCCGGTAAAGTGAGTCAGGGTTAGGGTTTAGCGCTGTATGTCGCTGACTAATAGTGTATTGCTGTACATACAGTGATTTATGGTTGTGTCTTTGAAAACTAAGAGGCGAAGGTGAAAAGTCTCATTAATAAATCATTTTATTTGCGAAATATGGGCAGGTATGGATAGGATAAAAGATTTAGATAAAATACCGAAGAGTGGCTATCAGATCTGTGTGAACAGTTTATAATTATTGTGGTGTGAACTGAACCGTACAGGCTTATACCCACACTGTGACGACAAAGCACACAAGAAAATGTCCTTCACTATCACTATTCAATACAGCGAATTCCGATAGTCCGTTAAATTTTATGTAAACAAACAAAAATAATACCCTTGACGGGCGACAGCTTGACGAACGACTCGGAAGTCGAAAGTACGTAAACAAAACAGAACTCACTCAAAGTTATACCGACAATAGGTATCTACTAATTACTATAAAACGGTGAATTCATATACAATCATAATATTGAATGATTTATACCTTTTTGTTTGTTTCCTTCGTAATAGTTTATTGATATTAGTATTATATCATAAGCCAAGGGCCAAGGTTGAAGGGAACGGGTTCAAACAAATGGTTGTGCAGACGCCATGTTGGATAGCCATAGAAATAATAGCAGTTTGTAGGAGGTACAGGGTCAAGTTCTTAAGTCGACCAAACGCGAAAGACCTCATTTGATGCCAAGTTAGTAAAGGAGGGAAGTTTTTGGACGTCCTTTTGTTCTTTGACCTGACTCTTCAGATGAAGACTCAGGTACAAGAGAGCGATTGTTGGTAATCTTAGGCAGATGCCTAATCTATTCCTTATGGTTCGCTTTCAGTCTAACCGGTTGCAACTGAATACCAGGATTACTCACCGATATTTGTGACTTGTGAAGGTATAAAACCGTTTCATCTTACTTTAATAGTGTTCAGTGCTGTTTATGCAATAATATCAGATAATTGGCAGAACCAGCTAGTAGGCCGCGACAATGGCGATCGAGTTCGTCTTTGTTTTAAATTAGATGTCCCAACCATTACTAATTATCAATATGCTCAGGAACGTGCGAAGTTTTTGTGCAGATTTCGCGGAAGACGACGTAACGAATAAGGGTAGAAGGCCGCGAGTTTGGATAACGTTTCCTTAACTTTCTTGATTGGTGTAGTGGCCGCAAGCGTGACTGTTTTGGGTCCTGGTCTTGGTTCATTCGAGTGGTGACTCCATTAGTGGTGGGCAAGGTGTTGCTGGAACAGTAGAAACTCGTAGTATGAAGAAACTAACATTCAAATAGCAACAGATGAGTAAATCTTCCGTCGCGGTCGGGCTCAGTGAGGCGACCAATGCATAATCATTACGGGTTAGGAAATATAACAGGAAATTGAGTTCTTGATGAATTTACCTATGGAGTGTAGGATTTATCTTTTATTCAGATATTGTGCTGTTTCATTGTGAAATTAGAACCGATACTTTTTTTTAATACCGAAGTGAGTCCGTAACTGTCATTTAATGGTTTTTATACCATAGATAAACGATGAGCAGAAAAGATGTGAATAACAATAATTTATTTATGTCTTGTTCAAACTTCACTTTGTCAAATGAGGGATCATTTGACAAAGTGAAGTTTGAACAAGACAAGATTGAAAGGATAAATATGAGAATTCATTATTTAATTCAGATCTCATAAGTTTGCATGCTATGTGGAGCAATTTATTACGAAATTCTTTGGATAGTTCTGTCTTAGATGGAAATACTGCCATTTATCATTACTCGCATAACATACGATGAAGATCGCATCTTAAAAAAATCAAGAGGACCTTAGACCTTAGCATGCGCATTATTAGTCTCTAGTGTTTCCACCGATGGGCCACTGGCCTGAGAGGGAGTGGGCTGTGTACCACGCGGGTGCAGTGCGGGTTGATAGATGACACATATATCTTCGAATGTTTGGTTCATGCTCCTACGATGTTTTCCTTAACGAGTTTGGGAGCAGTAGTGATGACATAAGCATCCCTGAGTTGGAAGCGACTACCTAAAAGTCGTAGTCGTTGTCACAGGTCCTGTTCTAAGTTGCAGTGGTTCTTAGACATTAGTTTACATAATAATTTTTCCTACTCTAGATCGTGCTCAGTGTCTGCCAGCGTGCGAGCTCGTCCAGCTAGTTGACGCCGCGCAGTTATCGATACTTTCCTAATCCTCACTGCTTCTATCTGCTTGCTCTAATGTAGCGAATATTTTATACGTTTAACTGTCTTATTTGAATTAAGTTGAGATATCATACATTATGTCGCGTTATTCAAAGAGGCAGTGACTGGTTAATCTTCCAAAAATAGAAAAACCACACACGTATATAAAAGTCTTCTTCAATCCTAGTGATCTATCATCAAACACCTTGTTTCTTGTGGCAGTATCGGCAACCACTGCTTTACCTTGTAGTTCAACCCGTGCGGTTGTTCGGATTCAGCCACGAACCTCAGGATTCTAATGTGCATGAGCACTCTTATTAACACAAACAAGAAATGACAGAACAAATCGAATGAGATTACACCTCTTACCTCGTAGTTCGTACACAGTGCTATAAAGAAAACACAACAGTGATTGAACGACTCACGCCTTTGAGGACGATTGCCCCCGACACGTGGACACGTCCCAGACTGATATCGATAATACTACTAGCGAAGAACAATTGATACGGCAGCGGAGAGGTGCAGACCAACGTTTTCGAATCGCCCGACCAGTCAGAATATGTCCGCAGCAATCCTTGTACTACAAAATGTGTAGTTGAAACAACTGAATATCCGAAAAGTAACTTATAATTTTATGGGACGAAACGTGAAATCGTGATAAAAAAAATCTGCTGCTCGAGATACAATCGCAAAACTTTATATATTCGTGACATAAAGGTTGGTTGACAATCCGACGCGACCGAAGAGAGATCTGACAGCATTAATAAGGCTAATACAATACTGGAATTCAGCTGCATCAGGTTAGACGGAAGCCGAGCCCCAAACATATTTGGGAAAAGGCAGGCAGATGATAACCGGACTAACGCAAATCCAAAGCCATCTATTGTCAGTATGAATCAGTGTAGCATGTATCCAAGGCTGTACACTCAGCGACATACATACGTCCACTACATCAATACGTGTACCTGTCGGTCTGTCACAAGGCCTATATCCACCGACTAGTCGCCCGTGTGTCTCGCCATTGTCTCAGGTTCACTCGGAGCCCGGCCGGAGCTCGGCGGCCGTTAAGCTCGCTAGGCCGTTAAACTACCGAAGTGTCGAGTAATATTTATTGGATACGGCTCCAACGACACCAGTTTGTGCACAACTTTTATTTTCTATTGCTGGATATATTGCTGTTTTGTTACGTCAAAATCGTTATGTAACAGAATGTGTTTGTTTCAAAAGTTTTCAATGATCTGATTTTTTTTCAAATCACGTTAGGGTACATTCAGTCAAAAAAGTATCGGGAATGGATGGTTTGTTTATGGTTCCGAATTATTTTTTTTGTTTTTTTTTGTTGTTGTTAGATTGGCACAATTACTGTTTTCCATTTTGGCGCGGAGTTTGAGTTGCATCTGTTATTTAGATTGAATACAGTGCTGTTTTTAGTTAGATGATAAATCTAGTGTGTAATGCGATTTTCGTAATGGACAAAAACATCAAACAAAGAGTTTGTCTTAAATTTGCATCGCCAATGGAATTTCCCTGTAGTAGTGTCTGAAAATCTTCATTCAAGTTTGAGAGAGATAGCCGCTGAAGTTTCTGTATCTCACGAGTTGATCCTTAACATTTTAAATAATCACTTGGGTATGAAACATGTTGCCGCTTGGCTAGTCCCGAAAGACCTGAATTTTCTCCAAAAACTCAATCGCATAAGTGTAGTTGAGGACATACTAGAACGAGTCAATTCCGACCCAACATTCATGAAACGCATTGTTACTGGTACAACCTTATTCATTAGATATGGCTCTAGCCAACTTTTTTCTTTTTCCTAAACTCAACTTAGCACTTCGTGGCACCCGTTTTCATTCGGTAGAAGACATAAAGGAGAATTCACGCGAGAACTGAACTCAATTCCGGAAAAAGCGTTTAAAAATGTTTTGATGATTGAATTATTCGTTGACGTAAGTGTATCGTTTCTCGTTTCTTAATCGAACGAAAACCCATTTCAAATCAAAATATTATATTTACCCGTTTTTCATTTATTGAAAACGTCTTCCAATAAATCTGTAGCACGACTGCTCAAAATTCGCTGACTATACCTCCTCCGTCCTCCTGTAGCGAGTCGTTCTACGGCACCGCAGCGTAGTAATGGCGTATAAAACTGACATAAACATTAACATTAGTCGTTAACGGTGTAACTCGGCAAGTTACAGGGCTGACGCTAAATCATGGTGTTAATGTTATGGCAAGAGTTTCAGACAGGCTTATCTGTAACTAGGTAGGGACTTGTTTGTGTGGATTTTGGATATATGTAGGTACTCTGCACACGTTAAAATTTAATTTTTCCATGCGTTTCCATTTCACTCCTTCAGGCGTGAACTTTTTTACTTATGTTTCTAAACAAAACACAAAATCAAGCCTGCAATCCCTGAAGGATGTTGTCACGGACTTTAATTGATGAGCCACTTGCCAATATTTTATTTTAGCCGTGAAATGCAAAACGGGTTCAGTTGGTTATAACACTTTGTTCTACCTGGGAATTGAACCCAACTCCTCATTCTCAGCAGTAGAGTTTGAATTAGTATAAGAATGTTAATTATCAGCCCAGGAATATCATAATTATTCATGGTGTGGAGTCATGAATTGAATAGACTGGCATTTTTACTTTTACATTTAACTTTACCTCATTTGGCTCACCACCGACCTGTTCGTCGCCAAAGACAGTTGCCAACTTGTTTTATTCCAGCATTACTGTTTTTACAATTTTGATAATAATTATAACATTTGTAGCTCACTGCACATGACGCTAAAACCGGCCAAGTCTATTAATAGCTTGCTCACGTTGCCAAACACTTTGGATATTAGTCCGATTTGGATAAGTTTAGAAACAACGATATGTTTAGGAGTGGCTTGTTTTATTAGCGACGATCGCGTTGTTTTTTTTCTTCGGTACAATGACATCAATGTCTTGTGATACATTTTAAGTTTACATTTGGATTTAAATCAAAATTCTGTTTTTTTTGGATGTAGCATCCGCCATATTGATTATGTTCGAATAAAATGTAGCCTACGATACCCGGACCGTATTGACTAGTGACGCGTTATTCATCACAATCGGCTCAGTAGTTTAGGTGGTGACTAGTAGACTGCTTAAATCATAACTCTTCTCTCTGTTAACTGTTATCCTATGTGTATTCAGATTTATAACAAGATTCCTAACCAAATTAAAGAACTTCCAATGGTTCGCTTCAAACGGGCTTTACGTAGGTGGTTAATTGAGAATCCCTTCTATAATATAAAAGAATTCTTTCAGTTTAAATTTAAGTAATATTGTAATTGTACCTACCTATAACAAAAATTTGCATGTCATTATGTTATGATTAAATATGCTAAGCTACTAATATTACCTAACATTTTAAGAACGTTTGTAACCATATTTATCTGCAAATAAATCTTTGACTTTGACTTCCTTATGACGTTGCCTTATCCGTTGGTTCAAACTCCATGACCGAACCGAATGTATGATTGTTTACGAAAGTAATAGAGTTCTAAGAAACAAAAAAAAACAAAAGTAACTTATTGTCATCATCATTCTTTATGACTACTCACTAACCACTTTCTATGACGCGTCAGTGTTCTACAAGAATAGGGAAATCGGTTGTTTTCAGTAGGTATGTACCTACTTATAGGTTTAATAAATAAATTAGAGAAGTGAGTAAGTGCGGTGGTCACAGGTCGTCCCTTCATAAGACCATTCAAATCTTTGTTTCCAATTGATGTTATTTCCACTTAAAGATGTCTTTACGTTATAGCACGAGCATAAGATTGTGTTAATTATGCTGATTTCAGAATGACTAAGTGTTGATGAAAATGTAATAAAAATTTTACAACTTGGCTATCAAAACTTCCAAAATCATAGGTATTTGGTTGTGATGTATTTTCGTCCTAAGATAACATTATGTAAAACTAATTTAATATATGGATAGAATAAAGCTATTTATATACTTCTACAGTACACAGTAGAAAAACAAACAACTGCAGCTTTTGTTTGTGGTCAAATAATTAAGTATTCACAGTATACCATTCACAGTAAATTAAAACTATAGGGTTGATAGGATTGAAAATATCTAATACCGAAGTATAACTGGTGTGTTTTTGTGCAGTTGAAATACATTCAAGCATAAACTCATGCCTTTTCCTATGGGGGCAGGCGGAAACCACTGAACGCCACCCGCTACGATCCCTACATACTCGAGTTGCAATATCCCATGAATGTAAACTTTGGGTGGTAAAGCAAGTTACAAGTTCAACTATACACCAAGGGGAATACCTGCAAGTATCTCACAATTATAAAAAACAAAGAAAATCTGTCAAGTAAGTACTTAATTCAAAAAAACTCGCGACACATTTTTGAATAATTTCCATTTCTTGTCTGTGAACGCCGCAGATGTTTCCGATTATTTTTGAATCGCTAACTAGCTTTGATTTTTTTGTTACCTTCCATAAATTAAGATTCAAGTTACGGTTTTTCTACGCTGAGTTTATGCTAATTGTTTTTTGTTGCGGCGAACTAGTCGCCGCCTCAAGGAACCCGCCCGCACCGGTGCCCCGTAAAGGGCCATGGACCGCACGACCCCCGCTTAGAGCCTCCGGCAGTAGGCGTTTAGACCTCCTAGATTGGGCAGGAGCCGCTTCAAGGCAGCCCCGGCTCGCTCCAGTCTGGGAGCCAAACGTCGGAAATGCTCCACGAAGTTCCACTGGCTATCGAGGACGAGTCCCAGGTACTTCATCGTCGACTCGACGCCGATGTGAACCCCTCCCACCGTTATTTGGGAACCCGACAGTGGCGCGTTTCGAGGACCATGAAAACACATGGCCTCGGACTTGTGCAATGCCACCTCAAGTCCCAATTGCCGGATCCTCTCAACGATTGTCGCAACCCCGCGTGTCGCTAGTTCGGCTGCCGCCTGTTGCGACCTCCCCTGCGCCAAAACCAGCGTGTCATCAGCGTAGCATACCACGCTGACGCCGTTAGGGAGAAGGAGGTCGGCGCGCAACATCCAGTCGAACCCTATGTCCCACAGATGCGGCCCCAGGACCGATCTCTGTGGGACACCGGACGACATCTCTCGCCGGTTCCACTCTCCTTGGTGACCAGGGTAGATGACGGCCCTGTCCGTCAAATAGTCCTCGAGTGCCTCCCTGATGCAACTCCACGGCAGGGTATTGAAGGCATTGGCGATGTCTAGAGACACCGCCAAGACGACCCCACCCCGGGCCACAGCATCCTCCGTCGTGAGGGCTCGCACGCGCATGATGGCATCCACCGTAGAGCGCCCTCTGCGGAAACCAAACTGGCTCTCCGCCAAGTCTGGCCCCCACTCGCACCAGCCGCCCGACGAGGCGGTCTGCAATGACACTTTCAACAGCTCTACCTCGATCACCCCCGCAGCATCGTCGTCGTTATCGTCGGTGGTGTGGTCCGCTTCGGGCACCGTAGGAGACGGAGCCTGCGGTGCCTGGTGTACCGGTGTCGCGCGGCAACGCACGCCTCGCGCAGAGCGGTCAGCTCTGGCGACCACCAGTACACCTGGCGCCAGGCGCGCACTGCCTGAACCCGAGGCATTGCCACGTCACATACTTCGGACATGGCCTCCCGGAACCATTCCACCTCGTCGTTGATGTCAGCAGGCCTGTCCGGTGATGACAACAAGGCCTGCACGATCGAGGCTTCCAGGAGGAGCTCCTGGTCCAGCTGCTTCAGCACCCACCGTGGACCCCTCGGGGCCTGTCGTACCGGCGCGCTCGAGGCCTGGGTGGAGACGTCGAACCGGATGTACCGGTGGTCGGAATAGGTCTCCACCCCCTCCATGACGCGCCAGTCGACGACACGCGGCGACAGAGCGGGGCTGGCGAACGAAATGTCTACCACTGATTCACCCCGCATCCGCACACACGTGGGGACCTGACCTGGTTTAGGACGACCAGGCCTGTCTCCAGAGCCCAGTCCTCCACTATCCTGCCCCGTGTGTCCGTATACCGGGAACCCCAAGCCAAATTCTTGGCATTGAAGTCCCCGAGGACGAGTACGGGGAGGGAACGGAACCCGACGACAACGACTCTCAACTCCGCAAGGGAGTTGTGGAACTCGGCGAGAGTTCGATTCGGGCACAATTATACCCCTACCACGACAATCTCCCCAAACCGTGCCGCCACGAAACCCCGTTCCCTCTCGACAGCCTCGAGGGACGGAGTACCGGTAGCGGCCGAGGAAGTTAGGGTCACTGATCCGCTCAGATCCTCCACCCAATCATCCCTGGGCGGGACAAAGTACGGCTCAGCGACCACAGCGATGTTAATCGACCACTGCGCCATGCTCTGGAGTAACAGATCCTGAGCAGTGGCGCATTGGTTGATGTTCGCCTGGAGGAGGCGCAATGGGGCCGTCATTGGCGCTCCATGTCAGCCCCCTCCCGAGCCTCCTGTGAGGGCCCTGCCGCGGTGGTCACCGCGGCGACTACGACGGTAGAGGCGGCAGCGGCGGCGGCAGTGGCGGCGGCTGCGGCGGTGACGGCGGTGGTGGGGGGCTTTTCCCTGCTCCTGGCTTTGGCGGGTGGTGCGCAGGCCTTGCTCCCAGCCCGGTGTTCGGCCGGCTTGCCAGCTGCCGCACATGCATAACAGTGCGGCGTGGCATCGCACGAGCCGGCCTTGTGACCGGGTTGACCACAGCGGAAGCATTGACCGCTGCGGTCCACCTCCGAGGTGCATTTCACTCCCACGTGGTGGCCCACCTGGCAGCGGAAGCACCTCAGAGGTATGGGTTCCAGTAGTTTCACCTGCGCGGAAACCCAGCCCACCAGTAGTCTTCGGCCCTCCCCGGCTAATTTCTGGGCCGCCGACACGGGGCAACTCACCGTAAGGGATTGCATCCCCGTGGAGTTAGGATGAATGGTGCCTGCCCTTACCTGCTCAGCAGAGCACTCCCCAGTCCTGACGACGGCGGCCAAAACCTCTCTCACCGTCACCGAATCGTCCAAGCCCATTATGCGCATTTCAGCGCACTTTGTGGGCCTGGACACTCGGGCCTCGTCCGCATTCAGGGTCGCCCTAAGCCTTTCGACCAGAGCGTCAGCGGTCGGGCCGCTTGCCGCACCGTGGATCTGTAGCATTCGGGCACCAGTCGCAGGGACCCTTATCCGGATGCCCTCGGCGATGCCAAGCTCCTCCAGGTTCACCGCCGACCTCGCCTTGGCGAGCATGTCGCGGTAGGATACGCCGTTCTTTTCCGCTTCCGGCTGTAGTGTGATTACTACAGCTGCGGACTTCGGGGCGCGGAGCCTAGCCGCGACGCTTCGCTCCTTGCGCCGCTTCTGCCTCTCCCTTCTTTTGGCCGCCCTTGATGCCTTACCCGCCTTCTTCTTCTCCCCGGTCACTTGCCATTCAGCATTGGCCGGAGGAGATTCAGGAGATGGTGGTGGCAGGCTCATCACCAGGGTTGGGGACCTTGTTATCTGCGTGGCGCCCCGCCCTTTTTGGACTTGCGCGGCGCCGACTTGGCCAGGGTCTGATTCGTGGGTTCCGGCCCGGCCGCTGCCTTGGTCTGCCCCGACGAGCCTGGGTTGGCCGCGGCGGCAACATACGACGCTGCCTTCCACTGGCCCAAGGCAAGCTGGCTCCTAGCTAGCGGGGGGCGCAAAGACAATGGCCTCCAGAGTGGAAAGCCGACTCTGGAGGGCACCCAGCTCCTGCCGCACCAGGAGCAGAACCCGGTCTTCAGCAGGCACGGACCCGCCTTGCCCATTCTGCACCGCCCCCTGCGGCACTTCCTGGGTGCCGGCTCCTCTGAGCCCAGCCAGGTCCGCTCGGAGCTCCTCATTCTCCTTTCGGAGAAGCTCTATGGCGGCTGTCAAGCGAGTGACCTCCGCCCGCATCTCAGACATTACATCCGACGGAGGCTTTCTGTCCAAGCACCCCAGAATCTGTCCCCTATCCTACTTTTTGGATTTGGAAGAAATCATAATCATTCTCCCTGCCCTTATCCCAATTTATTTGGGGTCGGCTCGGAATGTCTTCTTCTATACTTCCCTATTACTTTATGGAGAAATTGTTGAACAAAAATAGAAATGCAAAAGAAAACAATACAAAAAAAAAATGGAAATCTCACAGCATCTAAAAATATTTAAACCAATCACAAAAAGTGAAATTAATATTGGGCTCGTACTTGCAACCACGTAATTTACAGAGCGGTATGAAACCGCTTATTCCGTTGATATAATATTTATGAATAGCCTTTCTCATGCTTGTTATGACTGAAATGACAAACAATTGAAGAATACGGGGAATATGCACATAGCGTGATAATATCTAGAATAAAGTTTTAAGAAAGGAATATTTGTGCAAAATAGAGCAAAATGCAATATAGAAAGGAATATTTGTGAATAGTAGCACACATGCAGTAGTTGTTGCGTCATTTCGGAACATCGTTTTCTATTTATACAATTTTAATATTGTTTATTTATAGATTTAGGAGATTAATCAATCAAAATTTACGACCACATACTGTTGTTGTGTTTGTTTGTTTGTAAACCTATTTGCAAAAATAAACATCATTTATCATTTATCATTTATTTGTCGCGAGCGCAGTTCATTCATGGAAAACGTGATTACACCGCGATCCAGAAACTGGGGTCAAATGCACAACGCCATTTATCGAACACGGAGTTAAATTGCTAAAATATAATGATTGGAAATGATCGAACAATCACTCTATATTATGTAGATTTTCAAAGCAGCGCCATATAGAATACCTTTTGCTATCATAACTTTTTGGAAAACTCGGACAGTCGATTTAAAAATGATCTTGTGAGCACATTTATTCATTAGTCCTGTAGCAGCTCATACCTACGTATGGTCATACACAGTTCGGAGGAACGCAGACGGCCTTTCACCACCGCGCGCCCGCGCATACTGAGCTAGCCAAACCCAAGGCGAAAGGAATGTGGACCGGCCGTCCGTATCATCGCGCTCGCACGTCGAATGGAGCGCGGCAGATTCTACCGTCATTGCTAAATTGTGTTTGTTTTAAGTTTTATAGATGTACCTTTTATATTTTGATTTTTCTTAATAGATCGTTATTCGCCTTCTCATTTGTAACACCTAATCCCTAAAGTACCATTTTGGTTCAATAGATGTCGTTGCATGTATCTTAAGTTATGATGATTGCTTCTTAAACACTTTAAATTCATATATCTTTTGATTAAGAGCACGGATTGCAATGAAACAAAAACTAATACCTTTTCTAAGTTACGCACAATACTTGTGCATTAAAACTAACCACATTAGTTTTGTACGTGACGTGATACTTAAACAAACAAACATAGCCGAAGACTCACAGACTGCAGATATACAGACTGCAGATATACAGACTGCAGACATACAGACTGCAGACAAAAAATCTAAAAATAGTAGACACGGGTTCTGTTTGTTATCCTTTAACACCCCTACTATTTTTTTCTAATTATTTTCAATGTCCAACGCCACGTCTACAGATTTATAGATATATGTATAGATATAGAAGATAGATAATTATAGAAGAAGATATAGAATAGATATAGATAGATAGAACATGTCCACTCTTAAATCGATCTTTTAAATCTCTGGATTGTACCCACTAGACTCATTAGAGCATTGCTGAACTACGCCGTTCACACAACTCACGCGTTTTTCACATGGGGCTAAGCAGAAACCACAGAACGCTATAGTGAGCGCCAGATGAACGTGAAATAACAGTCATTGACCCACATACATTTATTGACATACTCAATTCCGAAAACAAAAATAATGACATAAAGCTGCCCTGAATCGACATCTATCGTGATCCTTTCCTTTTTTAGTAGTGAAAAACGATTCATAATTTATTGTCCGCGTACCTACGCAGAGAAATTAAGGAAAGGGCAATGAACTTTATTACACCTTTGTCTGGCGCTAACTATACCTATTCGGTTAACTAAAACAGTGGATCTACCTACCACAGTTATATTTCGACAACAATGCTTTACGGTAAGTTTTGTTTTATTTTGAAATATTAATAACTAACATGATAATACATAAATATATTATCTACCTAAACTAATACCTATACATATAACCTACTATTTAATTGAATCCTTATTTATTTGTTTTGAACAGGACAATGTAACAATCTAATCATGATCTTGCAAGTAATATACTTAAGTTAATCACCGCATATATAAAACGTGATGGGTGCCATCTGATTAAGGAAAAAACCGCTTGATTGGTGGTGAAGCGTCAATTGCCTTTTTGATATTCATTATGAATAAAATAGCAAACAAAATAAGATAGGATTTTTCAGTACGATTTGTTATGTAATTAGCTTATCCTTTGCAAAAAAGGTTACATAATTGACTGTCTATCTGATGAATCCCTATGCCAATATCAATACCGCAGAAGCCAGTACCGAATGTCTTCGCAAGATGGCGTTCGGGGCATAAAACAGTCTTCTCACCCCGCTCGCCGCGCGCTACACATAGTGAGCGCAACCCCGCCTTTGAAAATTCATTTTCTGATGGAAACCTGAGGATTCTCGTAAAATAAAAGGGACCTGTATCTGTGAAACATTGTGAACTTATAGTGCAGTGTTGATTTTTGGAGATTCAACCATTCCACCGGTGGATTAATAGAGATTTTCTCGCCGGCCGGCAACGATACCTGCAGCCTCACGGAGTCACCCTTCAAATCTCCCTGGAACTGAGTTGTGGTCTCAGGAATAGACAAGGTACGTGGGCTTTTTGCTGCAATCGTTGTATTTGTATTGGTGTCTCATGGATTTCATCGATAGAGATTTAATTTTCATTTATTTTTGTACCGCCATATTTAGTTGTTCTTAAAAACAACGCAAAATAAGGTGTAGGCTATTTACACGCCACACCAATTGGCTTATGTAACGACGTATGTAAATACTAGTTTATATACCGGTTACTGTATTATTTATTTTCTCCTTTATTCGTTATATACATGTCGGCGCGATCTCTTTTCTATACTGTCAAATGATATCTTGTCAACGTAAAAACGAACACCGGGCACTGGTGAGGCGGCCATTTTATGAAAACGGTCAGTTAGCTTTGGATCACGGAGAAGCACACGCTGCCACGTGCTCGGTGGACGTTATACTTTATTTAATCTAAGTGATCTATAATTGTTTTGTGAAACGTTTTAATATTTCACAACATAAAAAAAAAAACATTAAAAATATAAAAATAAAAACAGTGGTCCGCCGGTGTCGGGAGCAGGGACCAAGCTAGCGGTGGTTAGGGCTCCAGGAACACAGGCAGGAACCTCCTCACAATACAGGCCGTGTCGAGGATACTGCCTTCTGAATCAGGCCCTTGATCCAACCGCTTACGGAGAGTTTCGAAAGATGTTCGTCGAGGCTCTTGGCCATAAGGCAATTGGCCTTCAAGACAATCGGCACAATGATAGCCGAGTTCACATTCAACCTCGCGTGCCAAGTCAAGATATTTTATTTGTTTCTCTTTCTCAGCTTTCACAAGATTCTCGTCATGCGGGATGGTCCGTCATAAAACACGATAGGTCTGACGGATGGACGTTCACATTGCATACGGAATTGCGTTTTATCACGGTCCGGCAAAAAAAAAACGAATTGATGTTCAGATTACTTTCGTGATTTTTCGGGAGCGAGCGCATCAGCGAATCCGTCACAAAAAATTCACGATTCGTTTTTTTGATATACGTGATTTTTCACGATTCTTCTTCGATGATGCGTGTGAACACGGGCATTTAAAAAGCATGGCTGCCGTCAAAAAAAATGTCGGATCGTGAAAAAAGACGATTCGTCAAAAAAAACCGGATCGTCCTCGTGTGAACGGGCTGTAACATTATGACTTGTTTTCAATAATGATTAATGACATAGATTGAATAACCTGTTAATATGACCTTTGGAAATAGCGTTTTTAATTATTTGCTAGAGTGAGAAATAGAGCGGGAATGCTATCGCACGCGGCAGCATTAACGATGCTCTCGGCAGCACATGTCTGTTCATCATCTGTTTATCGCTCTAGCAAATAACGGTTCTGAGCGACGGATAAGAGCATGGAAAAGTGTGATTTCGTGCTGATAGATGGGGCGCAACCCTACGCCATAGGGTTTAAAAAATCGGTGTACTTATATCTTTTAAAAGCTCAAAGTCAAGCTCACATTTGCGTTGTTTATTTAATATTTAGATTATCAGCCTATAAATAATGTACCAACTGGTGTGACACTGGCCTCCCTTGTTTGAGACGCAATAGACCGTATGCTAGCATGCGTCCAGGATTCGTGTCATCGACTCGCCGGGTTCCTCACGATGTTTCATTTACCGTTTTGAAAACAGTGACGACGCAATCACTTACACTAATTAAATAGCCTGTTCGGGTTCGAACACACGACCTGCTACTTGTAGGTCCCAGCCGTTACCACTAGACCATGTTCACATACCTTCATCAACGTTGTCAGTTATTTGTCCACATTAGAAAGCTCTAAAACAAACTTGGCTTTCGTTTTATCCCACCTAAACCCTAGTCCCTAGAAAGTCCTAACACCACAAGTATACTCCCTCTCCCCCCACTTCTTGTCACTTAATTCACCAACTTTCTCCACAAGATTTTCATCTAAATGAAATCGTAAGGACGCGACGGAATAAAAACGCACTGTCACCCTTTATTACGTAGATTGTCGGTGGCAAAGCTCGCTCGGAGGTGAAAACAGACTTCAGCTGTATTTTCGAGCACTTTGCTCGCTGAATAGGATTTTATGCATAATGCATCGGGACTGCTGACTGAGTCGCTATCACGCCGGAGATCTCTCAGGGTAGGTACCTACGTACCTGCACCTGGGGTTAAGTAGGTGCTTCACATTGTGCATTCTTGCTTCGTTTGCGTAAATGTGGAAGACGTGTTGTGTTGGTGCACCACGATATGTTTATCGCAAATCTTTATTAAAATGTCTGCGTGGATCTAGAGTTCGCCAGCGCTACTGGGTATAAGGTGTTTGGTTCGATTCCCAAGTCGGGTAAAGTGTTGTTTGGTTTTCCATTAAGAATTTTTCAGTAGCAGCCTGTAACTAACTTGTTCCCGGTTGATGGAAATAGGCCTCCTATAATATCCTCCTAAACAAAACTGCCGAAATGAGGGTGTTTTATAAAAAAGTAATTCTGTGCCGATCATATCATGTTTAAAAGTTATTACTAACATTTGCGTGCTTCATTTATGACTTCATAACATCGATAAGTTTTTAATTTATAATTATGAATTGTAATTATT
Organism: Standfussiana lucernea; assembly: GCA_964057025.1. Classification (NCBI taxonomy): domain Eukaryota; kingdom Metazoa; phylum Arthropoda; class Insecta; order Lepidoptera; family Noctuidae; genus Standfussiana; species Standfussiana lucernea. Next base: position 16,665,721 of record OZ059798.1, on the reverse strand, counting down.
GCATAATTATCCATAACAGGGTCAGATATACTAAACACAGGGTACAAATACTGATATTTAGCTTCATCCGGTGAGACTGGCTGGAAGCCGAACCCAACATAGTTGGGAAAAGGCTTGGCTAGATATGTATATCATGCATAGATGACCCTAAAAGTTCACGTGGGTTCCTTGATAATTTTGCAACTCACAATATTCTGGAAGAAATCCGGACGGATAAAGGTAAAGTAGTCAAATCTTTTTGTTTGTACCGAAACAATTAATGTGTCAGCGTAGGTATAATCAAAATTATGCTCTGTCATGGGGATCACATGGTTCAAAATAATACAGCGATTTGATTTACTTAAAATCTTTTAATAATACTGTTAAGCTTATTTTTATAAATACGTTGTATGCCATCTTTTATTTTACATACATTGATATAAGTTACCCGTATCATGGCACAAGAATACATAGATATAAGTATAAATATTGATCTACGAGCCATTATGTACCTATACGTACTTATTTTGTTTTGTGCATAATAATTTTAAAATAATTCATTCAAGACATATACAAGAGTAACAGAAACGAGCGCGGCACACGACTAATACAATTCTCTTTTGGCCAAAATCTATACATAAGCAACTCTTTTTACCCCAAAAAAACTGCAACGGCGATGGACATGGGTTTCACCAGACGGAAACTATAGGAATGAAATCGATTTCATATTAACCTCACATCACCAAATTGTAAAAAATATTCAAGTTCTCAATCAATTTAAATACAACTCTGATCACAGACCCATACGTGCAACTTTATTTTTGGATTTGAAACTACACAGAAAGCGAATATTTACAGATAAAATCAGAAAATTAAACAAAGAATCACTTATAATCAATAGACAACAATTTAATTTAGAATTAAAAAACAGTTTTAGTATACTAGACGTAAAAACCGACGACGTGCAAGAACAATTTAATAATATTGTCAATAGTGTTAAAATAGCTAGTAGGAAAATCAAAAACTTACCAAACAAAATCAAAAAACTGTCATCAGATACCATATTCCTTATAGATGAAAGACAGACTCTAAGCGCAAATAAGACGGACCTTCAATACAAAAATAAAAATAGAGAAGTCAAACGTAATATTAGAAAAGATATCAGGGCCTATAACACCAAACTGATCCAAATAGCTTTAGAAAAGAACCGTTCACTAAAAATAGCCAAACAAGGCACCACAAATGGCAAACAGTGGATAAATTGCCTCAAGGACAACAACGGTCAAAAACATCGAAATAGGGACAAGGTTTTACAAATCTGCACAAACTACTACAAATTGTTGTATTCACACTGCCAAACCCAAGCTCCCACCATAAAATATTTTTGCCCAGATACCATACCCGCCATTACTGGTTTTGAAGTACACTCCGCACTTAGTAAAATGAAATATAACAGGGTACCAGGTGAGGATGGTATAAGTACAGAGATTTTGAAAATAGGCGAATCTGCTCTTCTGCCTATAATTACTAATCTTTTCAATTCTATTTTAAAAACAGGTATATTTCCGGACGGCTTCTGTCACTCTAATATAATATTGCTACATAAAAAAGGAGATAAGTCAGACCTCAACAACTATCGGCCGATAAGTCTGGTATCCCATCTGTATAAAGCGTTCATCAAAGTCATAGACCAGAGAATCTCACCTCAGTTGGACAAACATCAACCTCCTCAACAAGCTGGCTTCCGATCAGGCCTCTCTACTACTGACCATCTACAGGCACTAAATCAAATAATTGAAAAATACCAGGAGTTCAACATGCCGATATATCTTGCCTTCATAGACTATTCAAAAGCTTTTGATAGTTTGACACACAATGCAATATTTGATGCTCTGACCAACCAAGAGATCGATCCCACCTACATCAACCTGCTTCGTAACGTATACATTAACAGCACTGCTTCAATTAGATTACAGACAGTCGGACCATCATTCTCCATAGAAAAAGGCGTGAAGCAAGGAGACCCGCTTTCACCGAAGCTTTTCAATAGCGCTCTTGAAGAAGTGTTTAAAAGGCTTACGGCTAGTTGGGAGAAAAGCGGCATTGAAATCGGTGGGGTGCGGTTAACAAACCTTCGCTTCGCTGACGACATTGTCGTATTCTCTGCAACGGCGGCAGAACTGGAGCTAATGTTAAACCAACTCAGTAATGCAAGCCTTGAGGTTGGACTAGCGATGAACATGTCGAAGACCAAACTGATGACAAACACCACCAAATACAAGATCCGAGTGAATGGTGAAGAATTGCAATATGTCCATGAATACATCTACTTGGGCCAGTTAGTCTCTTTCCAGTCCAGACAAGACAAGGAAGTCATAAGACGAACCGAAAATGCCTGGAAGAGCTACTGGTCCATGAAAGAGCTTATGAAAGGAAATCTTTCTTTGTCACTCAAGCGAAAAATCATGGACATGTGCATTCTTCCCATTTTGACCTATGGATCCCAGACTTGGTCTTTGACAAACATTCAAAAGTCCAAACTCAAGGTCTGCCAACGTGCAATGGAGCGCAGTATCCTAGGCGTCAAACTTACCGACCATGTACGCAACACCACACTGCGCTCCAAAACATCAAAAAGCCGCTAAGCTGAAGTGGGACTGGGCTGGCCATGTTTGCCGTATGCCCGACGAGCTTTGGGCCAAAATAACCACGATGTGGAGCCCTGACACAGCCAGAAGGCGACGCGGTAGACCTCGCAGGAGATGGCGGGACGAGCTGGACAGAACCAACGATCAGTGGTCCACCTTAGCCCTGGATCGAAGAATTTGGAAGTCATGGGGAGAGGCCTTTGCCCAGCAGTGGGATGATACAGGCTAACAGTAACAGTAATTCATTCAAGTCAATTTCACGTGACCAAAGGGCTGGCTTTTTTTTGGCCAAAGAATCAGCATTGCCACGTAGGATGGCACTTTTCCTATTGACAACGATGTGGACGAATATTTTGACGCCCGGTAATTAATTTCCCATTTTGATACTTGCACATAATTATTTGTATTATAATCAATTGCACCATTGATTATTAAACAGAAATTTTCTCGGGAGTTTGTAGAACCAGCGTTATACAAGATGGTCTAATGTAATTATGACGTTCAAAAAGTATTGATCAAATCATCAAGAACTTTTCAATTATACACATATTGTAGTTAAGCATACTTTGATTTTTATTTCCCTAGAGAGCAAACGTTCAACTATCAAAATGACAAAATAAAACTAAGTTAATAGTGACTAGTCGTAGACATACCTACTGGTAACGTTTACAGTATTGTATTATGGAAACTACGTAGAAACAATTACACTTACAAAGGTTATTCTAGAACACTGAGCATAATAATCATCATAATTATAGTAACAACATGGTAATACTTATATATAGTAAAAATAATACTTATTTGCATACAGTTGTTACACAACTTAGTTACAAGATATAGTGTTCGTCTAGCTGGGGGTATGTTTACCTTGGTAGAGTATTCTTGGGGACTGGTATGGCGACTGGCGAACCTTAATCAATATCAACAAAAAAAAAACGAAAACAACGGGGTCACTCTAAAACGAACACTTACAAAAAAAATATGTATAATCATGTAACTATACATTTTATAGCGTTATTTAAAACTACTTGCGTCACTAAGGTACATAGGTACGAATTAAGTTGTCAACGTTCGCAACTACCAGTACCAGTGCTCTGCCAGTAGGTACTCGACCACTTACTCTCCCGAATCCAAACGATCCTCAGGGAGGATAAAGTTTAATTTGTCAAAGATAAATCAATGTTTGACTGGCAAGCGCATTGTTCCATAATGAAGCGCTAATAGGCCTCTGAATTTTACATAAAGTCGGTTTCATTTTAATTTCGAAGCTAATCCAACTTGTCTGTACCTTTGTAGCTAAAGGTTTCGCAAAATATTAATTCAAATATAACTACTTTCAAAATATCTGGGCTATTAATCAACACATTTGGACACAACTAAAACGAAACATTTTAAAGTTCAATCTGACGTAATAGTGTTTCACTGCACAACACTGTCCACGCAAGCCTCTTTTTGCACACTTTCTTGCCGAAGCAATGTCATTCAAGTGTCTTGTTTCACACATACGCCTGCGAACCTCACAAAGTCTTTGGGGCATTCATCCGCTTGGATAGATACTCTGTCGTCAGTCTCACTCAGATCTTCAACAAACCGAGTATAAAGCTCCGGGTCGCCCTGCCCAGGACTCTGCTTCACATTCTTATCTCCTTCGTTCTTATCAGGTCCTTTCTTATCGCAGTCTACCTTGATATTGATGTTAAGTTTCACTGTATTGGGTTCACTTTCGCGTATAGCGTTGCCGATTTCCTTCTGATACGGTTTGATTTTGTTTTCCTTGATGACACTTTCGTTCGCTACTAAAGCCGGAGTGTCAACTGCTTCAGTGTGTGTTTCTTCTCCAAAGATCAATTCTAGCTGTTCTTTAGTTGGTATATAGCTTGTGTTGGGAACTGTTCTGGATGTTACAATTGCGAGTAGAGTTAACAATATTAGAATAGTCTCCATTTTGAAATATACCAATTTTTAACTTGTTCGCAAGTCACTAGTTGTCGCGTTCACGGTCGCCGGCCGACTGTTTACTTTCCGGCAGCGTCTTAGATTTATATATAAAGTTAATTTGTTATATTATATTATGGTAGTTTGCGAGCACGTTGTCTTATTTTGCGAAATTGTATCATTTGGCGGCAGAACTAGTGATTAAGATGTAGCATCTGACGTTAATGGGTTTATTTTTAACTTTTCTTCTTTATATACACTTAAATAATAATTATATTGCTATGTTAACCATGTTACTGGTGAAAACAGTATTGCTGTAACACTATCAACTATTTACCTTATTGAATCACTGGTCCCCAAGTCACAGGCTATAAACCTAGTTTGGGTGCCAGGAGATAATACCTAATGCACTTTATGTTGTACCATATAACTGTACCTGTAACCTTTGTTAACATTTTACTGGAAATAAACATTTATTATTATTATTTCTGTTTTATATAAATAAGGTACACGTACGTAAATAGAACAAATTTCTCAATTTTAATGAGTGATGTTTAATTTTCTTGCGCAAATACAATTTATAAATAGGATGACATGTGCGTCAGTACTCGAAATGTTGCTAGCATGTGCCAACAGGCGCACAGCTGAATGCTGAGCATAAGGTTCCTGTGTTCGATTCCCAGGTCGGAGAAAGTGTTATTGGGGTTTTCTATGCAGCCATGAAGTCTGGATTGGCGCCCGATTGATGGCAATAGTCTCGCTTAGCTATGTTTAAGTCACATATAATAGGACTTAAACATGACTGGCGAAAAGTGGGTGTACTATTAGATACACCTCTGCCTTGCTCTTATGTTATGTTATGTTTTGATTGAGTAATGAACTGTCGTGTCATATCATAATATTGATGTTGTTTGTAGGCCTTGACTGTCGAGTGACGAGTCTGTTCCTTGCCCTCAACGATCTAAGAGGAGTTGTCATAACTACCTAACTATAACAAGCGCCGCTCATTGCGATATTGTACGGTAAGGTTGGGAGCGCACGTCAACACCCCGCTGCAGTTGATACGTTTTTAAAAACAATGTAGTATACAAAGTGTAAACGGACCCTTCACGAAGCCGTCAACCAAACATTCTGTATATAAAACTAAGTAACAATGTGCAAAAAATGTTGCTTTAAAAAAACAAATTCTATTGAAAAAAAAACAAGTTGTAACTTTGTTCTTCAATATCTCCGTGACTAGAAGGTTCCCAGGTATGGTCCAGAACAAAAAAATACCGCAATGTTAATGTTAGTTAATGGGAAAAACAAGTGCCACCCGGCTTCAATAAACGAGTTTTATCACCCTTTCTAACTGCCATGTGGGCCCAATATTATGCAATCAAATGTCGTACTGATATTAACCGTGTGAACGAGGACTTCAATAATTGCTAAATATTGTAAAGAGCAGATAGATCAAATTTGGAGCTAAAGTAACTCAAATATTGAAATTAGTTCCTGCGTTTGCGGAAATACCTAGATTTTTTAACACACCTAGCCTTGCCACACTTACTTTTAGTATTTATTTGCAATAATAAGTCTTTTGCAATTTGACTTATTACATTTTTAAGGTTTTCCATACCTGCATTAATAATGTTTTTGATTTGCGTAACAGTACGCCTAATGCAATTTTAGTATCATGAGTCGTGCCTTAGTTTAAAATAATGCCAATGACTTCAATTGCACCCTGTATAACATGTGTACGTCACAATTAACTATTTAACGAGTTGACGTAAAAATGTGACGTACGGGCGCGGCGGCATCTCTATGAGAACCGCTATATGAGCTGATGCTGTTCTGACTACCTCTGTCGTGACGAGTCTTGTGTTATTTATAGTAGCTGTAGCGTGAGATCGTCTGTTGTTTTCATTCATCAGAAGATATCTTCCAATATAATAATAATCTATCTAAACACATAATAAAATTCAAATCGATTTTCCGAAATGGCGCAAAAACTACTGCACGGATTCTGTTAAAATTTTGCACAAATGTTCCTTAAAGGCTTCTTCGAATGTTAGGCTATATATTATCACGCTTCTTGCTTAGGGAGCAATATTGCATTATGTCAGTATTCTTCAATTGTTTGACGTTTCAAACATGTCGTGCTCCAGAACGGCTATTTTAAACTTATGTCAACATCGCTCTGTAAACAATAGGTTGCATGTTCGAGTCCCGACAATGTTTCCACTTTTTGTGATTTCTTTTAATATTTTTTTGATTCTGTGATATTTCAATTTTTTTTTGGGTTAACTTAGTAAACATTCCTATTTTTCTCTTTTATTTCTTGAAATATTTCTACAAAAAGTAATAGAGAATTTTGATGAAGAAGACATGCTGCACCGGTTCCAAATAAATTGAGATAAGGGCAGGAAAACGATGATAAAGATAATTATTTCTCCAAAAGTATAGCGAACAGAAGTGTGACAAGTTAACAAGTTCATGCTGTGCTAGAAGTCGTTTTCTATCTCTCATCCAGTTTTTTCACATTAATTCTTTTTCCAGCTCTTGGACGCCATTCGGTGACAGCCTTAGTCCTAAATCCCGCCGACAAACTGTTTCGTAGTTTCAGGGTTTACAAAATGTAAAACATTTTTGGTCCAAAATAAATGTTTTTTCATCTTTCATCACTGCGCCTTGCTAGGTGTCCTGCCCAATTCCATTTGAGTTCCGGAACGCGATCTCCAATATTGAAAAACTTTGTACGTCTTCGGATTTCGACGTTAGGAACTCGATCTACCAGCTTTATGCAGAACATGAGTGGTTGGTATAGTGGTCGGAAACGAGCATGTGTGTATGAGTTTTTCCACTAGGAAATTCTCAGTAGCAGTTACGAAGTCTGAATTTGTGCCCGGTTGATGGCAATAGGAACGCCCCCTATTTTATGGGACTTACGTCAAACGTAACTGGCGAAATGTGGATACTATTAGGTACACTTCTGCATCGCCACTCGAGAAGTACAAGCGTGATGTTATGTTAGCTCAACATCACGCCTTAGATGAAGCTTCATTCATCGGTGTACGGAATGATTTTTTTGTTTTGCAATACTTATGTACGTGTACAAATATAATATTGCAAATGTGTTGCCCGATAAAAATAAGTCAGGGCTACTTTTTTATTAAAATTAACGAAACTGATGTCTTTTTCCAAACCGAACGAAATTGAATGAAAGTACAAAGCATAAGGGCCGAGAATCTATTGGGTTATCTATCTTTTTGTATCTCAGGTAGATGAGTTGATACTTTATGTGCACTTATCTGTTTTCTTCGGTCAAGCCTCACGGTTATCGCATTTATAAATAGCCCTGACTTAATGTTACCAGACAACCCATTCGTTATATGTTTTTTCATGTTCATTAATTATATTTTTAGGCATTTATTCGGTAGCAGACAGGCTTTATTTACAATTGTGGTGATACACCAAAGTGCAGAGGAATTACATCCGTATATAAGAGCAACTGTTTCACTCGCGGCACGTCTTTAACGTTTAAATGTGACTGCACTTGCATTTGAACTTCGGAGCAAAATATTAATAATAGCCAACATGAAGAATTGTGGTGAATAGTCTGCAGACACTGTAACTGCCAACCTACTATTTTTGCTACCGGCTTTAATTATTTTTAATCCCAAATTCAGATTAATTTGTCGCCGCGCTAAATAAGTGCCGTTAGTAATATACTACGACTTCAAGTGCCCATGTAATGTTCCCTGAAAATGCCTAAAGAATACTCGCACACATGAGCGAAACCGCGGGCACAGCTAGTAATGTAATAAAGGTTTTCGATATGCTTTATCATTTGTGACATACACATTAAAATACAAAATGTCAATTAATAAATAATCATAAGATCGACAGAAAATGCGTTCGGGTTTGTGCGACGTTTGATTTTATTAGGAACATCTTGTGAGGTGGTCGTTGTTTATGTGATTATTACCTATGTTTGATTCTGATTCTTATGTATTTATTTTAATCGAAACGAACCTAATTGAGCAGCGTGTGTGTGTATGTGATACATACATCAATCTCTAATAAGAAAATGTAAGGGACGCCAACGCGCAAACTGGTATCATGAATTTTGCACATGATCCTTCCAAATACCTTTTTGATAATCCTTTTGAAAAAAAAAACTTCGCTTTTATTAAAAAACGCAGCAATTACAGAAAAAGTTGCGTACAAATGGGTAAATTATTCGAATTTACGAAAACGAGTGTCTTTCACAAGGTATAATTCTTAGTCACTCGACGTCAGTCATGGGTAAACCAAATATAATGTTTCCAGGATCGTTATCATTGATGCAAGCTTACAATGAGACTTTCCAACTTTATCTGGGACGGACGCAGTGCTTGATACCTAAGTCACGTCCTAAGTGGTGACGAGCCAGGTATCTCATTTGTGAGGCAGAGGTTATCGCCTACCATCAGGGCCCAAGTCTACCTACTCATGAAATGACTTACAATTTGTTGCTGGGCTGTTTGCCGAGTCGTACACTGGTATACCCTAGTGTTCTTTTAGGTTATACCCATATGTATTTAACTTAGAATCTTAAATGTCTTCGGTAATACCGAATTGTTATGTCACTTGCATATTTTAAATTCAATAGTGTTTAGTAGTAGCGGAAACATGGTTTGACAGCCATGCTGTTTTTTGCAGAACTTAATTGTTTCTTCGTAATCTGTCCCAGAGACCTGGGGTTGAGTAAGCCGCGAGCGAGGAACAGAGCGTGCTGCCGAGCGCACCGTCGCGCGTCGCTGCTGCCGCGTGCGGTACACGGTGCACCCCCGCTCTGTGTCTCGCTCTAGCGCGTGGCGGCTCTGGGATACGGGAAAAGATAGGAGCACAGTAAAATGTGATTCCGTGTTCATAGATGATGCTCAACCCTGATGCTCTAATCATTTTATCACGACATGAGCTTTTATTGTAGATATAGTTTGTCCTGAATCAAGACAAGAATATGGAATAGAAGGGATTTTTCCTTACTAAGTATGTAAACACCATGCAAATTACATCTAAGTTCATAAAAGAAAATATTTCTCGTAGGGTGACAACGTGGGCTATCTTATCGGTCATTTTCGCATACAAGTTTTACGGTAAACGTATTCAAACGTCAGGTTTTGTCCTCGAGGCAATAATGGCGTCCGTACGTATGAACCACTGAGGGGACTCCCTATACTAAACGGAAATCAAAAAAGCGCAGAACACATTACATCACCTGGTGACCTGATAATTACACTTCCAGTTGACTTATGAAGCTACCCAAAATAAAAATAATATAATATGAGTTTGTAACTGTAAAAGGGAGACCGTTTGACTTATTTTGATAGCACTTATAGAAAAAAAATGAGGAAAAACACGATTTTACTATTTTTACTGGCTCGTTTTTCTGTTGGTCGCAAGCGAGTGCTCAGGAGAGCATGAGGTCATGTTATGTTAAGATTTAGCTTTTGCTTTGGGGACAGTTTCCACTTGAACGTGTCCATTAAAATCATTCGTTTCTACGATTGCTAAAACATTGTTTTAAATATTTATGTACACAACACAATATTGTGATTGTGATGTGTGTAAGCTTGCTGTTTCTGTCGTTTAGCCGTTGGATTGATAATAACATATTGTTCCCATTATAGTGTGGTCATACAGTGGTATTGTGGTATTAGGTTTGTGTTTCAGACATCCTAGATTGGTACTGAACTGTGGGAACATTTGTCATATTTTGTACACATTTATTATAATTGAATATGGTGATAAGATGAGGTTAATGACATATCATATTCAATGTAACTTTATATTTTGGCTGATTCACATATAGAAGCTTAATTTCATGATTGACCTATTTTGGCGGTGCAGGCTTCCAGGATAATGCAGTTGTCAGAGTAATATGGCATTTTCAAGGCATTTAGAATTCTCAGAGGTTTGACTAATCGCATTCAAAAGAAATCATAAGAAAAACCGTTATTTTCTGATGTCCAAAGATGACGCGCCAAAATGTTAAACTAAAATTATTAATAGTTAGCGAAGTTTAAAACACAACAATATGGAATATATTCTTAAAAAACATGTTCACTATTCTCACATTAAATAATTGACCCACAAACGACTCTGCGTTAGTTTTCCGCAGATTAAATCCAACCTTATTTCCCATAGCATACATCAGGTTGAGCTACGAGTAGTTGTAAATGGTGGTGGAGAAAGGGTTATAAACAGGTATATGTAGTCCTTAGCGCCGTGTCTCAGTGAATTGCTGATAATTTTCTTTAAAGACGCAGATGTGCTGCTGGGGAGTTTGTTCAAAGTGCTGATTCCTAACTTAGTCTGAATAAATTACTTTTGATTTTACAATCAAAAAACCTCTTGGAAAAATTGAAAACTAAATACAACACAGCACCACCTCACATTAACTGAATCGTATTACTTGCATGAACTTTAGTGATAACATTACCATAACATAATCAGTTCATATAAAAATATGACTCTCCGTTAACTTTCCGCCTGTCAAATGTAACCTATTAACCTACAAACAGTCAGGTGTACATGGTGGCGGGCGCAAGGCTTAGAAATAGTTTATAACTTTATAAGTTTTAGAGCCGTACTATTCCTCAATGGCTTAATGGAAATTTGATTTATAATCTACTAGCACTTCGTCCGCATAAATTTTGATAGCTCGTCTAATAAGCGTGATATAAATATAATATATAGCCTATAGCACCCACGACTTATGTAGATTTCTACCGGTGAGAAATACCAGTTTAATAAATCATATTATATGTAACCCTTTACGTGATGAATAGTTAGTTTAGCAATTTTACTGTAAGCCATACTAAAACTAGTTACAGATCTAATTAGCAGTTTTTCCTTTTTATCTATTATTTTAGAATTGTATGTAACAGATATACTTCCGTTGTACATTTAAGCTCAAGAAACGTCACACATTTACTTTTCATAATGATGAAAAAGCCTATGACGTTAATGACGAAAATAAACTCGTTATTAATAGGAAATAGAAAGGGAAGTAGTTCAAACCATAGCTCCGATAGGACGCGGGTGAACCCGCTGGTAAACCCTCACTAAGCGAACGTGCGCTATATGTACTTCACAGAATCGTTACGTCAACTACTGAAGAACAGGTACGTTTCACAGATAAACCTACATCAGTAAACTGTAGTACTATATATAGTCCACGTCCCAAGCTTTGAGGTAAACAGTCCCTTGTTGGCGGTGTGCGCAGTCGCTTCCCCCATTAGTTATTGTGACTACAAATTCAGTTAACTGATAAACAGTCCTTTAACGATGGAAGTGATCACTGGTCTAGTCCTGATACTCTTGGGTGCCGCAGGAGCCAGGAACATTCCCGTTCACAAGAACGCACCTTCAGAAACACCGCTGGAGTTTGACAACCTTAGAAGTAATACGGAGAACCCCCTCGCTACAATATTCCCCACTGGGGAACTGGTAGAAAGTGGTGTCAACGATGAAGGTCAGAGACTTCATTTGAACAAAAACGCTGAAGAAGATAAAATAGTTAAAGATCATGTTTACAATGTTGTGAGCTTGGAAACCGATGACAACCAGGAAGAGGAAAATCAAAAAGAAATAATGGAGAGTGTTCTAGGACCTGTGGAAGTGATTGAACTACACAATTACGAAAAGACTGAAAAACGCTTTTTAGAAGACAGGGTTGCATTCGATGGTGGCTGTCCTAAGGGCACATTCAGAGTCGGAAACAACTGCGAAAAGGAGGACACAGACCTGATCAAGATCGTATTGTAAGCACACAAGTGCCAGTTTTGCGTTTGCAGAGGAGCTCGTGGCTAAATAATAACAGCCGCTCGGGTCGATCGTCAGGTTATGGGGCGCTAGCCTGGGTTGGTCCGCGGATGGGTGATCACCCATTATATACCGAGTTTCCTCCGTGCCCCGGAAAGCACGTTAAGCCGTTGGTCCCGCCTGTCGATTGTACATCTTTGACAGTCGTTACAGGTACTCAGTGGCCCGAAAGTCTGACAACCAGTCTTACTAAGGGATATCGTATTTCCCAGTACTAACTGGATTGTGTAGGTCAGATAGGCAGTCGTATCCATATAAAATACTGGTATTCAGCTGCATCCGGTTAGACTGGAAGCCGACCTCAACATAGCTGGGAATAGGCTAGGCAGATGATGATGAGGTGCCAGTTTTGAGTGATTTGATTTGTTTTAAAATGAAACAGAATTACTGGCTTATTGTGCTGTGATATCGTCCAGTTAGAAAAACGCCCTTCTTAACTCAAGTTCAGTCACATTTGAAAATGTGTATTAATTTATTTTGCCGTTTTTGTTACTGATGTAGGTAGAGTTTGTTTTTTTGATTAGTGAAATATTGTTGGCTTGAATTTAACTAAATTTAGATTATTCTGTTTCTGATTGTCCTTGTTATTTTACTAAATTAGATTCTACGTATTATTGATGATGGAATTTTTAAATCAAACAAAGGGTTATTGTGTAATGATTTGCGATGTATTAATTAGCAATAATCGTTTATATTGTGTATAAACAATAGCGTGCATTAACAATTGCGCATTTAACGTTTTGTTCAGTTGTGTCCTCTTTTGTAATATATTTATAATTGTCATTTAATTTTATCCTTCATCTGAAAATAAATAGCAATACTTCAACAAAGTTTTTATTATTGTAATTGTCCTTTGTAGGCTCCTCTGATCTTCTCAGTGAATTTCCCCAAACATCTGTGAATGCCAATCGGTACTAACCTATTGCATTACATGTTGGGGTGGAGCTTCGAGAACTACTCTTCTTCCACTAGAAATAGCACAACGGGCAGTCCTTAAAGTTAGCTCCTTCCGACCCATATATTACCCTACACATCTATTATATCAATCCTGGAAATTACCTACCGTCCGCCAACATTTCATTATAACTACGGTCCTCAAACAACACTCTCTTACACCTTTGGACAGAAGTATTGTGCTAAAACGACGTCGCAATGCCGTAGCTCCAGGGTCCACTCAATTGAAACACATGTTCACACATAGGTTTTTCTGTTTTTGTGGTCCTTTCCTTTACAATAAACTCAATACCACACTCAACATCTACACACAAAACAAACAAGAATACAAAACCAAATTATTAGATTTTCTGCACACATGCAATTATCAAACTACTGAGGATCTTCTTAAAGCTTTAAGATAAAAAATATATAAATATGCATAAAGAAAAACTCAACACCCATCCATACAAGCACTATACACACAACACAACGCTCGCAATCACCTCACAATACAATACAATACAATACAACACACACAAACAAAACACACATCAAACCATTTTGGAAATTGATTCTTATTACTAGTTTTTGTATATAAAAGCTATTAACTGAAATGTCCAACCATTGTTAATACCAATCATAACTCTGTGAAGAGAACTGTGACCTGGAATACAGGCTCGGCCTAGCTCAGGCGCAGTTGCTCATATTTTATTCTTTGTGCTTAATTCTAACTGTATTTAAATACTGCTCAAAATTTAATATTTTTAAGGATAAATAAATAAACTTAAACTTATAAATAAACCTTTATATCATTAAAAAAATATCCGTATGTCATTATACAAGGTGGCGCCGACAATACGACAGTAAATGAAAACACTGGAAATTCTGGGTCATAGGAACATTTTTAAACTATCACATAAACCTTGAAATGGAAATTTAAAAAATACAAGCAAACTAAATAGCATAAAAACTGTTAACGAAATAGAACACCATTCATAAATATTGGTTTACTAACCTTAGTTGGGCTGCACTTAGCCAACGAGACCTTTGCAGTAATTCTCATAGTGATTTTATTATGTAGTTACAATTTAAACTACCGGTTAGGTAAGCCTGATGTGCTATCACATAACGATAGCCCTTGGTAACAAAACAAAGTTTATTAAATTATTTAATTTTTTCAATCTCATGTTGGTCAAAATCAAAATAAAAAAAAATCAAAGCATTTATTTCAAGTAGGCCAATTACAGGCACTTTTGAATTGTCGAAACAAAGACAGCAATAAAAAATGAAGCTACAGTCCCAGTCACAAGACATAATAACTGTGAAAGTACTGTAGTGTTGGTTGAGAACAAAGTCATACATTTTAGAATGTATTGAATTTAGGGATTCTTCGAAGTCACTGGAAACAGAACGGAAGGAAAAACCTAATTAATAATAATTGACTAGTGCCCCATATACATATACGTATGTGTATATATGTTTGTGTAGTACACGTAGCAATTACATGATTTAACAACACACACACAACAAATACCAAAGACTAAAATAGCATGTCGAAACTGTATATAAACCCGAGTCAATGTTATGAAGTAATTATAATAACAGTGGTACGTACTGTACGTAGACCGAATCAGTTTTCGTTTCCAGAAGACACATTCATTATGGGAATAGCTAGTGTAGTGATTTTGACTCTCCTTGTGGCTGTAGGAGCAAAGGACATCCCTAAATATAAGCTAATAGACGGGATTTTAGCAGATGAGCAACCAATAGAAAACATGGAACCTCAAGCTGCGGAGCCCCAATTATTTGAAAACCTTAATAACGATGTTGTTATTTTGGAAAATTTGAAAGGAACTCAAAACCTGGAGATTTTAAAAAGGATTGCAAATCCCGTGGAAGTAGCGGATGGAGGAATGGCAAAAGAAAATTAAAGGTTGCAGGCAAGAATGTCTAAATAAGAATGTAGAAAAGGCAAAGATGGTGAATGTAGGAATATTGTGATGTTTGAAAGTGAATTCGCAGTTTCTAAATTAAACAGGTGAAGGAAGGAAGGAACGTTTCAAATTTGAAACTAATATTATCCCGTAATCTGATCAATACTATATTTAAATTTTGCACATTGGAAACCGTATATAAACACGAGTTAATAATATGAGGCAAATAATAGTAACGGGTCGCTGAACGAACCAGTTAGTGTGCCCAGGAACTCATTAGCTGATGAGTAGTTAACCTTACGCGATGACAGTGGCCACGATAGTGATCCTGACAGTCCTAGTGACTGTACGAGCGAAAGACAGTATTACATACAGTTATACGAAGGGAATGGCACCAAATTGGCATCCTGTTGGTGTAAAATTTCAAAATCGGGAAAAACACCTACTTATCAAGGATTTAAAAGTTATTGACAAACCCGTGGAAGTCCCAGATGGAGGAAAACTAAAAGTAATTGAAGCGCCGCCGCTTGCACTCAGCTGCCTCTGTGGAGAAGTGAAAGACGGTGCTTGCAGTAACAAGAATAAAAACATAGTGTACGAGTAAGTTTGAAGAGGGGTGGGCCCTCTGACCTAAGCGAAGCAGATCCAATAATAAAGCCGACAGCAAAGCCGACAACAGAGCCGACAGCAAAGCTGAAATGAAAGAAAATAACTATAGTCGCCGTACAGACTCACTCACGTCCAAGTACACTACTTGGACGAGAGTGAGTCTGAACAGGGGTGGCCCTCTGACCTAAGCGGAGCAGATCCAATAGTTAAGCCGACAGCAGAGCCGGCAGCGAAGCCAGCAAAGCCGCCAACAAAGCCGCCAACAAAGCCGGCACGAAATAAGAATAAGGGGACTCGCGGATAAACGATCACCACCTAGCGATGAAGAAAACTGTTTAGAACTGTTCACCTACTTTGTGATCATCACAAGTTTGCCAATGTTATATTATTTTGTTTTGAAACAATTTAGGTATTGATTGTACTTTTGCCAGTGTGCAACCACTCCACCTGCGTGGAGGTTTGAAATTATCCCACGGGAATGTACTGTCGAGGTAAAAATTGTTCTGTCCTAACCTAGGCCATAGTGAACTTGTCTGCCTGCTCAGACAGACAGAGTTCCCTCGCATTTATAATATTAGAATAGTTTAATTCAAACGTCTTAGAGTTAAGTTAATGTATGAATATGAAAACATTTTTTTTTACAATTTTGAATGCAATGATTGTACTGTACTTTTAATATATTGTTGTTAGTATTTATTTATCGCTTTATTTGTTTTTCTTGGACTGTCTCGTTGGTCGACCAGAAGCTCATGCTCAGCAGTTGCTGAACATGAGGTCCTTTGTTCAATTCCCGGGTCGGGCCAAGTGTTGATGGATTTTTCCTTCAGGAATTTCTCAGTAGCAGTCACGGAGTCTGGATTTGTGCCCGGTTGATGGCAATATTACATGAGACTTAAATATAACTGGCGAAATGAAGGTGTACTATTAGGTACACGTCTGCATAACCCTTCGGGGATAACAGGCGTGATGTTATATGCGTATTTATTTATCAAATTCATTTTAAATTACTTTTAGAATAATTACAACAAAATATTTAAATATAAGGTAACGTTATCCACCACTATTGCCACCATGACGAATGACGTTTCATTTCGGCCTCGCTACAAGCTTTCGCTTAGGTGCACCTTGTGTTGCTCCACGTCGATGTCACTGCGAGGAAGCTGTCGACAACCTCGGGCACCATGGCCTGTACTGCTGTAGGAGCACAGGTCGCACAGCGCGGCACACCAGCACCAACGACATTATTCGTCGAGCTCTTGCCAGTACCGGCGTACCAGCCGTTTTAGAACATAACTGCTTGGTACGTGACGATTGGACGAGACCAGATGACATGATGCTGATGCCTTGGAAGGCGAAATGAAATGAAATGAAAAAGAAATGAAAAAAAAAATGAGTTATGGTGGGTAGGTCTTTGGTGTGGGACGCAACCTGCGACGCCGACGTCAGCATTGCGCCATCTCATGTAGCAAGCACGGTGGGCTGTGCGGGCGCTGCGGCTACGGCTGCTGAGACCCTCAAACGACGCAAATACCGTAACTTAATAAGTAGTTACAGTTTTGAGCCGTTTGGTGTCGAAACGCTCGGGTCGTGGGGCCCGAGTGCGTGTCTCCTTTTAAAGGAAGTCTCTCGCTGACTGGTCGACACGTGTACTGGGCACGTTTCCGGATCACAGCGACGTGGACGAGTACTTTGGACCGTAAGCGTCTCATTGCTTTTGTTGTTTGTACTTTACCTAGTTAGTGAGTTTCTTTTACGTAATTTAGTCCTTTAGCTATCTTAATTATGTATTGATTTATTTTTTATCACTTTAAATTTCACTTTTCCGTTTTGGTGAAAGAATTTTATTGTATGGCTGCAACAAGACCTTGATAACTCTCATAGTGATTTTATTAGTTCTAAGCTATTCACATAACGGCAGCCCTTGGTAGCAAAACGGGGAAGCGAAGTTTATATTATTATTTACTTTCAGTCATACATTTCAGAATTTATTGACAGAAGGGATTGATCGTCACCAGAAACAGAACGGAAGGAAAAACTTATTAATAATTGACATACATGATAAACATGACAAGTACCTAAGCCTATAAATAAACCCGAGTCAATGTTATGAGATAAATCATAGCAGTCGGACGGAGGCATCGCTTTGAAACCAAATAATATCCCGTTTTACCAAACCTATAATATATAATTTTACAAACAGATTTACTTAAAACATCACATTGGGAACCGTATATATACACAAGTTTATCTTATGAGGTAAATAGTAGTAACGGGTCGCTGAACGAACCAGTTAGTGTGCCCAGGAACTCATTGGCTGTTGAGTAGTTAACCTTACGCGATAACAGTGGCCACGATAGTGATCCTGACAGTCCTAGTGACTGTACGAGCGAAAGACAGTATTAAATAAATATAGAAGGAATTTTAGCAGATAGGGAATATTTGTATCCTGATGAACACATTTTCAGTAACGATGGTGTAAAATTTGAAAATATGGAAACAGATCTACATGAGAATGCTTTAGAAAGCATTGACAAACCTGTGGAAGTACCAGATGGAGGAAAACTAAAAGTAATTGAAGCGCCGCCGCTTGCACTCAGCTGCCTCTGTGGAGAAGTGAAAGGCGGTGCTTGCAGGAACAAGAATAAAAACATAGTGTACTTAGATACGAGTGAGTTTGAAGAGGGGTGGCCCTCTGACCTAAGCGAAGCAGATCCAATATTAAAGCCGACAGCAAAGCCGACGCCCGACAACAGAGCCGACAGCAAAGCTGAAATGAAAGAAAATAACTATAGTCGCCGTACATAAACGATCGCCAAAGACATAGGTACACCCAAGCAGGATATATAGTCATTTCATACCGCTGGTGAATCCTTTATTATAAACACGGTGAATCCAATCTCCTAGCGATGAAGAAAAGCTTCTTGTAGTTTAAGGTTGTATTTCGACCTGTTTCTATCTGTGCGAATGTGAAGTCATAATACATTCCTAACATTCTCTATAAATAATTTACTAATTAATAACTGACTTACTATTAATTTCAATCAAAATTTACGACCACATAGTGTCGCGAGGCTAGTTTGTTCGCGGAAAATCTTAACACCGCGATTCAGAAACTGGCGTCAAATGCACAACGCCATCTATCGAGCACGGAGGTAAACTGCCAAAATATAAAGCATGGAATGCGATCGAACAATCACTCTACATATATTATGTAGATTTTCAAAGCAACGCCATATAGAATAGAGTACTTTTTGCTATCATAACTTTTTGAAAAACTCGGGCAGTCGATTTAAAAGTGATCTAAGTGATCTTGTGAGCACATTTTTTCATTAGTACCATTTTGGTTCAATAGATGTCGTAGCATGTATCTTACGTAATGATGATGTTCTTCTTGAACACTTTATATTCATATATCTTTTGATTAAGAGCACGGATTGCAATGAAAACGAATACCTTCTCTACTATGTTACGCACAACATTTGTGTAATGAAACTAAGTACATTGGTTTTATAAATTTCACGTGATACTTAAACAAACAAACATACCCGTAGACGCACAGACTGTAGACACACAGACAAACAGACAAAAATTGTTGTTGTTATCCTTTAACACCCCTACTAAACGCCACGTCTACAGATTTATTATATGTATAGATTATTTGATTTTGAACTATTCTTGGAATGATTAAGTATTAGTATTAAGTATTTCGAATATTGACTTTAGATTGTGCAAACTGATATAAGAACGTGGTTTAGTATTCTGAAAGTTATTTGATATGGTTTAAATATTAATTAATTCACTATCCGACGGGAACGTATTACCGGTATAAAAAGTTTTCTTAATTTGGGTTGTTATGTAGTCTATCTGTGTGCCGAAAAATGTTCATCAAAACCCTTTCAGCCGTTAAAAGGACAAGTAACCGAAAAGGTAACCGACACAAAGAGTAACTTTCACATTTATAATGTTAGTATGGATGCGTTCAAATGTTTTGTTATGTAAATGCATGATTATGAAAACAATGATTGTACCGTAATTTTAATATATTGTATAATTCTGTATAATATAAGCTTGATTGTAGTGTTCCTACAGTGAGTCGGTTTCTTTCCTGCTCCAATAATAATATCCTCCTACGGATGTTACTCGATCATTTTCCTCATTTAAATTGTTGAAATGAAGTTATTTCATACAATTTATTTATTTAATTTTACAGTGTGCATTTTGTGGTACTTAATTTTTTTATTTATAAACTACATATAAGTAGACTTATCCTATATTATTAAATGAGCAATATTTTCAATAACGTTCTCGAAAACGGCTCTAACGTTTTCGATGAAACTTGCAGAGTAAATCTCTACGGGGCGAAAAATCGATCTATTCAGGTCTTACATAGGGGAAAAATGATGTTTCTTCTATTTACATCCGAGCAGAGCTCGCTCGCCCGGGAACTAATATTAATATGTGCGCGTGTCAACAGGGAACTGCCTCGTGGGTCGAGTGGTCGCAAGCGCGACTGCTGAGCAACAGGTCCTGGGTTCGATTCCTGGGTCGGGCAAAGTGTTATTGGGTTTTTCTATTAGGAATATTTCATTAGCGGCCGCGGAGTCTGGATCTGTGCCCGGTTGATGGCAGTAGGCTCGCCCTCTTAATTGATTAGGCGCTTTTCTGGTGGTCGCCACTGTAGATCTGGCTTTCAGGAGTTGCAGTGGTTTGGGAATAGTGTGGCGGGCTTGTCCCAAATAAAAAAAGGCCCGCCCTCATTACATGGTACTTTAACATAACGTGCGAAATGTAGGTGTACTATTAGGTACACCTCTGCCTAGCCCTGCGGGGATTACAGATGTGATCACATTTATTTTAATCATGAATGTGTAAAAGAAATAAATTGTATCAAAACCGTACCGCTGTTGTTCAATGAAACGAGCTCGTAGCGTCGTAGCTATATAATAACAGCCGCGCGGGTCGATCTTCATGGTTAAGCAGTGCTTGCCAAGGTCAGTCCGTGGATGGGTCATCATCCACGGGGTGAAAGCGCGTTAAGCTTCTGGTCCCGGCTATCATTTGATAGTCTTTAGAGGTAGTCAGTGGCCCGAAACTGACAATCAGTCTTACCAGCTATGCAGTCGCTCCATGTAAAATACCGATACTCAGCTGGTTTCCAGTTAGACTGGAAGCTGACCCCGACATAGTTGGGTAAAGGCCAGGATGATGATCGCTGTTGGTTCATAGACCACTTCTGCACAGTGTCCTTAAGTCTTTCAATAGCTGAACGGATGTCGAGGTTTGACACACAGGTACACTATGACCAGGTTTAGGACATAGGATACTTTAATTCCGGTAGTACATTCCCATGGAGTAATTCCCAACCTCCACCTCCGCGGGCAAAAGTTAGTAGTGGAATAAAAAAAAGACGTGCATACAATCAAATTCGTTTTATTATTTAGAATTCAAACAAATAAAAGATATAGAATGTTTACAAGCTGTGAGCCAAGCTGCGTGCAGTGCACATCGTAGTATCATTGATAGACTAACATTGACTAACATTGGCTAATTCTTCATAATTGCCACAAGTCTTTTCAGTGTCAGTATTACCCATTGCTTCCATTCCAGGCTTTGTCGTTCTTCACATGAAGGCACATAAGCTTCTCTATTTTTTCCACTTCAAGAAAGTAGTGAAACTAATCCTCATCGACGGTATTGCAACGGTCTCCAACCCGCACTTTCCCCTCAGGGCAAAAATCACCGCCAAGCGAGTCTCTGTCTTCGAGCTCCGTGTGGTCATCCACCTTCTTTTCAGCTTCACTAACCTCTACTGGAGACACGTCTGCTTCAGTTACTGCGCTCTTGGTATCAGCTATTACGAGTTCTTCATTAGAGGTTGGTTTATTATCAAAGTCCTTGAAAATCAGTTCAAAAATCTTGGTATCTACGAAGTTTTTCTTTGATTGAGGTCCGGGATGCTGCGCGTCGACTGTTTCCTCTCCTTCTGTAGTATGTACTTTAGTATCCAGTGCTGGATGTCTGGAGAACTCCTCGATCAGTTGCAGGTAGTTGTCTTCTTCTAAAGGTAAGATGTTCCTTCCTGCAACGACTCCCAGGAGTGCTAGTACGAGTATAACCACAGTCGTAGCTTCCATTGTAGATGACTGTAAATCAGTTGTACTGAATATAGTCACAATATAAGGAGAGCACGGTCGCGTCGCGTCTTGGACAATGAGCTTTAGTTTTAGACTGTTCACTTAATATATTGCATGCGGGAGCGATACATGGAGGGGTTTCCTTAAGAGTGACGTAGTTGCAAGGTAGGTGTTAGTCCATGGTTTTACCTTTTGATAATTTTTATATAATGATGTATGTAAGCTTATGACTAGATATTGTGTTATTCATTAAATGGCTAAGTTTTAAACAATTCGGAATTTTCCGGCTTCGTGGTATGGTTGAATGTTAGTGACCTAAAAACTTGTTGAATGTAACATAAACAACAGAATGAAAGCAAGTCCCTCTGTTTGGTACGATTTCATGTCTAAACTTTGAAATCGTGTACTTGGATACTTTTCATTCCAAGAATTAAAAAATGAAAGCAACTAAGTAGAGGTTGGTATAAATAGATACGATAGTCAATAGCAACTAGCGTCAAGCACAAGAGCACAAGAGTTGTACGGACTGAACGCCACAAGGCATTCTCCACCCGTCAACCGTTGGGACAGCACAGTTATAGAGTTAAAAAAAAAATAAGGATAAATACTAGTTATCACTTTATCTACTTACATACATCTCCCAACTATGTTGGGGTAGGCTTTCAGGGACCCTACATGTCGGGACATGTAGGGTCTGCCTATCTGACCTCCACAACCCAGTTAGTGCTGGGTAATACCTTTGGCAGATGATCAGATTTTCGTGGTCCCAACTACCCGTAACAAAGAAAAAAAACCGGTCAAGTGCGAGTTGGACTCGCGCACCGAGGGTTCCGTACAAACCTGTGGGTATATAACTTTTTTTTATATGACGAAACTAAAAATTTACGGTTTTCGTAATTTTTCCTATATCTGTACTATAAGACGTGACTTCGTACAAAATTTCAAGATTCTAAGTTCACGGGAAGTACCCTGTAGGTTTTGATTCCCGTGCGAGTTTCGAAAATTTGCGGAAATTTGCGGCCTAAGTGGCTGTATCTTTTGATTGCGTTGACTTAGAAGGTTGATTTTTCTACAGCTTCCAGGGACAGTAGAACTAAGTATCATATAGAATTTCAGTTTGATACCTCCACGCGTTCCTGAGAAAAACGGTCTTGACAGACGGACGGACGGACGGACGGACAACAAAGTGATCTTATAAGGGTTCCGTTTTTTCCTTTTGAGGTACGGAACCCTAAAAAAAGACAAAGATAAAAGTACAGCCCTTACCCATGAGCTTCCATGGGCAGGTACAGTATTTAATAATGGGTCACTAATTAAAACCAAATCAAGTCACTTATTTGTTTATTTATTTCCTCAAACGGCGCAAATACAATAACATGATTGGCAATTATGTGTTTCAGCCGTTTGGGGTTAAAACACTAGGGCCATGGGGTCAAAGTCCACTCGAGGGCCAGAGGGCTGTCCTTTTTTTGGCCAAAGAATCAGTATTGCCATCCAATGTGGCAATGGTGCCAACCTTCTGGGCACTTTTCCTGTTGACAACGATGATGACGAATTTTTTGACGCCCTGTAATTCTATTCCCGTTGTGTTCCCATTTTGATACTTGTACATATTTTTATTATTGTTTTAGATCTATTAGTAGTTTGTAATTAATATATATAGACGAATAAATTATATTTTTAATTGTCAATGTCAGTTATTTATTCAAATTAGGTTAATCAGAACTTTCTGAACGGCAAAAATTCCATGAGACAATCCCCCAAAACGCCCGCTCGTTTATCGCTTCCTTCGCCCGTATATCCTTGTCAGCAAGCGATGCTGTTAACGTTAAAGATCGGCCCGTGTTGCTGTAATTATTGAGCCACGAGCCTCTCATCATCTGTACCAACTTGCAGTGACTGTCCCAAATATGTATAAACCATCTAACAATAACAAAGGAAATAGAACCACCAGAGCAGTACGCACACGCACACGACAGTAATAGCAAATATTTGTGGAAAAACTATGGGAGCCGGATATTACGCACTTCACCAACACACAGTGGACGCGGGGGGAATGTTAAGTGAGGCGTGTTTGTATGAGGCCCATACAGATGGGTGACATCTGCTATTTTGAACAGACTACCAAGCAACGGCTAGGAGCTGAGCAGGACGCCTATACACTATACAGCATGGGTTCTACTAAGCAGAAACCCAACCTGTGAAAAATTAACTAACTGAGGGCCTAGAAAAAAACAGTGACGTTTTGTCAACGATAATGATGGTGGAAAAGTCAAAAATATATAGGATTGATTTAAGCTACCGAAAAGCTTATGTCACCTGTCGAAATACGAAACACTTTGAAAGCGCCTGTCAGCTATCAAGACCCCCTGTTTTCGTTCTAGTTCCGGATTTGGTTCCTTTCACGCAGAAAATGTGGCTGAGAATCAGAACTTCATCAATGTCAAAATGAACGGAGACAATGCTCTTAGCAACGCATGCCGCTATCTTCGCCTACTACGAATGACGTAGCAAGCCCAATTAGCCAAATACAAAACATAAATACTTTAATTAAATTCCTTTGCCACGCGCCGCCGCCGCCGCCGCACGCGCGTAAACAAATTGTTGAGACATGTTATTTTTGCCATGACGTACGAATGGGGAATTCTTTTTGGTTTTTCTTGATTTTTTAAAAGGTCCTCTGTACTTTCTACGCTTTCGATTCGTTTAAGTACCGCATGGGTTCAAAAATCTTCCATGAAAATAAAAGATAAAAAAAAAACTTGATTCATGCAAACTGCCCTCTTCCGGTATAGTTACTATTTCCAATGTACTTTTAGAAAATGACACGACACAACAAAGTGCCATGTTTCCTGGCTCGCCACAATAAACGGTGACCAATCAAGACTCGTCACACTTACGCCACCGTCAGGAAACTTAAAAAAAAAGTTGTTCATCATATTTTATGTCATATTGATGCCTCGAATTGTGCATCTGCTGTGTACTACGGTATGACGCATCGACGCACCTTGAGGGCATCACACTGTGCACAGATACACGCAATGAGTACATACAGATAATATTAAAAAAGAAGTAGTATGTTTTTGCTTCGGATCAAAATCAGCAAAATTTAACTCTATTGACCTACTTACCAAAATGTCTATGTGAAAGTATCGTATAATTGTAGTACCTAATGGTGTTTCACAATTCATACTTTGCCAGTTACAGGAGAAAATCTAGAATTCGGTCTGTTTTTAACAGGAACGCAAATATTACATAATGTCAAATGATTTTTATATGTACCTGGATGCAATCATGTAGATTTATTACTCTTCATTTCATATTTTTAACCGACTTCTAAAAAAGGAGGAGGTTCTCAATTCGGTTGTATGTTTTTTTTTTTTTTTTGTGTTTGTTACCTCATATCTCCGTCATTTATGAACCGATTTGAAAAATTCTTCTTTTATCTGAATGGATCTACTTCCCGATTGGTCCCATAGAAATTTCATCAAAATCGGTTCAGCAGTTTGGTTTTGAAATCAAAATAGCTGGAAATTTTTGTGTTTGTTACCTCATATCTTCGTCATTTATGAACCGATTTGAAAAATTCTTCTTTTATCTGAATGGATCTACTTCCCGATTGGTCCCATAGAAATTTCATCGAAATCGGTTCAGTAGTTTGGTTTTGAAATCAAAATAGCTGGAAACAATATGTCATCCAAGTAAAAGAAATTGCGAAATTGATACTTGACAAGGATTTGTGTGTGATGCGATAACTAAAAAGGGTAAAATAAAAACTTTTTTGCAAAAAAAACCGACTTCCAAAAAAAACACTAAAAAAGTGGGAAATAACTTTACTTTCTGAAGTCGGTGGCAAAAAAGTCAATGAAACAAACAATAGTCACCGACTTCCGAAAGTAAAGTTATTTCCCACTTTTTTAGTGTTTTTTTTGGAAGTCGGTTTTTTTTGCAAAAAAGTTTTTATTGTAAACGCGGCGCTGAAACATCGTCGGGAAGGTATAGTTTGATGATATATTTAGAGGAGAGTGCCATAGAATGTAATTGCCCTAGCCTGACCTGCCTGACTGTCAGCCAAATATCACAACCAAGTAATTATTTAATTAGGGTAAATTAAAATATGAAATTTCGAAATTCATTCATTTATTCACGAGCATTTGGAAGTTGAAGTCGAAAGTTATCCCATGGGAACAACCTGCCGGGGTGAGTGAGATCACCCTGCAAGACCCCAGCCCAGCTCATGGCCTATCATTACATGCTAACCATCACATAAATCCGCGCCGTTAGGGCGAGAAGGCGTTACAAACATGTTTAAAATTTTCAATATAACATAACATCAGTTTGTTTACAAACTGTGAATTGTTTTATCCAAAGTAACTTTCTGGAACCAGTTTCCAAATGTGGGAGACACTGACACAGCCCCAGCTGCCCCAGAAAGCCTCTCAGCTCTTGGAAAACTACAGTCAAACAATCAATTGGTTGGACCTATAAAAGCAAAAATATTCCACAAATATTCACAATATGAAAAATAATTAACAAACCAATTATATTTTATCAAAGTAGGTAATCTGGGTCGAGGGTCAGACGTTGATTGTGTTATGTACTTGTGTGAGATCACTCTTATTTACTTATTTTGATTTTTGTAGGGCTGCTCCTGAATCGCCTGAAGTTTGTCGATGAAAATCTTTTAAATGAATTATTGTTGTTAATTATTTCCGACGGCCAATTTTATTTTGTTCTGATGTTAGTTAATAGGTAAAGATATTTAATGTTTTATGTGCATTAAGTATAATTAGTTTATATCATGTAGACTTTTAGGCCTGCTTGGAAAAAGTGAAAAAAGGTATAGGTAAGTTTGAGTGATAGATAAGGAAATATTAAGTACTTAACTACTTATTTCATGGCTTTAACGTCCATAAAAATAAACAAAAAGTTCATTTAAGTTATTTAATAAGAGATATTTAATTAATCATACTTAATCGTACATAAATTCGTATGTACCTTAATGAAATGATGCTCAATTAATTAAAATTCCACTATCGCAATAAAGCATACCAACATATCCCATCCCTACTTCGGTTGAATCAACTTGTGTACACGGAAGCGTTCAGTACATACCTACGTCTTTCAGTTAATCGTGAAGACGCGGCGAGTACGCACGTCACTATAAAACAAAACAACGACGCACAACAGATAGTTGATTCCACCGCAAATATTAAAATCAGTGACAATGTTACAAGTCTTACTGTTCTCCCTGGTAACCTCCACCTTTGCGTTCACAACGCACCGGTACGATGCCTACGATAGTTTCGGTAACTATCGGCCCAATTCACCTGTCCTGGATAACATTTTCGAATTGAAAAACAGCAATGGACGTCGCCCAGTGCAAACCTACGAGTATATCAAGCGATACGATGGTATAGTGATCAGTGACGTGTATGAAGAACCAGTGGTTAACGGTGATGGTGATCATAGGAGAGTAGATATGCCGTATAGTTATGACAATCCCTATCAATGGAATAGGCAGGTTTCGTGGAATAGAGTCGTTGTGACTGAGCCTGCTAAGCTGTATAATAGGTTCGAAAATTCTAATATCGATAGAGAGTATGTGGACAATCCAAATAGTGATAACAGACAGCCTGTTGTGCAGAAAGAAGAAGCAGAAGAAACAAATCAAAGGAACACTACAAACGAATTAAAAACTCAAGGGAACGTTTCTGTGACAAACAAACAATCAGATGACGTCAATCATACATTGGTCATTAACGAACAGCAAATTACTGCGTATAATGACCATCAGGGCTCAAGCGTTGACAATGCTAATATCACTACTAGAAGCATAACTTCCAATAGTAATAACACTAATTCTTTGAAAGCTAGCAAACAAAATGCTGATAACCTTTATCGTCCGACGCAAACAGATGACGATATTGCTATTAAAAATAACAGGAATCGACCTACAAATGATACTAACAAATATAGTAAGACCACTCAAGACAACGAAGTGACCCCCACACCTTATGATCAAAGAACGAAAGCCTATGAAGATGACAGATGGGTCTGGAGCGATGGAACAGACCAGGTGGTGAAGACAACCACACTGGTTGGCGTTGACGACAGAGCGGCCTTCTCAGGAAATGAGTGCCCTAAAGGGATGCAGAAGCTTGGTCACACATGCGTCATGAAGGATTGATGGATCATGAAGCATAAGTGGATAAAAATGTGCTCACAGAAAGTATAGAACACAAGATGGTGTCCGTGCTGGTTCTGTTCACCCCAGTGGGGCATTGAGCGTGAAGATTTTGTGTCCGAGTGTAGAACGATTTCGCAGTATTATGAAAGTGATCGGAATAGCAATTGTGTGAGGTCATTGAACCGAGAGAATTTTCTAAAGGCGTTGTTACGTTTTTGGTCAAGTCGTTTTTGTACGTAAACATAATAGGAAGTAGGACAATACAATAAAACTCGTGGAAGTATGAATAAAGTACTTGGTTCGCTATTGTTAAACTGTGATTAATATAGTTCCTAAACCATGTATAAAGTTTACCATTATAAATGTTTTTACTGCAATTTTGTTTTTGGCTATTGAAGAGCCTTGAACATGATGCTATACCATCTTATGTAAAGTCATCATCCAAGAAGCTATGAGTAGTTATGTAACTCTTCCATAGAGAAATATCAATTTACTTGAAAGTAAGTTTGTTTAACCTGAAAAATGAGTAGGTACAAAAATATTAAAAATATGAATAAATTTTAAGTTTTTGGTTCAGATCGGAATCAGTTAAATTACTGTTATGGTCTCCGCGACTGCATTTATGTACTAAAACATTACCTTATTACCAAAATATTTGGGTGTTATTGTATATTTTTCAAGGAGTTGTTTTCTGTGAACCAACGATGACATAGGGTGTTCCCAAGCTGCACCACAACAAACTCTCTGGTTGAGGTGTTACAAAATAACTCAGGCAGCAAAGAAGTTGTTCTTCATGGCGATTTTTCTACAAAAGTATTGCATCAACATTGTAAGAGTTACCTTTTTATGTACAACTTTGTGAACTAGGGCAGAGTAAATAACGTATACTTTTGAATGTAAACGTTAGTAGTTTAAGACAGGAGAAGTTATTCAAGCTTTAATATTTGTAATTTTAAGGTTTAAGCAATAAAATTTATACGAAAATACGGTATTTCAATTCCCAACCATTGATCAGTTTCTTGTAAAAATATGAATGGAGAAAAACTAAATTGGATATGAAGATGATCACAAAATTTTCCACACAAACAAAGTCATAATATGTTAAACCCAGAAGACCATAAAATGTTTGTAACAAAAAACCCAGAGCCTGCTGTGGAAAACTTGCGGTACTTTATACTTTACTCACGAGAATTATAAGTACAAAACACACGACACTATTTGACACTATTTGTCATAGCGCCACTATTATAGCTCTTCCATGTATTTATACGTACTCACATAATGTACCCAAGATTCTTCGTCATCGCTTGTGTTTTTTCCCAACACTGTTTGGTTCATGTATCTTTTCATCCCGACGCAAAATTACTGAAAAGTATAAAGTTTTCTATTAGTGGTCCGATCCAACGAAGTTTTATTTCCGCATTCGGCGTATTTCACGGGCACTTCGAAGTATTGAAAAATTTAATTAAATTAGCAAATGAACGTTCATTTCAATGTAATTTTGTCGGACGTGTAATTAAACAAAAAATAACCATTCATTCGCGCGCAGTTCTCTCGAAGATCATCGTCATCATCATCTGCCTAGCCTTGTTCCAAAACTATGTTGGGGTCGGCTTCCAGTCTAACCGGATGCAGCTGAATACCAGTATTTTACATGGAGCGACTGCGTATCTGACCTCCACAACCCAGTAACTGGGTAATACGATATCCCTTGATTTAGCTTTATATCTATCTTATTATACAGGGTGAATCATTACTCGTGTCACTTTCGTATCACAACATGACGCTATATAACGTGATTAAAATATTAATTAGAACCATTAGAGTGGAATAAAGAGATCGTAAACTTTATTAGATTACACCAAGTTTAATTCTAAAATTATAGTACTGCTGCCAAAATGTGCAGAGACTGAAAGAATATAGTAGAGCTGAGAATGAGGCTAGGAATTCGATTCCCAGGGATAGATCCCTGGCAATCGAACTCAGAACCACATTCGCAACTGTACATGTTATTGGATACCTGTTTTGAGGTAGTTCCATCAGGAATACAGAAACAGACCGGAATCTTGGTCGATGCCCAACTACAGAAACTAACGGCTCGCCCCTATTACATGGGACTTGAAAATATTTGCTGAAATTGTACTATAGGCTGACTGTGCTTAACCCCTCTGAGAATACAAGCGTGATGTTATGTTATTCTAAAGTCAGTCTGTGTACCCAAGCTGTTACTTTTTTGCCAATTCAATTCAGAGAACGCAAAAAGTTGCAACGTATAATTACTTAGAATTCTGCTCGCACCGCGTTGAAAACGTGACAAATGATGTAAAAACATACAAAGAGCGAGCCCAGCACATGTTGGCACGTGTCAATGTCTTGGACTTCATGAAAACGTATTGAATTTGACATATTCTTGCCTTTTTTCTTTACAAGCAATCTAACATAAAGTGTCAAGTCAAAATGGTCATTATGTAACTGGCAACTGAATGGAAACTCCATTAAAAGGGTTTGTCCAAGCTTATAGCCTACTAATTTGTAATGACATCAAAAAGTTTAATAATGCACAAAAAGATCAAGTGTGAGGTGTCATTATCGCTATTCATAATAATTATAACGTAAGCTTTTGTGGGTACTTACATTCAAAAGAAGTACATAATTATCAACATACCCGTAAATACTATGATTACTTAGCGCTTACTTATATCTGATAACGGTGTTTAGTTGCATATATTGTGTCGTCACTTCTTGACTCTATTCAAACTTAAGACATCTTACGCAAGCAAAACGTGCAAGTTGTGTGATTCATACCAAAACAACGTTGTGCAATTATTATTGGGTCAATTTGCAACGCGTGCAATTGACGTTCAGAATCAAGAGATTCAGAGAGAGACCTTTCTGAGACCTCAGCTTTGACCTTCTTAGGTCAAAGCTGAGGTCTGACCACGCTGAGGCGAATGCCGTGTTGGTGACGCGACTGTCGCATCGATTGTCTCAATGAATATCACGACAAGCTCTATACAAGTTAGTTGATACAATCGGGGTTTTACTGTAATCGTAGCTGGACTTGCTTGCGGAGCGGCCGCCATTAGCCTGATGTGAAGCGGTGATGGTTGGTGTTCTAATTCTAATTATGCTTTATTAGAAGGCTGACGAGCTGGTGTTCGAACTATTTCTTATGAAGTTAAATTAGCTCTAATTTTAATATCTAGAATTATTATAATTATGGATTTTAATTTAATAAATTTCTTCCTGAAAACGGCGCGCGTCAGCCTCTGTTCGTCCACAGCAATATCCTGTTAACCGTTAATTCTAAACAAATGTAGTGGCAAATATTAATGGAAAATGCAAGTTTTTTAAACGATTAACTACACTTTTGTTTATGTATGAAAGTGCTACAAATAGGACATTGCTCATCGAAATCTGTACTAATAAAAGAAAAAAATATTGAAAAGAATACTCGAAAAAAAAAACCAAATATGTAATAACCTCAATATTTAGTGATGAATAAATTTAAAAACGACAAATGATTGCTAATGAGCACGTCATGTTGTGTTGATTGAAGCGTATTTTTAAAGATAAACTGAATCAATATTCATGACCGTGTTTCCATAAATAGATAATTTATTGACAGACGTATCGTGACTGGTTTCACATGGCTTAAATATACCTACTAGCTACCACATAAAGTTGATTTGACGTGACTTCCGAAAGGCATTGTTTTTTTCTCGCAGGTTCGATTCCCAGATAAATCAAATATTTGTAAAGTAAAATAATAATACGAGACTACAGCTCTCGTGTCACAGAGCCCTTCGACTTCCTGAAGCAGAAAGTGTATGCATGGGCAAACCGTATTCGTAGGTATAAGCGGCGGGTGGAACGATACACTCAGAATCGCACATTCCAAAGAGATGAAAGGTGGGTTTATAGGGCTTGGGAGCGACCGGACCAAGGTGTGGCTGACACGCGCCTGCCGGATGATGACGTCATGACTTCGTTCTGGCGAAGCATCTGGTCGGTGCCTGTCAGCCATTTCGAGGGTGAATGGACTCGGGAGGTCGAGCATGCGTGCGATCCAGTACCAAAAATGGGGGCAATCTCTATCAGCCCCCAAGAAGTTGCTCGTGCAGTCCCTCCGTCACCAAACTGGAAATCTCCAGGGCCGGACGGGCTGCACAACTTTTGGATCAAATGGTTCCAAAGATCACACGCTCGCCTGACTTCCCTGTTCCACTCAGCCTTAAAGTCAGGGTCGCTGCCCAAGTTCCTGACAACAGGTATAATCCACCTGCTCCATAAATCGGGTAGTACTGCGGAGCCCAAAAATTATAGACCAATTACCTGTCTACCAACAGTCTATGTATAAAGTTCTTACATCCATTTTGAGAGCTAAAATTAGCAATCACATTGACGACAATTCTATCATGTCCGCTTCTCATAATGGATGTAGGAATGGGTCCCGCGGTACTAAAGAGCTGCTCCTTATTGATATGGCCATAAGCCAACAATTTCGCCGTTCCCGGAGAGACCTATCGACATGTTGGATTGACTGTAAGAAGGCCTATGACTCGGTCACATACATGGCTCATGAGGGTGCTAGAGTTGTATAAAGTTGATGCAACTCTGCGCAACTTCCTGATGTCGTGTATGGGGCAATAGAGGACAGTTCTTCGCCATCCAGGATGTTGGCAAATCCAGAGGATTAGCGAGCCGATAAAGATAGAGCGAGGTATATTTCAGGGTGATAGTTTGAGTCCACTTTGGTTCTGCGTAGCCTTGAATCCTCTTAGCACGCTGCTGGAGGATTCAGATCTAGGCTATCGGTTCAGGAGAGATTATATCTCACCTCCTTTACATGGATGATCTGAAATTCTTTGCCCCCAACGATTTTCAACTGATGGAGCTACTGAAGGTAACTGAAACTTTCAGTAGTGCCATCAGGATGGAATTAGGTGTGGACAAATATGCGGTCATGCATGTAAAGCGAGGGGAGATTGTGGAATCTGTGGGAACCCAGTTCTCGGATTCCATAAATCATCTCTCATCAACCGAAACCTACAAGTATTTGGGTATGTCGGAAGCGCTGGGCATCAATGTAGCTGACATGAAGCAATCGTTGAAGGCGCTTCTTTGGTCGCCTGAGAAAAGTATTTAATAGTCTTTTATCAGGCGGAAATAAGGTGCGTGCTTTCAACAGTTGGGTCATGCCGGTTTTGATGTACTCTTTCGGCATACTCAAATGGACACAAACAGAACTAGACGCCCTGGATAGGAAGGTCCGTACATTGTTGACGGCATATCGAATGCATCACCCACGATCTTCGGTTATGAGACTGTATATCCCGCGGAGGTGCGGAGGTCGAGGCTTTTTAAACGCTAAGACTCTCTACAATCGCGAGATATGCGCTCAGGGAATTTTTCTTAGAAACCGACGTGGGGATGCATCGGGATGTGGTCGCCGTGGAAAAGGGCCTCACCCCGCTCTCCTTGGCTAAAGAGAACTGATGCAAACCTGTAGTGCTTGACACTAACGACCGCAAGGAGGTATGGCAGAGTAAGGAGCTCCACGGACGCTTTTTCCGGGCCCTTCATGGGCCCGATGTAGACCTATCAGCGTCTGTAGCCAGGCTACGGATGAAGTTATGATGACGAATAACTACCGAAGATTTATTGGTTGACATATGTTGGGCATGCCACCGTCCGGGCGAATCAATTCGTTCGGGTGTTCTCATCTAGCTAACGGAGAGTACTTGCATAGACACAACCTTGTAGCCAGGATTGTCGATCAGCAACTTGTTCTAAAATACATCCTTGTGGAATCAGAAGTGCCGTATTATAGGTATGTGCCCGACCCAGCTCTCGAAAATGGCAATATCACACTGTACTGGGATCAATCCATCATCACCGACAGGACTGTTGTGGCCAACAAGCCTGATATAGTGGTGGCGAATCGATCAGAACGGCGCGTAATGATTGTTGACATAACGGTCCCGCATGACGGGAACCTCGTGAAAGCCGAGAAAGATAAGCAAATGAAGTATCTTGACTTGGCTCGCGAGGTTGTCGACATGTGGGATGTGAACTCAGCGATAATTGTGCCGATAGTCGTTTCAGCCAATGGCTTAATTGCCAAGAGCCTCGACCACTACCTGAGGAGGCTCTCGTTAGGCAGCTGGATCAAGGGCTTGATTCAGAAAGCGGTACTCCTGGACACGGCTCGTATTGTTAGGAGGTTGCTCTGTCTGGAGCCCTGACCG
Source organism: Standfussiana lucernea (assembly GCA_964057025.1). Classification (NCBI taxonomy): domain Eukaryota; kingdom Metazoa; phylum Arthropoda; class Insecta; order Lepidoptera; family Noctuidae; genus Standfussiana; species Standfussiana lucernea. The sequence goes on along the minus strand of OZ059798.1, from coordinate 16,631,254 downwards.
CCGGTAACTTGGACCCTGTTCCCGATACCGGTATTCTACTATTTTTTTATATTTTTAAATGTTTTTTTTTTATTATTTTATATGTAAAATGTAAAAAATTAGAAAGAAAAATAAATAAAGGAGATAATAATACCAGCCCATACTATCGCACTGCTGGGCAAAGGCCTCTTCTCAAACAGAGAAGGCACGTGCATTGATCACCACGCTTGCTCAAGACGGGTTGGCGATTTCAAACTTGTATTAATTATAAGTCCAGGTTTCCTCACGATGTTTTCCTTCACCGATGTCTGTGATTTATGATGCATTTGACGTAACCAATACTTACATAACACACGCTCATTGGGTTTTTATGCTTCTTACTTCTCAGGGATAATGTAGCACACTTCAGCACTTCAGCTATATTATTTATTAATCTAGGTTAAAGCATGTTTATTTCCCCACACACGCCAGTCTGTCGCGTGCTGGCTGACCTCCTTCTGTTGCAGGACAATGAAACGTAAACACACGCGTTACGAGACCGACACGTGCGTACAACACTAGTCATTGAACTTCAGCGTAATTCATGAACCGACTCATTGATAACGTCCTTTGTTGGAAGATGTTCTGGATCAAGGTTGTGTATCGAGGTGTGTGAGGGATAATTTAAGGTTAAACCTGTCCTTTTTGTCCTGTTTGTAGCAACACAGAAGTACTTATTGTAATATTCTTAGATTTTTGAAATAAAATAACATTGCTGTTGGAATACCTAATAAATAAATAAACATTTTTAACAATCGTTACGGGTCGTCAGAAGACCAAGTCTGACGTACAAGGGGTGTCCCAGTAACTGGGTTGCGAAGGTCAGATAAGCAGTCGCTCCATGTTCAATACTGGTTTTAACCTGTATCTGGTTAGACTGCAAGCCAACCTCAGCATAGTAGTGAAAGGGCTGGACAGATGACGATTACAACACTTTTGTCTTGTATACTTCTCTTTCTTCTTATATTGCAATTATTGTCTCTCTATATCTAATCATTTCCCACAGCACGTGAAACTTTCACAAAGCAATTTCCTCGTAATATTTTTCTTCGCCATATGCTACTGGTTTTCGCCAGTTATGCTTAGTTTTTAAACTGACATGGTCACTAACTCAATCACAGTTATGCTTGGCTCGCACGCTCGCATGCTAGCGCGCGAGCACTATGGCCACACGATATGTTATGACATCTCAATTTGTGATCAAACTGTGTATTGCCAGGAAAATAAACAACAATAATTTATATTTTGTGATTTAGAATTCTATGTAGGACATGGTGGCTGTTTATATGCATGTATACTATATCTATACTTAGTAAGTATTAAAAAGAGGTATAAGTTTGTAAGTTTGGATGTAGGGGTAATCATCGGAAAATTCTTTCACTAAAGGGCAGCTACATCATCCCATAGTGTGATAAGCTATATTTAAAACATTCCCGTGGGATAATTTTGGACCATGACGTGAGCGAAGCAGCAGGCAAAAGCTATCTTATTACCACTATTGAAATTAAGTCATAGTCAAAAGCTTTTCCCGGATCTAGTTGGTATTACGTTTTCACTGCTCCAATGCCTGCTATAACTCATCCACATACCGACGTAGCTATGTGTCACTCTCTACAGCACGAATAACTCGCGGCACCTTCCCGGAGTTGACATAGGTAAACATTCCTCTCAAGTGAATTTACGGTAAAACTCAATCAGGGATAATTATAACATTAATGACGTCAGAACACGACCATGTTATGTCAGCGTTACATGTGGCAGGTAAACGGGATCGATATATAAACCAAAGTGAATGTATTGCAGTCATCAGTTCCACCGGCAGTGTGACAGCGCTCGCTTCCTCCTCTCATCAGTTACTGCGACTAGAAATTCAGTTCACTGATATACAGTCCTTTAACCATGGAGGCGACTACTCTGCTGACCCTCATACTCCTCGCTGTTGCCGGAGCCAGGAACATTCCCGCCAACATAGACGAACCTTTGGGAGAACTCCGGCAAATCGTTGGAGACAGTATAACCGGTTATACGGAACCTGTTCCTGAAGGCGAAGTCTTTTATAAAGATTCGGTAAAAGACGCAGTTAGTGCAGGAGATTTGGAACCAACATCAAACAAAGACATCAATGAAGAAGAAACATCAGAACAACACGATCACAACGTTGCTGCTATGGACACCGTAGAAGCTAAGGACTCGAAAACCAAAACAAAAGAAGACGGGAATCAAGAAATAACAACGGCAGTATTGAACCCACTAGAAGATACAAACGAAGACAAGGAGACACAAGAAGTGTTTGAAGACAGATATGACATGGGTGGGAACTATTGTCCTGAGGGTGCAAGACAAGGTAACTACTGCTGGCCAGAAGACAAAGACATAAATGTGAATAACCGAGCTGTACAAGTTACTGAAACAAAATTGGAATCTCGATAATGTAAAAATAACTTTTTTGCTCTTTCCTATCAACGAAATGTAACGTAATTGGATGTTTTAGTTTTCAAAGTAAAATAAAGTGCAATTCTACTGATATATTATGTGATATAATATTATCCTTCCCTTTTCCTTTTCTTTATAACGAGGATATAACGACATCACGCACACATTTCGCCAGTTATGTTTAAGTCCCACGTAGTAGCGCGCAAGCCTATTCTACCATCAACCAAATACACATCCATACTTCGTGGCGTTGAAAATTTCCTAAAAGAAATAAACCCAATAACACTTTGCTCAACTTGGGAATCGAACCCAGAACATCATGCTCAGCAGTAGCACCTGACACTAGACAAACGAGGTAATCAATACCTACATGATTTGAAAAGATCAATATTATATACAAGTTGTATGACGACGGCATCTTTTCAAATCATGTTGGTATTGATTACCTTGTTTGTCTAGCATACAAGTGCAAAGGATGCTTGTATGAGAGCAAGGAATCTGAGTTATTTGCCTTTATTTGATTGATCTAGCTTTCTTAGTATTAGCGAAATACTTGCTTGCGTTTATATTAGTGATCCAAATTCATTGCTCCCAATTGTATTTTGGCTAAACGTACTAGAGGTTTAGATCTCACCTGTCATGCACACAACGAGGTTGTGGGTTCAAATCCGGCTAAGTAACAATGTGACTTTTTCAATTCATATTTCATGTACCTACTTTCGTATAATATATCGTGAGGAAACCTTAACTGATGATTAATGTAAGTCTGAAATCGCCAACCCGTCTTGAACTCTTGAGCAAGCGCGGTGATTAATGCTCGTGCGTTCTCTGTATGAGAAGAGGTCTTTGCCCAGCAGTGGGACAGTCATAATCTGGTATTGTCAAGATTATTGTAATCTGATACGATTACTTCTCTTACCTTGTCAGGGAATAAGTGGGTGGATCCTACGTGATAGTAGTGGAGCAACGAAAGGCTGACGTAACCGTTACAAGTACCTGCTGACTATAGTACAAATAAACATTCTGACCTTGGACGTATAAGTTGGCAATAAAGAATATTTGTATGTACAATGTACGTGTATTTTTAACCATCTTATAAAATTCCTATTTTAGAAGATGGTTAAAATATATTGATAGAGTGGCATCAAATACATAACATCCTGGAGGTCGTGTATGTTGACGCCGCTCTATTTTTGTTCATGTATATATGTCGCAGGTTTTTCATAAAATTAGGTTTTTGATCAAAAACCTGGGTTTTTCATCAAAAACCGGAAGATGACACATTTTAAACTCAATTTCATCATAAATCTGTAACAATCCAGATTTTTGATAAAAAACCAGAACTAGTTTGGGTTTATGATCAATCTGATATACATTTGTCTTTATTTGGAGACCAAGGTTTTAAGAAATGCTCGTGCGAAAAATCTAAAGTGCGCTGCAAGACAAATCGATGTACATGCAAAAAAAAAATGTTTTATGCAACTCTAGATGTCACAAGTCAACAAACTGTTATAATAAATAAAGCATAATAGCAGATTTATAAAAAAAAGCAAGCACGTGGTAAACGTTTCTTTATTACATTTTTATATATATTTTTTTAATTTTGACTCAGTTTAGTCGTATTTAATAGTTACGAAATTTCATTTTCGCTGCTTATCAAAATCAGATTAATAGATATAGTTACGTGAAATTGAAACTCATTGATCATGAATGTAAAATTTTGATAAATAAATAATTGTTTTCTTTCTACTAAGTTGCTAATGATGATGGATTGTTTTATTTTTATTTCATTTAAATTGATTTATTTGTCATAAAACAAAGCAAACCCGTAATGTTGACAAGAACTTTATCATAAACCCAAACTAGTTCAGGTTTTTGATCAAACATCTGAACTAGTCTGGATTGTTACAGGTTTATGATGAAATTGAGTTTAAAATATGTCATCTTCCGGTTTTTGATCAAAAACCTAGGTTTTTGAACAAAAACCTAATTTTATGAAAAACCTGCGACATATACACCGATTTCCCTGTGATTATTAGGCTGATTCTCTTTTCATTTGGTAGACGAAGCCCCCAATGACCATATACATTTTATGAACTTTGCTTGAGGAGTTTCTGGGTTGGCTTCTTCTTTCATTTTCTCTTTTTCGTCTGTGTTGGTGGTCTCTTAGTAACTTGCAGTTATAAAGTAAATGAATACATCGTTTTATTTGTATGGGCAATCCCATACACTTACTTACTACAAATACTTAAAAAAAGATCTATACCATCTGTATAGCCTTTTCCCAACTATGCTGGGGTCGGCTTCCAGTCTTACCGTATGCAGCTGAATACCAGTATTTTACATGGAGCGACTGCTTAACTGACCTCCATAACCCAGTTAGTACTGGTTATATGACACCCCAGGATGTCAGATTTAAGGTAACTGGGTTCCTACAACCACTGTCAAAGATCTACAAATGACAGTCTTAACGTACTTTCCGAGGCACGGAGGAAACTCAGTGTTTAATATGTTTATAGTCAAAATAATGAAAAGGTGAAAAATAACAAATAATATTGAGTGGAATTAAATCTTGAAATTAAATTATAAAAAAGCGAATGAAATAAATCCCTTCATGATTAACGTCGTTATATTGGCACTTAACAAGTAATGATCGATACTGGTACAAAATCATAGGACGTTGCTTATTTGTAGCATCTCTACCCCATCCTTGCTCGAGCCAGCCCGCCATGCTGAGCCCGTAGTTTTAAATCAGCCCCTAAATAATGATATCACTCAGATCCAGCTTGTTCCTTTGCTGTCCTCCCCCAGCAACACCCTAAGCCGAGGCTCATACCCCACAGGGGGTGCACTTAGCGTGTAGTCGCTTAGTTTGTAAGTTTTTGCCCTGGCTGGAGGCCTTACACTGCAGGCACCCACAGGATAGTTCGGTTAAGCAGACGACAACCGTCTAGGTCAACCTGCGAGATGCTATTCACGTAAAAAAAAGATTTGTCTCACACCGTCGCCAATCTCAATCACCGAAACAATTCTGCAGGAAATACCAGTAAGTAAGTAAAGTACTCGATGAAAATACTAATGATGCAATACATTAAGAGTATATCCTATTTTGAAACCTATTGGTGTTCATGGCCCTTTGAGGATTATAGGCGTGATGTAATGTTATGTAATGTAATGATGTTATGTGGGGTGCTGACATTTTCACAGTTTCGTAGAAAAATCTAATCAGATACGAGCTAAAGCTGAAGATTATATTAATCCCGATTAAATACAGATTCCACCATGATGACAGGCATAGGTTTTCTGGTAATAGGATATCCTCTTGTAAACAGACCTACACGACATTTTCCTTATCTTCGTTCAGAGTATCTTTTATTTTAGTTGATCAGTGACGTAGCCCTGCTTATCACAACTGCAACATCTTTAAGGTCACATCCACCTGGGATGAGCTCCTCGTGTCATAGCATTGTCACATTTGCTCAAGGAAACCTTAAGCAAAGAACAATGGAGAGCAATGTATAAAAGTAGGTAATAATATGTTTTCTATAATAAAAAGAGGAGGAAAGAATAATATTACATAATGTATGATAAGTGGAATTGCAATTATATTTATTTTGGCATATTTATAATTTTTTTACCTTTCATCACTGCGCCTTGCTAGGGGTCCTGCCCAATTCCATTTGAGTTCCGTAACGCGATCTCCAATATTGAAAAACTTTGTACGTCTTCGGATTTCGACGTTACGAACTCGATCTACCAGCTTTATGCAGAACATGGGTTGTTGGTATAGTGGTGAAATAAACGCATGTCTTCAGGTGTCGCCACTGTGTTCCAGGATCGAAAAACTCCATGTTACGTGCAACATGCGCGTCCAACTGTCCAACGACCATGAATCAAGTGTCTTTGCGAATAAGCTGCTGCAAATGGGAGAGCTTCGTGTGGGATCGGAGCAGTTGGTAAAATTCTATTTTCCGATGAATCTTCCCATCCAGTGGCTACAGAGGATGAACTTATCTGTCAATTCTTACATATATAACATAAGATCATTGATTAATCATAACATCACGCCTGTAATCCCCACCCATATTTCACCAGTTATGTTAAAGTCCCATGTAATAGGGCGCGAGCCTATTGCCATCAACCGGGCACAACTACAACAAAATTTCCACTTGAACGAAGTCGCGGGCAACTGCTAGTATTTTATAAACCAAAACACATTAGCGCATAACCGCTTGGACTTTTTATAAACTTCAATGTTTGCGTTTTATATGAATGGCGATGATAAATCTGTTTTCAAAAATACCTAAATGATGTTTATTTGGTAAACATAAAGGAAGGAAACAAAGGAACTCGGTCAGGGCTACAACATTATTCCGGAATGATCCCATTTTAATCTACTATATAAAAATAAGTCGGGTTTTCCTTCCTGACGCTATAACTCCAGAACGCACGAACCGATTTCCACGGTTTTGCATTCGTTGGAAAGGTCTCGGGCTCCGTGAGGTTTATAGCAAAGAAAATTCAGGAAAAATTTCAACGAAGCCATCTGGTGGCGAAACGGAGTTCGCCGGGTTTGCTAGTTTAATATAGATCTGATGATGAGTTTCGGAGACAGACAACGGAACTCTTCAAAAAATGACAGCAAATCAACCGCGATTGCTGCTATCGCATAAATTTGCATTGTTTTTGTTTACACAATATCATCACATAACATAACGCCTGTTTGCTCTGAGGAGGTATGCAGATGTGTACAGAGTACCCATATTTCGACAGTTAGGTATGTTAAGTTCCATTTTAGTGGGGATAAGCCTATTACCATGGCATGTACATATTGCTAACAATGTAAAATAAATGCGCAGTACTTAAATATTTGTATAAGATATATTACAACTGAAAATGGAAAAATAAAAAACCGACTTCAAAACACAAAAAAAGAAAAATAACTTTATTCAGTTTTTTTTTGTGGTTTTTTGTGGTTCAAGTCGGTTTTCTTTTTTTGCAAAAAAGTTTAGAATAATTTGGTTTTTAATATTGGTTTGGTTAATAAGTTGTTTACTTTTACAAAACAGAATGTTCTTTTGTACTGGGAGAACAGTTAACTCTCTGATTATGATAATAAGGTCTTGAGTACGATTCCCAAAAATTTCACTATTGAAATTCTTGTATTTTTCTTGTATTATATCTATAACGTAACCTGCCGATTATTATTTTTCTTCCAAGGTCATTTCCAACCAAATGCATATGTAACCTTGGCGGAGAACTTAGTAAAAAAGCTCTTCTGGGGATGTATCAACTAGGTAGCACTATTGTTGCCACCTAGCAGCGTTGTTGTGTTCCGGGTCGAAGGAGCCATTGGAGGACAACATTGTCAGCCTTAGATGATAACGTTTCCACTGTTGGGTCAGTCCTTCCATCAGCGAGGGGGAGTGGGTTGTGACGGATGGATGGATGTCAAATGTCTTCGAGTTTTTGGTTTTACGACATACCTACCCGTTTCCTCACTACGTTTTTCTTCACCTTCTTGAGAGCAGTGGTGATAAAAAAAATTACCAAAAGTGAAGGAGGTACCTGAACCCGGGCGGTTCAAACCCCCACAACTTACTAGTAAACCGCGGCTGACCCCACTGGGCTACCACTGCTTTCCGGAGTCATTAAACAAGCGATGTTCCTTCCTTGTACCAAAAATCACGCCAATAAATGAAGTTGAATTTGAATTTGTCCCTGTCATGTCAACGCATTTGCAGTGCCCCCTGGTGGTGGCCAACAAGCAGTAGCAATCACTGTTTAAGCGTTTCGGTAGGTTTATTTATTTATATTAGCTGCAGTTACAGTTCGCACCAAAGCGCGCAGCAAGCCAACAACATGACATTAACTAAATAACTTTATGCAATAATGAAGCATAGCTTTACTGCTACTCGTACACATACCAAGATCCGGTTCCTGGTTTAGGTTATGTCATTCCGATACATTTTTGGCTTGTCCATTCAACTTAATGTCCGCTGATAGAATGCCGCTTGTTTGTTCTGTGCGGGCGCTCAGGTTACAATATCCACGTAATAACTTCGCGAACTGAAGCAGTACTTCTTAATATAGAAACTGGACCTGCGTGTTTGTGACCGGTGGCTTACATGATAATACAATAGTTTTGGTTATATTTAAAAGACACCGCAGATCTATCACGTGACAAGGTTAATTAGCGATGTTACGGTGGAATCTTTGATGAGTGGGAGTTTTGAACATTAATGGTGATTGCGACCCAATCGGTCAATATCCTCGATAAAATAGCTTTGGTAAAGAGATATGACTTTATGTTATAAAATTAATATTCTCCTGACTGAATTTCGGAGACATTCGTCGTCGTAGGAGATTTTATAGTGCTCAAGTGTGTAAATAGGTATTTTGTTTTAACTGTATTATTAATGATTTTTAAATCATGACAAAATATTTTAATATATACCTACTTTTCGTTTTTTTTTAGCCATTTAAAGACAGGTGTTCATAAATTACAAAATACAAATTGGCCAATACTACCATAAAAAAATCTCTCTAAAGTTTAAAATAATGGCTAAAAGTTTATGATTAATATAAGCTAAAGTTTATAATAATAACTTTCCGAACTTTATCCATCCCGATCACTAACCATCTCGAGCTCACGCCGGAACAGCTGCTCACATTATACCAAGCACAAGTTCGATCGTGCATGGAGTACTGTTCGCACCTCTGGGATGGATTAGCCAAGTACCAGCTGCAAGCGTTGGAAGCTATTGAGCGACGTGCCAAGAGGTTCATTGACAACGACTCCCTTGTCAAAGCTAAGCTCTAAAACCTTAAAAATCGCCGCAAAGTTTCCGGCCTTAAATCAGTTTTTATTGGTTACATTTCAGGGAGTGTGTTTTGGAATTACACAATCTAATTCCCCCATCCCCATTCTACCATCAGACGAGCAGAGATATACGGCGAAGCGTCAACGTTAATTTCGCAGTTCCGCGGACCCGAACAAAGCGCTATGCTTCCACATTTATTGTGAGAACCGCCAGTCTGAAATTCACTTCCAGCTTCTCTGTTCCCTGGTCATTATAATCTGGATCTATTCAAGGTTCGAGTGAATCGGTTTCTTCTAGGCGCGCGTGCTCCACCCTAGGCCGCATCGTCGCTTCACATCAGGTAAGTTGTGGCCAAACGCAAGCTTATTTAGTATAAAAAAAAAATATATATAATTTTATTTTGATAAATCCACTACGTTGTCAATTTGTTCGGTGACGGATGTCCGGGTGTGCGGATGTCCGGTGCGTCTGCTGCAGGATGGGCGGAATCCCGTCATCTCCCTCACCCTTTTAGCAGCTTCTTTCTGTGACATGACTCTTTCGCAGAAGGACATCACCGCATTCCAGGACTCTGCGCTGCCGACCATCGAGCGAACAACGGTCGGCAGCGACAGGTCTCCTCCCACTTACAAGCATGCATTAGAGACGTTGAACCGCAGCTTGCAGGACATCCACGGCAACCAGGCGCTGATGGGTGGCGTTGTTATTTTGCTCGCAGGCGTTCTCAGACAGATACTGCTAGTTATCCAGAAGGGACACCGACGGGTAAAATAAACGCATGTCTCAAGGCGTCGTCGCCACTGTGTCCAGGATCGAAAAGCTCTCAGCCTACGTGTAAAATGCGCGTCCAACAGTACAACGACCATGAATCAGGTGTCTTTGCGAATAAGCTGCTGCAAATGGGAAGATATTTATAATTTCCGTATGGAATCGGGCGCAGATAGGAAAATACTATTTTCCGAAGAATTTTCCCATTCAGTGGTAAATAGTGATGTGCCTGGTGGCAATATTGCCACTACCGGCAATATTCCCAATGTTGCCACTGCCGGTAAAATACCAATATTGCCAGCAACATTGGCAATATTGCCAATGTTGCCTGGTCAAATTGTATTGGTATCATAATTGGTGGCAGCTATTTTTTCCTAACACGAGTTTAGGGAAAACTGCGGTGAAAAGTTTTATCTATTCCTTCGACTTCTGCTTCTGTGGAAAGGAGTTTTTCTACATTTTTAACCGACTTCACAAAAAGGAGGAGGTTCTCAATTCGGTTGTATTTTTTTAATCTTCGTCATTTGTGAACCGATTTGAAAAATTCTTCTTTTATCTGCATGGATCTACTTCCCGATTGGTCCCATAGAAATTTCATCAAAATCGGTTCAGCAGTTTGGTTTTGAAATCAAAATAGCTGGAAAAAATATGTCATCCAAGTAAAAGAAATTGCGAAATTGATATTTGACAAGGATTTGTGTGTGATACGATAGCTAAAAAGGGTAAAATAAAAACTTTTTTCCAAAAACAGACATATTTTTTCCAGCTATTTTGATTTCAAAACCAAACTGCTGAACCGATTTTGATGAAATTTCTATGGGACCAATCGGGAAGTAGATCCATTCAGATAAAAGAAGAATTTTTCAAATCGGTTCATAAATGACGAAGATTAAAAAAATACAACAAGAGCTGTGATTTTATAATGATTATAAAAACGACTAAGTTGTTACTCTAAACGGTGATTTACTGATTATGTAAGGATTACCGAAACAAGTGCATTAAAATATTAAAATAATGTTATTTTTGTTGATTATTTGTAGTTTTGGTAGAGATTTGTAAAGATTTACACTTTGTTATTTCCATATATACACTTATACTAGTTATTTTTGTTATGTGATTTTGCATGAAAAACAAGTACAACATTTAAAGGAAATTATTCGAATTTATGCCTTTTATTCAATACACAACGATCGTCAATTCGTATCTTAATATTCATGTGTTATTTCTTATATTCACTATCGTGTGCGGCAACATGGGCAATATTGCCGGTAAAATACCGGGAAAATTGCCAAAAATGCTGGCAGTATTGGCAATTTTACCCAAAACAATATTTTATTGTATATAATGTAGATTAGGGCCTGTAAATGCTAATTTTGAGTATTGTACATAGTTTCCGTACTTAATTTGACTTATGTAGCACTACCTTTAAATATATTTTTTTTTAAAACGCATCTTAGAACTGGCAACACCGCCCACGACTCCAAGACGCGCCAAGCCAACCGCTAGTGGACTCAAAATCGTGAGTGCTGAAGTCACGCTCGCGAAACGCTCTCAGCTAAAGTTATTATTCTTTCAATTGTTTACCTGTTTGTGCCATACACTGTGTTTTACCGTTTACATTATATACTGTTTACCGTTAAACGTTGTGAACTTTATTGAAAAAAAGCCCAAATACAACCCCTGAGCATACACTTCTTACAGTGACGCCCAACTCGTGGCCAACGTTAACTCAGTGAAAATTCGTAAAAACTATAACAGTGACTAAAAGTGCTTATTACTATCGTGCTAACACAAACTGTGAATCCTTTCCGATAGTGATAAATCTCCAAACAGTGCAAGAACAAACTGCAAAACTTTGGGCGAGTCCATTCTTCCCGCCAACATTGTAACCGACGCGCGACGCGCGGGAAAGTACCTACGCCGCGCACAGTGTTTCGGCGCGAATAATACCCAAGCTCAACGGTTCGAGTTGTGCAACGAGAATTAACGAATACGTATTTCGTTACTCTCGTACCGTCCATATAACCATCACCCGTGTTGATCTGGTTGTTCGAGCGAGAAACAGACGAGCTAGTGCCCTGTTACTATGCCGCCGAAGCAACCCAGAAAACCAACAGGAAGAGATGCTGGATCGGAATCTGACACGGACGCGGAAGTGAACAGGTCGGTGGTACGTGTACCATCATCACCGAATATCATCATGTCTGAAGAGATGCTTCAGACCCTTGTGTGCAACATCACGAGAAGCCAAGCGGAAGCAAATCGCATTTTAATAGAAAGCGTATTGACGAACAGAGATCATGAACCATGCACTTCACCTCCACGGGTACCTGACGCGCGTGATAATACCACGCGGCGCGCGGGCAATTTCGCAAAGTGCACGGCGCGCTTTGACGGATTTTCAAAGAACGCGGAGGAGCTCGAAGCATTCATCGACGCTATTGAAGTGTACCGCGACTGCACCAACATCAGCGACGAGCACGCGCTGCGGGGACTGCCTATGCTGTTAGTCGACGAGGCCGCCATCTGGTGGCAGGGAGTGAAGTCGTCGATAACGTCGTGGTCCGGCGCGCTGCAACGTCTTCGAGGCATGTACGGAGTGCCGCGACCGGGTTACAAATTGTTTCGCGACATTTTTCGTACAGAACAAGATAGTGAACGGGCCGACGTATTCATTTGTAAAGTGCGCGCTTTAATCTCTAAATTGCCATATGTCGTGCCGGAAGTGATGGTAATAGACATTGTTTACGGATTGTTACACCGTAGGATAAGGAAGCGAGTGTCTCGCGACGAGGTGAACGATTTGGAACAGCTATTAGCGAAGGCCAGGTTTGTCGAGGAGTCGTTGGCGGAGGTAAGTGCTTCTATCCCTATCCCTGATAACAACGTAAACATCGTTAAGTCCGAATCCGTTAAAAAAAATAACGATAGCGATGGGAAAAAGCGCGCTAGACCGAAATGTACTTATTGCCGGTTTTTCGGTCATTCCGTTGAAAATTGCCGTAACAAAGCGAAGGAGGGCAAGGTCATCGACCCTCCTGATAAATCGAGCAAAAGTTCCGAGTTGCGTTGTTACGGATGTGGTCAGCTGGGAGTGGTACGTTCGAAATGCAGTAACTGCAAAGATGCGACGTCTTCAAAAAAGTCGGATTTTTGTAGCGCTCGGGTAGCCGACGGTGACGATCCGCGGCCACTGGTGGAAATTCAGGTCGTGAATCGCAAGGGAGTTGCTATCTTGGACACTGGGGCTACTCATTCTATTGCGGGACCCATGCTTTACAATTTACTTTTGAAAGCCGGCGTTATTTTTAAGGAAAATTCACGCACCATAGGGCTTGCTGACGGATCGCAGCAAGTAGGTACTGTGCTCGAGTGCACCACTGACGTAATATTACAGGGACGCGTCGTATCTACTATGTTCATTGTATTACCAGACGCGCAAACCCGTACATTATTAGGCAGGGACTTTATTCTGAAAGCGGGGATCATGTTAGATTTACCCCAGAGCAGCTGGTGTTTTAACAACAACCCGGGATGCTGGCATCCTTTCATTACTAGTTTCGACTTATCTACCGGCGGCCAAATGGAGCTGATGAAGGTGGAAGCTTCGAACCTTGTGCTGCGGGATGATGAAGGCACCAAGTTGACAGCCGATCAAAGGATACAACTGAATGCGTTTCTGTTGAAGAGGTCCGACCGCTTTGAAAGGGGTGGGCCACCAACAGAATACGCCACGCACCGGTTGAAGATTGACCCACATCAGGAACCCATCGCCTCACCACCTTACCGGATGTCTCCTGGTAAGAAAGCTCTGCTGGAACAGGAGTTGCAGAAGTTGCTGGATACTGATGTCATAGAAGAATGCGAGTCTCCTTGGGCCGCCAACGTGGTCCTCGTGACGAAGAAAGATGGAGGGGTTCGGCTTTGTGTAGATTACAGGAAGCTGAATGCTGTAACTGAGCCTGATCGCTATCCACTTCCGCGCATCGAAGATGTTCTCCACGCAGCTAAGAACACCAGTTTTATGACAACCTGCGACCTGCGATCAGGTTACTTTCAAATCGCTGTGGAACCGGACGACCGCGATAAGACTGCGTTCGTAAGCCCGCTCGGTTGTTTTAGGTTCAAAAGGATGCCAATGGGTTTGAGGAATTCAGGAGCGACTTTCCAGCGGCTTATGGACCGATTTAGATCTGGCAAGGAATTGGCCGATGTTTGCATGCTAACGTATTTAGATGACGTCATCGTCCTGTCCGAGTCGTTTCCCAAGCACCTGGAAGACCTGAATGCTATCTTCAACCGGCTAGAGATGTACAACCTACGAGTGAACCGTGAAAAAAGTTGCTTTGCTCGCGAATCTGTTAGGTTTTTGGGCCACGTTATCGTGCCAGGCGGGGTGAAGGCAGACCCTGATAAGACAGCAGCTATCGCTAACATGTCCCCTCCTGAGAACGCGAAACACGTGAAGACATTTTTGCAGACGTCAAGTTGGTTCCGGCGCTACATTCCCAATTACGCCGATGTTGCTAAACCTCTGACGGATCTCCTCAAAAAGGATAGCAAATGGACCTGGACCTCGAAGCAACAAGATGCCTTCGATTGCATCAAGAGAAAGTTAATCTCCGCTCCAATTCTGCGTCAGGCCGACGAATCGATGCCGTTTTCGTTGAGGACCGACAGCAGCGGATATGGCCTCGGAGCTGTACTGATGCAGGGGGAGGGGCCCGAGGAAAGACCAGTAGAATACGCCAGCCGTTTGTTGAATAGTGCTGAAAAGAACTATAACACAACGGAAAGAGAGGCGCTAGCAGTTGTGTGGGCGGTTACAAAGTTCCGCGCATACATCGAAGGATCAGAGGTTGTGATAAAGAGTGACCACCAACCTTTGCGATGGCTCATGACTGTCAAATCACCAAGTGGTCGTTTGGCAAGGTGGGCCCTTACCCTCCAGGAGTACAACCTCCGTATAGAGTATACACCCGGCAAGTCAAACGTCGTCGCTGATACTCTCTCGCGACCACCTTGTGCTGAGGAAACGGATAGCGATATTCGCTACGCCGAGGTGGATTTCCCATCGAGAAGCCCAAAAGACGTTCGTGAGAATCAGCTAAAGGACCCTGACGTGCGAAAGATCATCGAAGACCTTGAATCAGCCGACGATCCGTTTAGGGGGAGAAGTTGGTCTGACCGCGGCTTTACCATGTCAGACGGTGTTCTATATAGATACGGACCTGACGAATGTGAAGAAGAGACGGGATGTCTTGTTATACCGGAGCACGAACGCGATAAAGTCATGGCAGAATATCACGACGCACCGACGGCTGGACATTGCGGAGTAGAGCGCACACTGGATCGAATGAAGTCGAAGTATTACTGGCCTGGTATGCGGCAATACATCGTTGGATACTTGAAAAAGTGTGTAGACTGTCAGAGATACAAAGCCGATAATAGGAAACCGGCCGGACTACTGCAGACTCCCGCAACTAATCGCCGTTTCGAAGTGATTGCCGTGGACCTTTTCGGTCCGTTACCGGAGACCGCTGATAAGAACAAGTGGATTCTTATCGTAGAAGACACCTGCTCACGATGGGTAGAGCTGTTTGCCCTACAGGATGCTACAAGCTTGAACTGTTCCAAGATCCTGATCTCAGAGGTTTTCCTGAGATATGGTGTACCTAGACGGGTCTTGAGTGACAATGGTGTACAGTTCATAAGCGAGGTAATGCAGCAAGCTTGCCATACGTTTGGCATTACTCAGTCGCTGACACCAGTATACCATCCTCAAGCGAACCCGGTGGAAAGAAAGAACCGCGATCTCAAACCGCAACTTGCTATTCTGGTAGGGAAGGATCACAACACCTGGGACACCCACTTATCCGCGATACGCTTCGCGATGAACTCTGCAGTGACCAGCAGCACTGGATTCTCACCGGCTTACCTGACGTTCGGACGAGAGATGCGTGCACCGGCCGACGTCATCGCTGATATGCGCACCATTGTAGAGAGCGACAACGTCGTGACGAGCCTTACCCCTTACCTTCAGAGGATGTCAACCGTTCTATTTAAAGCTAGAGATGTGCATGAAAAGGTACAAGCGAATCAGAAGCGCTACGCCGACGAGGGGCGTAGCCCTGCGCCTGATTACTCGATCGGTGATCTGGTGCTTTTGAAGACCCAAGGGAGTAACGACACGACACACGGGCAAACGCCAAAGTTCATACCGAGGAGAGATGGCCCATACCGTGTTAAGGAGCCCTTAAGCGCAACTACTTATTTGTTGGAAAGGGTTAGTAGTGGTGAAACGTTAGGAAAGTACCACGTCTCTCAGTTGACCCCATTCGTAGGCGACGTAGCGCCAGTCCCAGTCAACGAAAAGCGCCGGCGCGGTAGACCCAAACGTTATCTTGACTGACTCAGACGCGTGGGCGCATGTCTGGGTCAGAGGGGGAGGATGTAGCACTACCTTTAAATATATTTTTTTTAAAACGCATCTTAGAACTGGCAACACCGCCCACGACTCCAAGACGCGCCAAGCCAACCGCTAGTGGACTCAAAATCGTGAGTGCTGAAGTCACGCTCGCGAAACGCTCTCAGCTAAAGTTATTATTCTTTCAATTGTTTACCTGTTTGTGCCATACACTGTGTTTTACCGTTTACATTATATACTGTTTACCGTTAAACGTTGTGAACTTTATTGAAAAAAAGCCCAAATACAACCCCTGAGCATACACTTCTTACACTTATAATTAAGCAATATTCCCAAATATTTCCACTCCCGGCAATATTGCTGGCAATATTGCCAGCAATATTCCCACTTTGAGCAACATTGCCGGCAACGGCACATCTCTAGTGGTAACACAGGATGAACTTATCATGCACGTTTTTTTTTAACAATTTGGAGATTAATATAAATAATGAAGAGTGGTTGTATCAGAAGGCAGTGCTGTCGCCACAGAACGAGTGATACATATATGTAGATGATCGTCGGCGACTCAAAAGTATACACATCATACACACTGTGATGGCTAATGACGATAGTACTGTTTTCAACTCCGTTTAACTGGAGCTTTATGTTGCGTTCCAGTTCTGCTGATGCGAAACCTGGCTGCACCCAGACTATGCAACGGCACCAGGCTTCGTATCACAGAGCTGAACAGTAACATTATAAAAGCCACCATTATTACAGGATCTGCTAAAGGAGAGAGCGTTTTAATTCCCCGCATACCCATTATTCAAAATAACTTGCCATTTCAATTAGAGAGGTTGCAATTTCCCTTAAAATTTACTTTGACTATGACGATCAACAAATCCCAGGGACAAACCTTAAAACCTTTTTATTTTATTTATTTATTTTGTTTAAAAGTGCCAGGCATTCATTCGGGCACTCCATGCTTCTCACATGGTCAATTATATGTTGGTTGTTTACGTGTTTCAAGTGCCTAAAACTAGCATGTGCTGACGGAAAATAATATTTAAGTCATTTCATTTAATGACTTATAATTTGTATACAGAACGGTATTGGAATAAATAAATAACTAGCGCCCAGCAAGGCGTTTGATTGTTCACTTTAAAAAAAATTGTATAGCACCATAATGTTCCAGTTTTAAACCATATCGTCTCCTCAATGCAACTAAATTTTGTTTCTGACCTCTGCCGCCCAGAATTACAGCGCCTAAAAAGGACGTCTTTTGTAGTCATCACCCACATTATTACATTTTGATCAGGCTGTCAGTTCTCACACATAACATAACATCACGCCTGCAATCCCCAAAGCGTTAGGCAGAGGTGTACCTAATCGTACACCCACATTTCGCCAGTTATGTATATTGAAGTCCCATGTAGTAGGGAGCTAGCCATTGCCATCAACCGGGCACAACTTCAGATTCCGAGCGCGCTTGCGACCACTCGGCCAATGAGGCAGTCTCACATATGTATACACATCAAAATTTCCACGCGAACGAAGTCGCGGGCAACAGCTAGTTGTTTATAAATAAAAACGTTGCCCCACACTGGGAACTTCTCCTATAACGCGGGTGCGTTTACAAACATTTAAACTCTCGAACACAAGGAGCCAGACCCGGAACAACTACCTGTAGGCCATACAAATATTTGTTCCGTAGAGAAATCGAACCTCGACGCGCAGTGTAGCAACCCATCGCTCAGTCACTGCGCCAACCGTGCTGTCTGAAATGGGGCAGTACTTAGTTTTAACTTTGTATGTTTGAAACCTTTGTTTTTTTTTTTTTTAGGATGGGAAATCATCAAATGACTTCTCCCGCTCTGGGCTGAGCGGGAGGGAGTGTCAGACTTTTACTGACTAAAACCCATCCGTGTTCCTTCATCGCCCTTTGTGTTCCGGGGCCGCGGTATCTCTTTCGAACAACCCGCAGCACCCGGCAGGCATCGGCCCTTGCGGGCCCCTTCCCTATGCTGACATCTCTTTGAGGCGTGCGTGGAACACGAACGCGCCGTCGAAACGGCCTGTCGTCCTAAGACGGAGGGACGGCGAGCTAGCCCTTAGCTCACCGTCCACAGGCCCGCGTCTGGTTGCCTGGTGTGGACGCCCGGCGCGTCTCCCGCGGCGGCTGGGACATGAGGAGGAACGCTCTCTCTCACGTTCCGCCTCCTCCTTTGCTAGCATGACTGCTTCGCAAAAGGAGGTGACGGCTTCCCATTCTTGAAACCTGATGATTTAATTTCGCATCATTGACATTTCAAAACCTGCATAACTGAATAGTCGGGGAATCATTCTTAAACGGAAGGGATTTCTTTACACAAAGGACTGGTTTTTTTGACTTACAATAACATTAGAAAAGTGTCTTCAATATCTATTACACGAGTTTCAAATAAATAAAGTTACGTGGGGTGAACGTAATTTAGATCAGATTGGATTGTATACCAAACAATGTAACTCTAAATTAAGGCAAATTGATTTCCTTACTGATCTAAGTCAATGTTGTGATTATATGTGTAGTGAACTAGAGCATTGGGAAGTAATTGATAAATTTATATCACAAAATTGTTTTATCGTAACGGGAGGCTGCAGAGGCCACTTATGTCAGCCACTGTAGAGGGGGCGTTGTAAAGGGTCGACCTATCCTGGGGTTTAATAAGTATGTGAGGGATGCTCACCGGAACTCCAGGCAAAAATTTTACAAATTGCGTTTGGCATGGGAAACCAAGCACAGGATATATTTATAGTGATATGGTCGAGTCCCAAAAGATTTCCAAACAAAAGCTTAAGTTTTGTCAAAATAAACAAGACCAAATTAAAATGGACATATTGGCTTCAAGACACAAAATGAAAGACTTTAGCGGGTTTTGGAAACACACCAACAAATGAAACCCCATGCCTGGCATTCTGGTACTCACCGGAATGCCAGGCATGGGGTTTCGACACTCGTCGATGGTGTAAGCACGCCCGGGGAGATCGCAAACCTGTTTAAGGAACATTTTAAAATACTACCTTCAAAGTCGGATGTTAATGGTGTCGTTGCTAAGGCTGTCGTGCTAAAGGTGCCTGCTCACATTTTGGCTAAGTAGATTAGAACAATAATTAAAAATATTAGACGAGACAAATCGCCGGGACATGATAGAACATTTTGAGCTTACCGGACCGCATCTCCCACGACTGCTAGCAGTATTGTTTACGTTCTGTATCCGACACTCCTACCTACCCGTTGCGTTGATGAAAACGGTAGTTGTACAAATAAAACCAGTGACGCCGGTGACAAGGGTAATTACAGACCGATCTCATTCATTAGCGACTTGACTTGGCTTGGATTACGGCTAAAGTACTTGACAGTGTGTTTGAGAGACAAATTAGTAAACATCTTAAAATCCTCGACTCTCAGTTCGGCTTTAGGCCACAGTTATCAACTGAATGTGCTATTTTGTCCCTCAAGCATACTGTCAGGTACTCTAAGGAGAGAAGTACGCCGGTATATGCGGCATTTCTAGACCTTTCCAGGGATTTGACCTGGTATGACGTATTGTGGTGTAAGACGTGCGAAGCGGGAGTACAAATAAGCTTCAGTATTGTTATGGGTACCAAACAAATCAAGTTAGGTGGGCCAACGAGTTGTCTGAAGAGCACAGGTTGGGATGCGGGGTGAGACAGGGTGGATTGACTTCCCCAGCGATTTTCAACCTGTATATTAACCAGCTGATAGTCGAACTCGGTAGCACACTTGTTGGCTGTTCTATTGACGGACTGTGTGTAGATAGTATTAGTTACGCGGACGACATGGTACTGCTGAGTCCGTCAATTAACGCACTCAGGAAGTTGTTGGCGGTCTGCGAGGCTCATGCAGAAACGCACGGACTTGTATATAACGTACAAAAAAGCAAACTGCTTGTGTTTTGGGCAAAGCATAAAAAACCAGGACATAATATGCCACACTTTTTAACATGTTATGTTAAAAGGTGTGGCCCTTGAAAGAGTGCCTGATTTTAAGTACTTAGAGCACATAGTTACTGAGGACTTAAAGGATGATGCTGATATGGAAAGAGAACGGAGGGCGTTGGCTGTCTGATGCAATATGTTGGCCCGCAGGTTTGCACGTTGTACACCAGAAGTAAAAATAACTCTTTTTAAGGCTTCTGGCACTCTGTGGGTTCGATACACGCAGAGGGCATACAACGCCCTCAGAGTTCAATACAACAATACTTTCAGAATATTGTTGGGGCGTCCACGTTACTGTAGCGCATCAGGAATGTTTGCAGAAGCACGTACTGACGGTTTCAATACCATTCTGCGTAAAAAGATTGCTCCCATGATGCGCAGAGTAAGTGGGAGCGGCAATGACATTCTGAAGGTCATCCGTGAGAAGCCGTGCTGCACCATTATGGCGCATTGGGTATGTACATGTACCCGGTGCATCAGGTGGGTGCAGCAGATATGCGGGGTGGAAGGGACACCGTACCGAAAACGGAAACCATATACTCAGTACATAATTATGATTCTGAAACCTCTCACATAGAAATTTTTCGTCGGTTATTAAAAAAATATCTGCTGTTTCCTACAAAAGTGCAATTCCTACAAAAGTGCAATACCTACACAGTCAAAATGTATGGAATAGCTAATTTTTTTTTAATAACCGACGAATAATTTCTGTGGCGGGTGTTCAGAATGATGTACTGAGTATGTGGTTTCCGTTTTCGGTACGGTGCCCCTTCCACCTTGTATCAATTAAAATCTTCTATTACGATTGTTACTAACAAAGCTTATAAGTAGTGTGTATTAATTACTAACATCATATGGATCAAGGTCTGAAATAAAGTATTTTTATTACTATCACGTTTCCACAAAAGAAAGAAAGAAAACCACGTGTTATTTATAAATTGTTAAATGGTGTGATAGGTCGGGAAAATATCAGGAAAAAATGGTGTTATATTACGAATCGAAGAATTTCTGAGAATTTAGCATCGAGCGATGATCATACCGCACATGCCCCGCGTTCCTATCCGGCTCGGACATCCGAACCGGGATCTCTGACCCGAGATCAACCTTGCGAGCTTTTTCATCATTTCGCTTTCAAAATGAAACAAACAAGCCGACTGTGTCAACAGAGTCCCGAAACCTCTACAGTGCTATAAGGATCTGTTTCCTCTGCGTTGAAATAGGCGCTGTTTGTACACATTTGTGAAATTGTATTGAGGAACATGATGGCGAATGGGCGATGTCAAGTATTTAGTTCCGGTTTTTTTTTGAGTTTTGAAAAGATCGTTGTACAGCTACGCAGTTCTTTCGCAGATATCTTACCTCTGCCAGTAGCAAGCCTTATATTAACGGCAATAAAGATCAGTATGATTCTGACCGTGACGTGTGTCAGAGGCAAAAGAACTGTGATACGATTGTAATTTGCAAACCATTCAAATGTCTGTTTTTGACATATTTTGTATGGCACATCTGACAAATACCCGCAGTCAAGAGACCCCCGAAACGTTTGTAAATTCGTGGAGTTAGGGCCAGGTATGTATGTCATACGTAGGTATTCCCCTCTCTTTGTGCTTATATATTTCAAAATGATTGCGTACGACAGTCTTCCTTCCTCTTCGCCGCAACCAATAAAGGTATCGGTATCCAAATCGATTCGCCTCAAAAGACCATTATGTGAGCCCACCTTAATATCAGCAAAACGGTCTAATAAAGACCCTTCCCAACCTTAAATTATTCATTTTCTCACATAAGGAAATTCAAACCGTATGTTAAAAGGGAAGGTTGAATTCAGATTGAAAGTTGGGCTGGAACAATTTACATATTTATGGAGAAACTGTTTGTACGCAACGTTTGCAGTTTCTTCGTCAGTGCGAACTCGTCCGATTGTGACGTCATCGCGGGTTCCTTACAGCACCTTTTTGGGGTTCCCTTGATATTGTTCATCTTTATCGTGTGGTTAGTGTCTAACCTGGTGTCAGAGTTTTTATACCGCCCAAAGGCCTCTGACTTGGCTATTACATGTCGTCGATAAATATCTCTCAGGCATGCTGGTTTCCTCACGATGTTTTCCTACACCAAAGCAAGTGATAATTATAGGTACAATACGCACATAATTCCGAAAAATCAGTGGTTCGTGGTCCTCTGATATTATGCTAGTAGTTGGTATTGGTATTACCTTTACTCCAACTTCCTTACAACATTATCATCAATTCAAAATCAACATCTAACTTCTATTTCCGCCATTGCCTTATAAATCAAGTTACAGCTGAGTACCCAACAGCCGCGACTTTAAACTGTGAAATTTATTAGCAGGTGCAATAGTTTGCGTACACGTTTGTGGGCCTGAACCTGGTGCTTACTGCTAACTAATTGTTGAGTGATTTCATGTAGCTTACAGAAGATGTAAAGAAATACTCCAGTGAAAGAGTATTCTGCAATGGATGCAGGAGCAATGGTGACAACGTCAACCCGAGCAAGCACTTCTACTGTACCACTGTTCTCAAAAAGACGAAGGAAAAAAAAACAAAAATTCGAAGACCTCCTGATGTCCACCAACCTGCAATAGATATGTCTGGTGGATTAGAGCCACTTCTCTCTATTAGAGAGGAGATCTGCGACTCGGCAATGGGAATGCTGATAAAAAAAGCAAATAAAAGAATAAATGCTGAGTATGCTATGTAAAGGATGTACCTGTACCCATAGGAAAAAAAAACTTTTTTTGCAAAAAAAAACCGACTTCCAAAAAAAAAACACTAAAAAAGTGGAAAATAACTTTATTTTCGGAAGTCGGTGACTATTGTTTGTTTCATTGACTTTTTTGCCACCGACTTCCGAAAGTAAAGTTATTTTCCACTTTTTTTGTGTTTTTTTTTTGGAAGTCGGTTTTTTTTTTGCAAAAAAGTTTTTATTTTACCCTTTTTAGCTATCGCATCACACACAATCCTTGTCAAGTATCAATTTCTCAATTTCTTTTACTTGGATGACATATTTTTCCAGCTATTTTGATTTCAAAACCAAACTGCTTAACCGATTTCGATGAAATTTCTATGGGACCAATCGGGAAGTAGATCCATTCAGATAAAAGAAGAATTTTTCAAATCGGTTCATAAATTACGAAGATATGAGGTAACAAACACAAAAAAAAAACATACAACCGAATTGAGAACCTCCTCCTTTTTTTGAAGTCGGTTAAAAAGGATGAAGGATATGTTTAAATAATGTGGAATTGGGCTTAAAGTTTGTTAGATCTAAGTATTTGTGGTTACTGTGTAATGTGGTTACTTAGTTCCCCGAATTATAAATATTGTTTATTTACATAAAACTGGCCATATTTGAACATGACCATCTAGCTGGCTCTACAAATGCGCAATAAATAAGTTCTTCAACTTCCAGGTGTTATGAATTCTTGTAAATGTTTTCCAAGATGTGCCATCAAAACCAACCAGAGGGCACAAACAAAATGATAATCCATCAGAGATATCTAACGGTGATGGAATAGACAACATGTAGGTATTAAATTGGCACAAGCTATGCGAGCTTATGAGATGCAACTGATAGTGTCCTGCCCTGATTCCAAATAAATGAGTATCAGAACAAGGGGATGATGATGGTGACGTAGTGCAAGCTTCCTCACAACCGTCACCGGTTAGCTCAAAGTCTATGTATTCTACTCCTTTTGTAGAAAAGGTAGCCTAGACAAAGATATATTCTATCAGAGAAGAAATTAATTGGATTGGCATAAGCTACCAAAAACTTTATATCGATCCTTTTCAAATAATACGTTATAGAAAATGCGACTAGCGGATACCCTACTACCCTATAGTGCCTAATGCATTGTTTTAGTGGACTAAAACCATCTTCGCATTATTGTCTTTCTAAGGGTTTGGGGCACATTGGTTGGATGGTTTCAGTCTATTAGGGTTTTATATACATATATAGATAGATTACTACTTGTGTAGGCTCTCCGGTGAATAACCTACAAACGGTAGCCTGCTCCAGCTCACGTCGTGTTCTATTTCACGTCAAGTCTGCGGTTAAGCGCACCACGTAACACAGATAACGATTTATTCTGGGAATACAAACACCACTCAATGATGACTTCATGACATAAGGTTCATTATCCTGGAGTTACGGTACTAATTGCATTAGATAATCGATTTATAGGGAATTTGCATACAATAGACAGGAAAGTGATCCCTGATGTCATATTGACCGTGAATTGTCCACTAATTTTCTAGGTAGAGAGTTCTGTTGTATATCTTTGATGTGGTTAGTGAATCATCGAATTATTCATCGATCTTTTCGAGAGATTTCTGGAGTGTGTCATCAGTGTAGGTTTTTATTTTCGTCATCTTTAATTTGTATCAGAAGAGCGAACCTGATTAGTCTTTGAGCGATGATCTGATCATCTGCCTAGTCTTTCCCCAACTATGCAGCATGCATCAGAAAGGCGTACTCATATTTAAAGGTGTGGTACAGGCCATCAAACTGAATAACTTCATGGGACCAAGATTGTAATCGCAAAAAAATAATCAGCTGTCCCGAACATTTGGGGTGAGTAGAGTCAGTCAGGCTAGCGACTTGTGACTACCCGCACCGACTGTCAAACATATACCTACAAAGGAAAGCTAGGCCAACGGCTCAACGTGCTGTCCTAGGCACGAAGGGGTCTAGTTATGATATGGCCTGATCTCGGCAAGCGTTGCGTCTACGTAGAAGATCTGTACTACTATCAACTAATTAAAGCATTGAAATGGATTCAGAGATTAACATTGCATGCAGTGAAGCGCATTGGCAGTCTGGCACAGTCTTCCTTGCTTAACCTGTGGTCAAACCGGGTAGAAGGACTGAGGACTGGCTCCGAATACCGGACTAAGACAAATAATTTCAGTAGGTATAAGTACATTATTCTGGTCTCAGTCCGCTCGGGTTAAACAACGTGGTATAAACAACGAGATGCGGTATTTCTGCTCATCGACAATATTAATTCCAAGGTTACACATTCTCATGTAAGATTAAACATTATGCCGTGTCCCATCTTGTCAAAAGGCGAGTAAATAATCACACCATATGGAGTTGTCACCTGCCTGTCATAATGGCGGTAAATATTTAGATACACACTCGTTAGCCTCTGGCAGGGTACGGTGTTAAATTGTATTTTTATTTTACATTGTATTCGTTTTTCATTTTTTTAAATCAAATTTTTATACCAATGTGTAAAGTCAAACGTGGTCTGCTACTTAGCATGTGCACTGCTCATAGATGTTTGCCACGTTTTACTTGTTCGCAAGTATAAATTGCTTCGCACGAATTAGTTGGAGTGGTGAATTGTATTTCGTTTAAGTACATACAAAGTTAAACCGGCGCCTATATCGGACACTTAACGTTTACATTGTTTTACTTCAAATGAAGGATGTGCTTCAAAATGAATTAAAAGTGAAAATGAATTCTGACACTACACTTACCAAAAATGTGAAATCATGAAATGAAAGAACCTAACTAACCTACTATCCTCTAATCACGCATGAAGCTGCCGCGCGCCGCGCGCCGCGCGCCCGTCCGGCGAGACTTTCGGCTCATCAGCTGCTCATTCAAACAAAACTATAAAGCTTTATTTGTTGAAATTATTTTAATTTTTTTAATCGTCATTTAAACATCGTTCTGATCCTGTCAATTGTTCGAAGATGATTCTTAGAAACTTGATTAATGCATTTAGGGATTTGTTGTACAAGCCGATGGATGTTTCGTTTAAGATTTTGACAGTAAATATACTGATTCGTTTATATTTACAAACCCAAATATTTCAAAAAAATGTTTCCTGAAATACGCTTCAACTTCGTAATCTTTAAAATTGCCACAGTTTACTTGCTTCTTTAGCAACAACCTGTCAACGGGATGGTCTTCTTGTTGCAGATGTCGGTACGGGCGGCGTGACCACGGACGGGCTGCTGAGCGCCCTGGCCCGCCTGCGCCGCGCCCCGCCCCCGCTCCCGCACCCCACACCTCACTCGTCCCGCTCCGTAAGTACTGCATCAGAACAAGATGCCACTAATATAATGTACCAACCAATACGGTGGTGAAGGCAGAGAAATCGGCGTAGTGCTTGGAAGGTGCATTCAGTCGACTGCACCTACTTCTATAATCAACACATCAGACCGTAGAGCATGATTTTACGTCATGATGATGAAGGGATCACACCACTGCAGTCATTAAAACCTAAGTTCAAATGACCGTTTCATAATTTGCGGCATTCGCATGAGAACCGTCCAAGGTATGTTTCGTTGCGATGATAACTTTACGGCTCATTCAGACGGGTTCCGTCATTGACGATTCGTCAAAAAACACGATACGTCATGACGGATGTACGTTCACATTGCATACCGAATCGTGTTGTATCACGATCCGGCAAAACATCCGAATTGGTGTTCACTTTAGTTTCGTGATTTTACGGAAGCGAGTGCATCAGCAAATCCGTCACAAAAAACACAATTCGTGATTTCTTGACGAACGAGTTTTTTAAAAGACGATACGTGATTTAAGACGTGACCAACATTTTACACAATTCGTGATGCGTGTGAACACGGACATTTCAAAAACATAGCCGCCGTCAAAAAAAAAACGAATCGTGAAAAAAGACGATTCATCAAAAAAAAACTAATAGTCTTCGTGTGAATGAGCTCTTATTGTTTAACGCCCCCGTTTAGGGATAAGTGAATAAGACTTATCCCTAAACGGGAGCATTGCAACAAAACGTGACTACAAAGCTATCGATGAGGCAGCAAATAATCTGAGTTCATCAATATTTCAGCTACAAACTTAGCCTTTACCGACTGGCCCTCTCTTACATTACTTGATCCAGCACTTTGTAATATTCCCGCAATACTGACCAGGATCAGTACCGGGGGAATCGCCACAAACTTCAGCTTAACCTGACCGTTTGAACTTCCTTAACTTGAGTCCAAAACGAATTTTCTTTCTAATGGGTCGTATCGCCGACCCCCCGAGTGTTACCTATCTCGAAAGTTTGTCAAGTAAGTACGAGGCAAAGTTTTCATTTCGTATATCTAAGTGCTAAAGAAAAGGAAATTAGTTTTCGAAGATATTGTCGTTGAGTTTTTGAAGTTAACTGGGTGAGATTTGGGAAGGCTGGTTGGGTTCATCTGTGCAGATAGTCTGGCTTTGTTAAATCGGACACCACAACTTCGCCTTGGGTTTTAAGTACTTAAAATTAGCCAGATTAATAAAGATTCAAGATGTAGTTGCCACAAGTTTTTTAAATGTTAAGATAATTTATTTACTTCTCACTGGAACATATGCTTACCGTATATGTTTGTTCATTGTTGCAACTTAATCATGTTAGAAGACTGCTGAACATGAAGCTCATAGTACAGAGCTTTGAAACATTTAGCACAAGTTGCACGCAGGTACGTACGTACGCCAATGTTTGAAATGCCAACAACACGAACAATGCACCAATGAATTCCATGGTTTCGGAATCCATGTTTTAATAAAAAGCTTATTAATTATTCTAATTGAACCCCAATTGAATTCAAATCATCTCGCAGCTGCCATGGATTATTGTAATTTTGAATTGTTGATTTTATCTTTTTACTCTGGACGCTCTTACTCGCACGTCTTTCTACATCGTTCTCACATGTATGTATAATCTCGACATGAATGATCTAACCAAGATTTTGTAAAAACATATTGATTTAAAAGAGTGTCCATGGAGTTTCTCTTGCCCATTCTTCTCCATAGGATCTACGCTTTCGAATGGGCAACTACAGTACTTTTATAAGTTATTATGCCCTGTGACAGGGACTGTAGCTTAGTTTATTTTTTGTGTTTTGACATTCAAAAGTGCCTGTAATGGTCTAATTGAAATAAATGCTTTGAGTTGAGTTGAATTAATTCTGAATGTGATTGGATGCTCTCACTGACATCCAATAGCTGCACAGATCTAATTATCATAGTCAATTATTTCCCCGATACTGATTTTGTTTGGCGATTATTCTCGTGATACGGGAGGCGGTGCATTACTGATATAATTATGTGGCGGGTCGAGTCGATGCGATCGGATGGATAGGGACCGAGGACATAATAATATTATTATATTACGAAGCAATATTGGTATAGTGGCACCTTTTTAGGGATTATTGAGATAAGTTTCTTTGGTGTTTTGAACAAAATGGTTCGTTTGGGACTTTTAGTTTTAGATTTTAGTTTAAATTTTAGTAGCATTTTTTTTTGTATTTTTAGTACGGATTTATGCAACTATGCTTGGCTCAATAAGGAATATAAAAAGGAAAGGATTATAGGATCCCACAATTTTATAAATACAAAAACTCTTTCCTACGCCTGAACGTAACTAACAAACATTTATCTAATCACGTACTCCAATTAGCCGTTAATTACTCAGTTCATGAAATAACCCAGAGTTCGTCGATAACGAGTAACCGTCGCCATTTGTCCTGTTCTTACTAATTATATCGTTGTGGTTCTATCTTTGTTTGTCATCGCCAAACCACTGGACCGCAATCGCGTGTTTTATGACTACTTAAAAAAAAAAAAGCTTTCGATAGAGTTGACCATGAAATATTAATGAACAAAATTGCATTCAACGGCATTAGAGGCAATTTGCTGCGCTGGTTTCAGTCTTATATCAGTAATCGCAACCAAACTGTAGTGAGTAATGGATATCATTCTGACACCTTTCTTGCTACCTCCGGGGTCCCTCAGGGATCAATTCTTGGCCCCTTATTGTTTTTAATCTATATAAATGACATCGGGTATTGCTTTCGAAATAGTGATTTTTTGCTGTATGCTGATGACCTCAAAATCTTCAGGACAATCTTAACAATCAATGATTGTCATCTCTTACAGGATGATCTGAATAGGTTATCTGACTATTGTCAATTAAACAAACTACAACTAAGTGTAGCTAAGTGTAGGTACATGAATTTCACTAAGAATAAAAACATCGTTAGTTTTAATTATTCTCTATGCAACGAATTACTTCTTAGAGAGACTCAGATCTGTGACCTGGGTATCTTATTGGACTGTAAACTACACCTAAATCTGCACATTGACAAGATTATTGCCAAAGCATTTCAAATGTATCATCTTGTAATGAGATCATCGGTAGATTTCAAGCGACCAGCCACTTTCCTGCATTTATTTAATTCTTTAATCCGACCACAAATTGAGTATGCCTGTATGATATGGGACCCTTATTATGATAAATACAATCTCGCCTTAGAAAAAGTTCAGCGCAAGTTTTTAAGATCAATGCAGTTTAGATGCCATATAGAACGTAGCTCATACATCGAGTCCTTGGATAGGTTTAATCTTCTCACTTTGGAATCAAGGCGCCTTTTGCTTCAAACCATGATGCTCCACGATGTGTTGCACAATAAAATTGATTGCCCCGAGATTGTTAGTAATTTATTTTATGTTGTGCCCAGAACAGTAATACGGCGAGAGGCACGCGTCTACCCGCTCTTTGCCACGACACCTTGTCGTACAAACGCGGGTGAACGGGCGCCTCTCCATAGGATAGTCAAAATTTATAATGAACATTTTGTTAATACAGACATATTTGCTTTAGACCGCCATAAGTTTAAGAAACTTTTAGTCAATAGTCTGCAATTGTGCAATTAGTAGTTTGGGTTGCCATTTCTTTACTATGTGTTATCTTATTTTTTATGTATAAAGTAGGTATCTTTAGTTATAACATAAGCTTCTTATCTCTTCCTGTTGTTGTTTCGTTATTACTTTATTTATTTGTCTTCTTATTTAAGTACGTTATTGTAATTTAAAATACTGTGTCTACACTGTATCTTAACCGCAGTAATATGTGGAAACGTCGTGGATTGTACATTAGCCTACCTCTATGTAATATTTACTGTAACATATATTGTACAATTGTTTGTTTTCCCTAAATAAATAAATACTTATATTTGATTATGTTAATTATAATTTTAATATTGGTTTACAAATATATTACCAAATTTTTGCAATATTTTTGTCATTTTCCTCATAGACTGATTTGGTGGTTTGGTTTGGAATCCTAGTTTTAATTCCCGAGTTGAATTAATTATATCTACATATGTTGTTACAACGTTTTAATTGTCGGATTAAGAAATCACTCCATTTATGCATGGTGTATAAATGATCAAATGGCATTGTTTTTAACGACGGTCAATTTACATACGTGTACATAATTGCAGTTTTTATTCACTGTTGATTTCAACAAAGCACATTAAGTAATAATATAAAGGTTCAGTGACTGCCTCATTGCTGTTAATTGCTCAAGTGTTAATTAATTTGTACATCCAGAATGTTTAGAAGCATTCCAGGGTCAGTACTTCTGCCCGGCTGATGGAAATAGCTCTGACCCACATATGACACTTAAACATAAGACGTAACTGTCAGAATGTGGATGTCCCAACAGGTACCTCCATGTACCTGTTGGGACATCCACACCAGTACCACCGAGAAACAGGTGTGTATTAGCCACTGAAACTTTATTACGGAAGATAAAAAGGCTGAGTATAAACTGTAATTCAGTTAATTATGCTCAATACCTCCATTCTCCCCTATATTATGGCGGTGCCAGGCTCAACATTAACGGCGCCCGAGGCACATAACTGCCATTATTCAGCTCCAGCGAACGCACAATACCGGCCGGTACAATGCCTGTCTAGTTAGTACCGGATCCAGCCGGATTTAACCGGATCTTATCGGAGTTTACAGCAAAAATCCGCTCGAAATTACAATAACTTACAGGCTTTTAAAATCTTTATAAAGTACAGTCTGCGACAGTGGTGTTTGAGCGACGTGAGAGAAAGAACACTCAGCCCCAAGGGGTAAAAACCTAAAAAATCATCAAATAGAACGTAATATCACGCCTGCGATTCCCGAAGGGTTAGGCAGAGATGTACCTAATAGTACACCCACATTTTACCGGGTATGTTTAAGTCCCATGTAATAGGGGGCGAGCCTGTTGCCATGAACCGGGCATAAATTCAGACATCGTGGCAACGGCAGTCGCGCTTACGACCGCAAGTCCAAGGAGGCAGTGAACAGAGCGTGGAGGTTACATACCACTCTGTTTAGGAGCTTAGGGCTAGACAAGTGGGAATCGGTTTTAAAGCGTTTCGTATTTCTGCAGCGACTCAAAACTAATACGAGTTTTTCGGCAGCAAAAGGCAATCCGTTTTTGACTTTTCCACCATTGTTGTACACCCTCTGACTTAAAAATAATCACTTAGTGTTATAATTTCGTTTCGTTAAGAATTTTGTCCAAGCATTTTGTCTGATATGTATGTAGTGTCAGTGTCAGCTGATTAATCGGCTATCGCCACATCTTTCGGCCGAAACCAAAGAAGCCGCAAGCTTAATAACCCTAAGAAATTCAGTTCAAGATTAGCTAAAACTGAACTAATTTAATTATTTTTCAACAACCCTGTAAGGGAGGCGCCGCTGACGCGTGCGCTCCGCACACTCAACCTCATAGCGAGTGAGACGGACCTATTTTATTGTTCTCTGAGTGAATTCCCAAGGAATGCATTGTTTATCATTAGTTATAGATATTAGTTACTGTAGGTATAGCTATAAGTATAAATTAAGTTATGATTAATTAAGGCGCATTTATCGTCTTTGGTTAGCCTGTAATGGTAAATGGAAGTAGATAAATAAATAAAATATTTTTTTTACAACTTTTAAATTAAGAGCTTATTAATATTAAAATGGTGAATAATTTAACAAAACAATATCAATAGCACTGTAATCTCCGAAAGTGATCGGAGGAGGAGCACCTGATAGTGCATAAATAATTTAATAATTCATTTTAGAATTATGTTTTTCGCTGTATGTACCATAAAACAAAGCTCTTAAAGAAAATCTCTGCATCATTTCGCCTTATATAAATACCAGTTAATTAGCAGAAGCCTAGCCGGGATGATTAGCGAAATACTAAACTTTTTAGTTAAGAAAATGTCGAAGTTTCCAGACTGATTCGCGAAGGGTGGAATTATCTGAACTCGAAACGATGCTGGGTTGACTAAACTGAATGTATCGTGGTTTGAATGTTAATGTAGATTCGATATATTTTCTCGTCGACTTGGGGAGGCGACGGATTTAGGTTTCAAGTCAGCCATTACTGTATCGTGAACGGAATTGAGTCGGTGCTTACTTATTCTGTAAGTGTTGACGGCATTGGGAGAGATGAGCGTAAACGATCCGTGGCTTAATAATAATAGCCTCACGGATCGATCTTCTAGGTTAAGCAAAGTTTGCTGAGGTTGGTCCGTGGATGGACCATCTATTACATACCTAGAACCCGCCGAGTCTCGGAAAGCCGTTGGTCTCGACTGCCATTCGTAAGTATTTCACAGTAGTTACGGATACACAGAATTCAGGAAGTCTGACGACCAGTCATAGCATATGGTGTAGTGTTACCCTGTAATTGGGCCGTGCAGGTCAGATAGGCAGTCGCTCCAGCATTTGCATCCGGTAAGACTGGAAGCCGATCCAAAACAGATGAAAAAAAAACTACGTAAATAATGACGAGATAAGCATATCCCAGCGAGAATTAGTCATAGAATTAATAACATTCCACAACTAAAACTACATTCCTTGCCATGTCAATCAGAAGTTTTTCCATTCATGCGATAGTTTAGAAAATTCTAAATCCTTAGGATTATGATTAAAGTCATATTTCTCCTACCCTTATCCTAATTTATTTGGGGTCGGTGCAGCACGTCTTCTTCTTCCATGCTTGTGTATTATAATCCTCATCTCCTTTTTTGACATATCATACGTCACACAGTCCATCCATCGTTTCTATGGTCTTACTCTACTCTTATATCCATTATGATATAAAGTGCGCTGAGCTATAAAAACAAATGCAAGCAAATACCTCTCTCTACCTTCTTAGTTGCCCTTCAGGTGTGTACAACCGTTTGCGATGTTCTCTCTGCCCTCACACTAGTCAATATGTACAACATTAAAAACATACTGGAAACTATTATGATGCACACCCAGACAGTAGCAGCATGTTAAAAAGCAGTTTGGCATTATCTGACAGCGATGTGCCATAGCATTGGCGGGCCGTGCCAAGCGGCGTGGCGTGCCAAGTCTCCGGATTTCCTTGCTGATAGAGTCAACGTGTAATCCTCGCTTTAAATAGTCCTTGCGTCTTAGTTTAGCTTTAAAGCTAGAAACTTGATAGTACGTTTCTCTCAATAATTTTGTTGGCAGTCCTTTGCGCTAATTTGCCCCCAAGCTAAAACACTAGCAAGCGGTGTATAGCGAGCGTTTTGGGAGACTATCTTAAGTAATTTTCACGACAAAAAGTACTGAATGATCTTTGATTTTAATGTAGTTGCGATGAATATTTGAATCTACGATAGATGTATTCATTGGATTGACAAATATTTAAACTGTTTTGAGACGGGCTGTGCCGGTGCAGCTGCTGTAGGTGCTGAAAACCTCAAACGGCAGAAATACAATAACCCCATTGGTATTTATACGTATGAGCCGTTTGGTGTTGAAAAACTAGGGCCATGGTCCGAGTGCCCACCTAGTCGTCCGGGACATCGCCAGGCGGTTGGTCTATTCTTCTCGTGACCAGATGGCTGGCTTATTTCTTGGCCAAAGAATCAGCATTGTCATCCAACGTGGCAATGTTGCCAGCGCACCGTTCTGGGCACTTATCTCGTTGACACAGCGACATGGATGAATTTGTTAACAGTCTGTACCTAATTATTTTTCCCTTTTGATACTTGTACGTTTTTAATATTTATTTAAGTTGGTTCATAGTATGTAAATTACATATAGATATGTGTTAAAAAAATAGTTTTATAGTAGAAATACTCAATATCAGCGTTACAAGTAGGTAATGTTTCAAATTGAAACCACATAGGAGTTTTACAGATATAAATAAAACGTATCACCTACCTAGGCAACACGTAGTTTCCGACGTGTACCGCGAATTTAGATGCATCAGGAAAAAACAAAGTATTTCGTGTAACCACAAACTAAAAATGGGAAATTACACAATACACGGAAAATTGTCTACATTCAGGTAAATGATACAAATTGGGTTACATTTAGGTACTGCGGTGAACTCAACGTAGAACCATAGAGTATTCACCGATTCCAGAAGGTTTATAATTAGGTATTCATAACCGCTACGTTATGAGGAATGCAGTGAAAATGAGTAATGTGAGACTTATTAGAAATTTCGATTACTTACATAATTATTTGGTCGTATTATAGGTAAGTCTGTGACCCTTGTCTTGTAGTACTACCCAATGTGTCATCGGCATAACTGCTAAATAACTATTAATTTAGCAACGAGCCTTTCAAACACACATACATACAACATTTGAAATGTATTGAAAAAAACAAAATTTCGATTTCAGTTTCGAAATAGGTAACGTGCGAAAAGAACGTCGTATCGCTTGTACACTTACTACTTGTTTATAAACAATTCCTTGTAAGGAATTGAGTATGTGAATATCTATACTAGTACTATACAGTTTGTAAAATTGTATGTAGGGGTTAATCCTCGGAACTACTGACATTCTTTCACTAATGGGAAGCTACACTATCCCCGAAAGTTACCCGTGGGATAATATTCGGCCTTACCACGAGCGAAGCCGCGGACTAAAGCTAGTCTTTTATAAACCGCTTGAATTAAAGGGATAACATTTCGTACTCACTTCTGTTCTAGTTCCAGTCTATTATGTGGAGTTGCCAAGCATTCTGTTTTCTACTTATCTTTAGTTGTCCTCATTCATACTCACGTCATTTTTTAGGCTTCCATGCAAAAAGTTTACGAGTGCACTTACAATCAGACAGTTGTCTGGTTGTTAGTCACTCTGCTAGTTGTTTCATTCAGTTAACTGCGAGAGCTTTTCAAAATAAAAAGTATAGGTAGTCGCAGCTTTATACTGCTAAAATAGTTTTTGTTTGAATATTTCGTTATTTCAACGTACTGAATCATTCCTAACGTATTTTTGACTACTCGTGTCGCATGAGAGGACTTGCGTTGTTGAGGCCACCCACCATTCCACTCCCTATTTTTGTAGGTATTTGATCATTACCTGAATGCTTTTGCCCAACAATGTTGGGGTCGGCTTCCATACCAACCATGCAGAATACAGCTGAAATAAGAAGGAGCGACTGCCTTTAATTAATGTTTGATGTCAGACGTAAATAGGCCCAGTAGCATTTAGTTATTGGAAAAGTTAGACGTCATAGTTACAGGTCGAGGAAGTGATCCTAATAAGGTATTGTAGTTTGTAAAATTGGTTAAAATCTCGGGAAAACATTATTTTAGCTGTGGATATAGGCAGATATAATTTTCGCTGTGACCGTCATTTTGCTGACTGGAAGGGAATACCGTGTTGTAGGTCACACTACCTATCGATGAGTCACTAGGTATAATAAATTAATAAGGGACTAGCTTTAGTAGTTATTTCAGTGAGACTTCCTTCCTGTAAGATTTTGGCTTTTCCCTGGTGAAAGGTGGACTAGGAAGACGGACTAACTGACTAACGACAGCTATTATGATGCAAGCGGCCTGTGTGTAGGACGCGCCGACTGCGCGACTCGTAAGCATTTATTCCATATGTATTGCGGTTGTCGGTAAAAAGGCTCTCTATCATTAATTTTCATTATTTTAAGTAATGGCCTTCAAAATGTACAGTCTCAAGATAATCCGACAACCAATAAAACGTCCAAACAATAGAGCAATGAAGCACAGGCGTTTATCGTCCTCTTGGCGCCCGCTTGGGACCCTATTGCCGCCCGCTTTAGACCACTTTGGCGCCCAGTTGGGACGCACTGTCCTAAAATTGGGGATATAATGTAAAGCATTTCATTACTTGCGGCAGGTGTGTCCCGACTGATGCTGTGATTACAACGAGATAGTGCAGGCTGTTGAGTAATAATTACTTAGGAACGATCCAGAATTTAAGGGGATTCCCGCGTGATTTAAATTATTCGGCTAACCTTTGGAAAGGTACTCATTGGCCCGTAAGTTACTAACGGACGTTGAGGGGACCCTGAAATATAAGATGGGCTTATCCATGATAGTTGGTACTAGCAAAAACAGTCATAAAGACAGACTACCGTGCCATTATCTACACGAAAATTATATGGTAAGTACTTCACTTCAGACTCTAATAGCGGAGTCTTGTCAGATTACAAGTACATCAAAGATTAGAAATACCTACGAAATCCCTACCAAGTATTGGAAACTTTTTTAGCGCAAATGATTTATGAAGCAAATAGTGCGATCCCGGAAATAGAACGAGATTCAAAGGGACTCGGCAATTTATTTTATTACAATAGGGACAATGGGAAACTGTTCTAACTATACCAAGTATGTTTCTACCGGGCCCCTAGTGTATAGTATGCTGACATGGGGTTGTTGGGTACGGGTACAGAACATTTTATTACAATAATTTTAGATGTGCCGTCTCAAGTATTTATTTCAGGATTATAACTTGAGGCTTTAGATTACTTACCTACATACTTAGCTACTTTTTCACCAAACAAATTGTTTTCAGTTGGTTTAGCCAGGATAATGAATATAATTAATTAATTAATCAATGAATATTAATGAATATTACAATATTCACATAATATACGTAGTGTCAATATCAAACCCTCCTCTGTTTCAAACACGAAGGGTGTCCTCTGCCTCAATAAAACTACGAAGTACTTGAACTTCGGCTTCTGAAGCCGTTTCATTTCTTCTTCTCACAGTCTAATTGTTACAGCTTTCCGCCTGACCTTGATCCCTTGGCTTCTTCCAACTACCCACGATAGGTCTCAAAGTCAAGTTGAAGGTCACAGTTTAAAAACCGCATAAAACCGCCCTAGCAGAGCAGCGGCCAATCTTCCACGTCTGCCTACCACAAAGCGGGTTCATCAGACCGGACATAACCGCACCACGCGGCCGTCCGGCCCGGATTACCGCTCCGGTTTCACGCTCCGCTGCCTCGCAAAGAATTATATTATCGGATAGTTTTCAATCACCGAGCGGTGGGGAGTTTTTCAAAGGTAGGATAAGTGAAGGTGGTCACGTGACATACTTTCCTTCTTTCTTCTTTTTTGCTACTCTTCTTGGTAAAGCAGAAGGCAGGAAGAACAATAAATGAATTTGAATTTGTAGGCCTAGATAAAATGACGTTCTATCAGTGATAAATGTTGGAACAGTCAAATATTTATAAATGGGAATAACGTAGATGCCGAAAGGTTTTTTTACAATCCTAGTTGTATTATAAATAAGAGATGCTTGAAAGCGATTGGCGTTTGTCATCCGCTCTGGACTGTCAGCAGAAAAACAGACGAAAAGCCAAATTCAAGTGATGAAACATTTTTTTTTCCTTAAGACATTCTGGCGTCCCATCTTCATCAGCAAAATAATATTGTTCGTCTTATTTTCTCATCTCACCGCAATTTTTATAAATATTGCATTGGATTTGACAAAATTAAGATAACTTACAATAGTACTTTACATATTAAAAAAAAAACCGATTCGGTTTTGTTGAAAACTAGCTCGTTGCGGTAGCAAGCTGATTTTGTCCTTCTAGAAGTCAGAAAGTTCCACCGTCATGATCTGCTTGCCAATCTTACATACAGAATTAGTTTTACCTATAATATTAGGTATGGATTCTTGAACTGAGGTGTAGAGCTCTTAATCTCCTATCGAAATCGCATAACTCAAAGTTTAAAAACCTTTTAATCCACAGATCCATTTTCAAAAATCCACGCGGGAAAAATTCAACGAAAGGCAGAAAAAAATCCTTTTAAAGAGCGATCCGTTACCATAAAGTGATGCTCGTTT
Organism: Standfussiana lucernea; assembly: GCA_964057025.1. Taxonomy (NCBI): domain Eukaryota; kingdom Metazoa; phylum Arthropoda; class Insecta; order Lepidoptera; family Noctuidae; genus Standfussiana; species Standfussiana lucernea. Next base: position 16,592,904 of record OZ059798.1, on the reverse strand, counting down.
TACTTTTTTTGCTCGCGTCACGTGGCTAGGCATTAACATTCAAATCGTTTCACTTGTATTTACGTCATGTATGCATGTAGCAGCTAATGGATTTATAAAGCCTATTAATCCAATAGGATTTTTTGAAATGTAACAGAATGTTTGAATTATCTTGTGAATTGTGGATTACAAGCGCTACTGCTGAGCATAAGGTTTTAAATTGGGTTCGATCCCTGCGTCGGCCAGCGAGCAAGTGTCGCTAGGTTTTTAAATTAGGATGTTTTCTATAGCGGTAAAGAGTCTGTATTTGTGGCAGGTTGACAGCAATAGGCTTGCCCCCCTGTTAACCAGGACTTAAATGTAAAATACGAAATGTGGGTGTAATATACACACCTCTGTCTTACCGTTCGGTGACGACAGGCGTGATGTTAGGCAATGGTGTTACTATGTGTTAAACTAAATCGTCTATCAGCAACGTCTTTTTGTAGAACGGACAGAGAATAATATACCTACAGTTTTTTTTTTCGATTGTAATTATGATATCATCCTATTTTGCGCGCCAATATCTAAGTACTGCATAATTCAATAATATTATTATCAGCAACCGTTTGCCAAACGTGCTGATGAATACATCAATATTTGAAGTACGCAGTCTAAAAGGTTCATAATTTATTACTAGGTGTTTACGGGCACTATGAATTCGATAAAAAATTTAGTTTACCATAATGTTAGGAACCTTATGGTAAACTTAATTTTTGTCGAATCGAATAGTCTGCTGAGCATAGATATAGATAAATCTAGATAACGCAAGTGCACCGACTTCGCGTGCCCGGCTTAAATAATTTTATACTTAACATGGCTACTGTCTCAGCAAGCTAATTTGTTTAAAAAACAACTTTATAACGAGAACAAACAAAAACGTAGTCTATTTTGTATAGTAACTTGTTTGAATTTGAGTGTTTATGACGTCTTTAGGTAGTAAAAAAATTACATGCTTGGTTTTCATAGGGGATCGTGATTGCGTTATCTAGGTATATCTATATCTGTGCTGCTGGGACACAACCCTGCTCTGAGAGGCAGGCTTCTTATGTACACGGTGTTTTCCTTCACCGTTTTTTAAGAGCAGTAGTGATGAAATAACTCACACAAACTTGCCTGGGTTGAACCCACGCTCTTAAACTCGTAAGACGCGGCCACCTCTGGTCCACTATTATTGCTCAGTGAGAAATGAATAACTGAACTAAAAATCCACATCTAGACGATTATTTTCTCGTCCAACCTACGACTGTGTCCCGCGATGCGAAACACCATAATCTCATCTAAGATATTTGATTTGCCTTTGGTTCGCCAGTTTTTGGCAGCAAAAGGCTACAGGCTCGTTTGGATCCCTAACAAACCGGCCCCACTGCGATTGAATTCGGAAAATCCCGAATTTTCGGGGAAACTCTCGAGCGAATCTCTCTTTGAGCGAATGTTTTTATAAGTAACCACGCGAGATGAGTTGCCGAATATGTTAGTCCGCTTTCAGTCTTTTCAGATACGGTGGAATATCATACATGGAAAAAGATTTTACGAAACACAGAAAATGAATTCCGAAAATTTAAGCTGTATTTCAGAACCAGTTTTTTTTTCATATTTTTTATAGTTCGCTTTTTTGAGCACTGACTAAACTATTTTCTTAAAGGGTAAAACAGATTGTTTATTTCCCAGGCTAACTTAACTCTTTATATGTAAAGGTCGGTGGTGTGCATGGTTTAATTTAACTATTATAAGATATATCTAGAAAACATCGTGAGGAATACAGCATTACTGAGAGATATTTCTCGACGGCATGTAAAGCCAAGTCAGAGGCGCATGGGCGGCATAAAAACTCTGACACCAGGTTAGACACTAACCACATGATAAAGAAGAATAAGATTTATCTTAGTTACAACGGTGTCTGTTATTACCTGGAACCTGCGGGTCTAGAATCTAGTCTATCTTTCGAACAATTGTGTTTGATTTGTAAATTAATAGATTTCTGGAATCCCAACACAATTTACTACAATTTCAAGATCAACTCGACAGTAGGTAACCAACAATCAACAAGTAGTTAAACCAACATTTAAAACTCACTAAAACATGGGCCCTAACTCAAATAAAACGCGTTACAAATCAATAACGCTGTCCGTCATATCCAGAGCTCTCGGAGCTCTTCATGCTCTTGCGGCTCTTGGGGCTCTTGGCGCTAAGAGCTCTTGACGATGGAGCTGGTTTTATAAGGAGTAATGAGTAGTACTTGACTGGCAGGTGTCGAGAGCGCCAGGGTAGACTTGCTTAGGGAACCAGTTAGAAGAAAATTGTTAATTTATTTAAAGGATTATTAACGTTTTCTGAAAGCCTTATAAAATTATATATGTAGTCCCTACGTTGTTTGTATTTAATGATGTCTGCGAAATTACATAATATGTAATTTCTATTATATTTCTATGCCCTAAGTACATATTATGTACTTAGGGCATACTGAAAGTTTCTAGATTCTTTTAAATAAGACTAGAAAATTATAAGACTTACGATATATTTATTGTTTTTCAAATTATATTCCCTCGCAATTAATGCATTTTTGCATTCACTGAAACCATTATACAAGGCAGTTGGACCAGTCTTCCTCAGGGACCTCTTCAATGGCTCCATGGAACGCATTCACCGCCGATTCAGGGCTCGTAAAACGTGTGCATCTAAGTTTGCCTTTAATTTTTGGAAACAAAAAGAAGTCGCAGGATGCGAGGTCCAGGATGTAAGGCGGATGTAGCATCAGTTCAAAATTTCAAGCCTTCAAATACGTTTCTGTTACCTTAGCGGAGTGTGAGGATGCGTGTCGTGGTGAAGGAGGACATTGCTTCGAGGACGCTTTTTACGAGCTTTTTCTAAGACTCTGGGCAAACAAGTGTTGACTTACCGATCTGCAGTCACTGTCCTTTGATCTTCATGCGATACTGTAGTGTAATGTCCTGATTTGCCGAAAAAAGAACCAACTATTTTTCTTCCAATGCTTCGACTATTTTAACTTTCAATGGCAAATCTTCAAAAGGAAAGACCCACTCTGCCGACTGGCTTTTTCTTTCGGGTTCAAAGCATTACACCCAGGTTTCGTCACCTGTCTCGATATTATAGACAGTCAATGACTGTCCTCCTTTAAACTTTTTTATCATTTTACGGCACCACTGGACACGCAGTCCTTTCTGGTCCTCCTTAAGTCATGCGGTATCCATCGACTGCAAAGCTTCCGAACCTTCAGATGCACATGTAAAATGTTTTGCACATGACTCATTCCAATGCCTAACAAAGTACGAATTTGCTGACAAGTAATTTTTTTGTCAGTTTCAATGTCGTACGGTATCAATATTAGATTCTGTAACCGCACTCCTCGGCGATGATTACGACCACGTCTAAATTCTCCAAACCACGAATACATAGAGCTGCGACATGGTGCTTCGTCAACAAATGCCAATTGAAGTCTCTGGCAACTCTCTTGTTGACTTAAGCCACTGCAAAAATCATAATAAAATCATTGAACGAAAATGTTCACGAGTTAAATTCATTTTGATAGCGACACACAATTTTGGAAAGGACACCACAATGAAAAAACAAACGACAGTCTCGCGAATTAAAAAGTAATATGTTCCCAAACAGTTCCATTTCGAAATCCATAATGGTTTTTTTTTTTCATTCTTTTATTGTAAGTGGTCAGATCCAGAAACTTTCAGTATGCCCCACGTATTAAGTGTTCCTTTTTACATATTTTGTTCCTGTTTTAGGCTTCGTATAACGAACTATACATACATTAGCAAACAAAAACAGTCAAATGAACTAAAATAACTAAACTAAGAAACAATAAGCTAAAATATGGCATAAAAATCCTCTTAAATGCTGTCAGCTGGTCATGTGCCCAAGAGACTGGCGGCGTGGCAACGTTGTGCGGCATGCTGAGCCTCTGGCCAAGGTACAGCTAGCCCTTGGGTCACAATATTTCAAGCAATTAAAAATAATCGGCCCTTCTGCGCGCTCTGTTTTTGGTCAAGATCTCTGTTCATTCCCAAGTCTCCGGTAAAGTAAAGTTCCTGCATGCGTTAATAATAGTTTTTAAACAAGCATACCCTGTATTTATTTTCCGTAGTTATTATGTCATTATTTACTCTATGAAATTACACTTTTTATCATATTACTTAGTAAACTACCTACAATTTATTAAATTGGTGAGTAATTTCTTTTGTGGCCTGTTTTCACGCAAATTCCCTTATCTCATCACCATCTGGCTGCCTGTTCCCAACGACATTGTTGGGGTCGGCTTCCAGTTCACCCGGATGAGGCTGAACACACCTACTCTACAACCCAGCTAGTACTGTACGATACTCCTTGGTAAAACTGGTGGTCAGACTTTCGAGCCACTGACTACCTGTAACGATTGTCAAAGATCTACAAATGACGGCGGTGAGCAACGGCTTTACGTGCTTTATGAGACACCCAAGAAACTCGGTATACTGGGCAACCTGAAGATCGATCCGAGCGGCCATTATTCCAAGTCACACATTAATAGGAGGGGTCCAGAGTTTGATTCCCGAGTCAAACAAGGTCCCATTAGGAAATCATTAGAACCAGCACGGAGTCTGGGTTAAGGCCCAGTTGTTAACAAAGATCACGCATTCTACCACATAAGACTTCAACAAAGCGGGTGGCACATGTGACACACTCGTGCCTGTCTCTATGTCAAATATAGACGTGATGTTATATTTATTTCTTGATACTTGTCTAAATTAAAAGCAATCAACCCAAGCTAGACTGAACACATTTCAGTATCAGATTGGATTAAACCCCTTAAGTGGCGCCACTTGAGTACCTAACAGCAGCAATTAAAGGTTGCACAGCAGGAGATTGCAGCTCTCCATGAACGCATTGCAATCATAATGCAAAGTAGTAACAATGTCTGTGAACCTGCCGTAAGTCAAGAACTGAAGCGAGACACTGTGACCACCGCCAGTGCTCAGACATGTGTTGCCTCAGACGAGAACAATATCCCCGAAAGGAAGATATTTATCTTTGGTACTCAGCGTTGCGTCGGACTAGCAGCAGCCATCTCACACTCAAGGACTAATACGCAGTATGAAAAATACAAACTCGTTGCTGAAACAAAGCCAAATGCGCCTAGCAACGAAATTATAGCAAACTGCAGAAATACTAAATTGTCTACTGAAGACAAACTTGTGATATGCATAGGTGAAAATGACAAGAACCCTAACCTGTTGTTGTCTCAATTGCAAATTGTATTAAATACGTTTATAAATAACACTATTATTGTGTTAAATGTCGGCAATAACATGCACCTCAATGTCCGTAAGTTAAACTACTCTATAAAAAATGTTTGTAATAGTTATAAAAACTGTCACTTCGTAAATCAAACATCCACGAATATATCCGATGTTTGTAAGTCGATAAATTATGTTGTAGATTGTTGTGATTATAGCGATAAGTATTTAAATCCGAGCGAAATACGAAAAATAATAGCGAGTAACAAATCAAGTTCCAAACTAAACGTTCCTACAGATAAACCCAAAAAAGGGACAATCCCTTACTACTTTGGTCGTATTGAGGGTACAACGCCCCACGAACATAGTTCCTCTTTGCAACACAATTCAAAAGGTCAAATAGGGACTATACCTTATTACTTTCCTGTGTTAAACAAGCGTGACTCTTTTTTTCGTATCTCAAACTAATAAAACACACCAGTTTAGAATACTCCATCAAAATATAGCGAGTTTATTATCTAAACAAGAACTACTAGAAATTACTATTCAGGAGTTAAAAGAAGCCAATAATGATCCAGATATTATATGTCTATCTGAAACCTTTGTAAAAAAGGGTTTTGAAAATTATGTGAAAATCTGCCACTATCAGTTGGCTACCAGCTACTGTAGAGAAAAGCAAAGAGGTGGCACATGCATATTAGTGAAAATGGGTTTACTATATAAAGAGCTATCATTTGTGAAAAATTACGCAACTCAAAACACGTTTGAAGCTTGTGGTATAGAAATAATAAATAATAAATTAATAGTAATGTGTGTTTATAGAACACCACAATCTGATCCAAATCTGTTTTTGACAAAATTACACAATTTTTTGCACGATTTGTCAAATAAATATAAGTCCAAAATAAATATAGTTGTCGCCGGTGATTTAAACATAAATACTCTTAAAAAAGGTAACATCACAAATAGATTGCAAGATTTATCTAACAATCATAATTTAAAAATCCACATCACGGTACCAACTCGCAAATTGACTTGTATTGACCATATTTTAAGCAACATTGCCAACGCAACTGCCACTGTACTGCCCCTGTATCTGTCTGATCACGACACAGCACAAATGTTAAGCTTTCCAATCAAAAAGAAACCACAGAAATCAACAATATACTATATTTATAAAAGAGACTATAACGTAGACAACATCCGAAAATTTAAAGAATGTCTGGGAAATCTTTCTTGGTCCGATATTTATCTCAACACTGACACTAACTGTGCATTCAATGATTTTCATGAGCTGTTGTGTCTGTTGTATGGTCTCTGTTTTCCTAAAGTAAGAGTTAAAATCAATAGTAACAAGAAAAACAAACAAAAGTGGATAAGTAAAGGTTTGAGACAAAGTTGTAAAACTAAACGGAAGCTACGGTATGGATATTACAAAAATAAAAATTTTATAAATAAAACTAAATATAAAAACTACTCCAGTCTGCTAAATAAATGCATCTATAATTCAAAAAAGAGTGCAAATATAAAATATATTCATAATCATGACAACAAGTGTAAAGCCACATGGAATGTCATTAAAACTGAAATAAACAGTAACACTCACAAAGACAACATAGAAAATATTAAATTCAATGAAAAAATAACTACAGACCCTGTACAGATGGCTACTATATTTAATAACAATTATGTTAAATTAACGCATGTACAAGGGGGAAAAAACACAAATCAAAACCGCTTCAAAAGTATGTGTGTCAACTCCATGTTTCTTAGACCAATGGAGGTTAACGAGGTAAGACAAGAAATAATGTCTCTGTCCAACACTAAGTCGGAGGGCTATGATGAGATCAACACAAAAATCGTCAAAGCATGCTGCAACGAACTGACTGGTATTCTGACGCATTTAATAAACATGTCGGTTTCACAAGGCACCTTTCCTGAAAAATTAAAACTGTCTTTAATAAAGCCCTTATTCAAGAAGGGAGACAAATGTGACATCAACAATTACCGACCTATTACTATTATTCCCATATTGTCTAAAATTTTTGAAAAATGTATGTTCAAAAGGTTAACTGACTTTTGCAATAAATTTCATATTATAAGTGACCAGCAGTTTGGATTCCAAAAGAACAAGTCCACATCGTTAGCTATTTTTTCCCTCATGCAAGCTATACTTTCAAATATTAATAATAATTATATAACTACAGGCCTTTTTTTTGATCTATCGAAAGCCTTCGATCTGGTGTCACATGACATATTGCTACAAAAATTGGAAGCTGTTGGTATTAGAGGACCCGCACTTCAGTGGCTGTCGTCCTATTTAAGCAATAGGAAACAATGTGTCATCATCAATAAAAAAAATGAAAAAAATGTAATTATATCCTATTCATCGGAATATAAACATAATAAATATGGCGTTCCACAGGGAAGTGTGCTAGGCCCAATATTATTCCTCATTTATATAAATGACATCATAAAAATAACTAACCATAAATGCGTATTATTTGCTGACGATATTTCTATTATAGTGGCATCTAATAAAAAACTAAATACCATTTCAGAACATGAACTTGACATCAATAATACAATTGACAAATTATTGCATTGGCTTGACATTAACCATTTGATGATAAATTTAGACAAATCCGTATACATCCAATTTAATCGATCAAATAATTCTAAAAATGACATTAAACTTAATATTAATAAAATCAATGAAGTAACGCGTACCAGATTTTTAGGTGTAATAATAGATAAAGACATTAACTGGAAAGAGCACATAGACAATGTTAGCACTAAAATTAATAAATTTGTTTATGCATTAAAACAATTAAAAAATGTGACTAATATAAAAACTGCTGTAATGTCATACCACGCGTACGTCGAGTCGTTGTTGCGTTATGGCCTAATAATGTGGGGTAACAGCACTGACTTCCAAAGAGCATTCATCGCTCAAAAAAAGTGCATGAGAGCAATTTGTGGACTTAAGCCCGACGACTCATGTCGGCCAATATTTAAAAAACTTGGTTTGTTACCGTTACCGTCGCTTTACATTTACGAAATATGTGTGTTTGTTATGAAAAATAAGCAACTATTTAAGACTGCAAATGATGTCAATCCTCGGAACCGACGAGATCCATATAAACTAGTGTTAAATGATTTGCCTAGACTGTCTAAATACAATAGTAACTGCTCGGCAATGTGTGTGTGCATTTATAATAAAATACCAAGGCATTTCAAAGCTTTAAATACAAAATTATTTAAAATTAAATTTCATAAGTGGTTACTCGAGTGTAGTTTTTATAGTTTAAAAGAATTTATAGATAAAAAATGTTGATTATCGATGTTGTCGCTTAACTTGCCTTTAAAATTTTGCATGCTATGTTTTATCCTAGCTAAACATGCTTGTGCCTCAATTTGTATTTAACACCCTTGTATACCATGTTTTACGCAAATAAATATTCTATTCTATTCTATTCTATTCTATTCTATTCTAACGATCGAGTGTGTAGAGACCCTTACAGGTATATAAACCGACAGTAAATAAATTAAAGAGAAACATTTGAGAGCCGGGATTAGGGGCGACCCTAACTGATTCTGTATAAGATTTCAAAGAACGTATTTTGGATACGAATAGACGCAAATAAATAGGTTGTTGAGATTTATTTACGAATTAAACGAAATACGTTAAGCAGATCTCTAATTTATTTTCTTAGAAGAAAATAAGTACTTACAAAGGTAAGGTAGGTAGATTGTTATAAATTAATTAAATTTCAATAAAGCAGCTTAAAATAGCTTGGTTATGCGACGCGTAAGAGGACGGAGAATAATTAAAAACACTGATAATTGTAAAGCCCTTCGCTCATTACGATACTTGTAAGATACGATACATGAGTCGATTACTAGTTGAATAAATGTTCGCGAGCGCGACTCATGGTTCGCATATTGCGCTACTGAAAATAAAGTCATTTCATCATTTGCAGCACACACTTCTGATAAAAAGGGGTGTTTTTTCCCCAATTTCTTCCCAAGCCATTTAAACTTATATAAACAAGGATATTTTTCAATTTCTTGCACTTTAATATCTATTTCATGTTCCGCTGTAATTTTGACAAGATTCGTAGAAGTCGCGACACGCGACTGCAAGGCGGGTATCGCGAGACTAGTCGCGGACGCGTTGGACACTGGTAGCGAAGTGTGCGATTCTCCATTTAAATATATGTGAGATACTCGGCGCCGACTAGTCTCCGAGACTGCCGTAGGATACTAGTCGTCTGCGTGTATCGTAATGAGAAGTGCATAATATGGGATTTTGAACGGCCTCGTTGAAGAGATGTCCTATTCAATATTCTATCTTAGCAATTATGTCACTGAATGCTCTTGAACACGATTATAGATGTGCTGATCGTGTTCAGTTTCAGTGGTGAAATTCGCACTCAAAGTTTTCTCTTAACTTACCTACAAAATTACAAATTGAAACGTATTAATTACTTATCCGCCTAAATACATACAAAATGGCCACCCTACCAAAAAGCGCAAACCGCATTGATGTTCCAAAATCAAATTTTCCAAATAATTGATTCCCGGTGGGAAGCGACCAACCAGTTGCTTGCAGCAATCGTATTTCAAAATGGAATCTTCAAACAGTTTTGTCAATGGATTATTTCGCTGTAATTCCATTTCTGAATGTTACAGTTTTATTACGAGACTTTTTGAAATCGGCTTTACATCGGAAGAACTCGGAAACACTCATGAAATGGAGCTCTGTTTTCATAGCAAAGATTTAGCGGTCTTTAAATATTTAAATAGCTGTCTGTTTTGTGGTTTTTGAACGTTTAGTACAGGCATGGAAATACCTTACTATATTTAAAAAGGAACAAAACAACCCACCTGGATTTCGCCGGACTCCCCGAAGGCTTAGGCAGGCAGAGGTGTATCGTATCCATGGTACACCCACATTTCGTCAGCTAAGTTTTAAGTCCCATATGATAGAAATAGAAAAACCCAAGGACACTTTACCCGACCTGGGAATTTAGCACAGGACCTCATGCTGAGCGGTAACGACTGAGTCCACTAAATCAAGGAGGCAGTTAATTACTTGAAAATTACTTACATAGTTATATTATAACATTTCTTCTTTTATAAACGGACTCAACTTCTCGCGGACCGATGCTGGCCATAACAGATTATCCGACAATTTCACTGGCTATACGCAAAGCCGGCAATCCTGTAAAGTCTTTAATCCCTGAGCTTTAATTGTTTCAAAAGAAATTGTTATTCAATTTCGGAAATTGAACAGTTGCCTTTTCGCTTACGATTCAGTCAACAAAATAATTTCGTCAGAAAATCCCTATTCCTAGAATCCACCAATTCAATTCATTTCGTGTCGAGATCGGAGTATACTCGGGAGTCCTCGGCAATGATCGTAACAGAAAGGTTTTATTTGATGTCTGTAAGTGAAGTAAATCCTATTGGTGGTCCTTTGGATCGCACGGGTACGTCTCTCGGACGTAAACAGGCACTTGTGTGAATAATGCTCAACAATACACGAGGACGGGATAGAATTGGGACATATTTTATTTATTTGTGATAGTATTGGGAAAAAGAAAAAAATAATATTTTGCTGCATCGCTTTAGTTTGAATTCGAACATAGAAAATATTGTATTTAGAACTGGATAATTATGTTATAGATGTGTTGGGAAATGCATTTTATTTCTCTGTGTGGCGGGCTAGCGATGGGTTGCGCTCCGCAAGTTGCGCTGTAGTGACTCGTGGCAGTGTGGACGTGGAGGTGCTCGAACCTAATTATAATTTCATTTGTTTTCTCGCTGTCGCTTTCACAAGACGAGTGAGGCTTGAGCATGTGCTGTGCCTCGTGGTTCAGAAAATATAGATGCTATACCCGTCGTAACACTTACTTAATACAAGGTGTAAACGGACCCTTCACGAAGCCGTCAACCAAGCATTCTGTACATCAAACAAAGTAACAGTACGCATTTTTACCCGACTGCGCCAGAAGGAGGGTTATGTTTTTCGAGAGTATGTATGTATGTATGTATAATTGTTTGGCACGCTCTGCGGCCTGAACGGCTCGATGGATTTTAGCTAAAGAGGTATCGTTAGATTTGTATTTACAGACACTGAGTATACATTTTGAATCAGAACACAACATAAGCTGGGAGTACCTCCACGCGGTGAAAGTGGTAAAAATTAGTTTGACTAATCGTCTGTGAAATCTTTCACATTTGTAAACTAAAAAGCTGGAAATAAAAAAAAAGTAATTTAAAAAACTAAAAAACCCGACTGCGGTAAAAAACTTAATATAAAAAAACACTAAAAAGCTAAGAACAAGCACATTTTAAATTTAATAAAGTTGGAAGCAGGCGGGACCCATTTGAGTTTGAAAAAATAAAAATGGAATGGCTCCCGCCTGCTTCCAACTTTTTTAAATATGGTACGTTTTACAGTAGAACTTGAGTTCCACTCTGACTACTCTGAGTGTGTCAAAGCATTATGCTGATGGATGCATTGAATAGTACAGGGGTCATGTATTTAAAGAAAAAGTTATAAGTAACATTAAACACTTGTATCTATTTCTATAACAAACTAGTGAAAAAGTTGGAACTTTGACTTCCAATATCTCAATAACTAGAAGGTTCCCAGGTATGATCCAGAACAAAGAAATGATCGCAGTGATGTGAAAAATAAGTGCGTTTCGGCTTCGCTAAGGGTTTTTCATACCCATTATTTATTTTTCGAAAACGTGATTACCTACAATTATTGACTAGTAAAGACTTAATCCCTTCCAACAATGTTTCAACATATACTCTAAACTCAACAATGACATCCGTAATCCAGTTTTCGTGTCCCTCTAAAACCAACAAGGCATAGAGAACATTCAACCCTACGCCTGCCGGTGACTGCGGCGCCTAAACAAACACGGGGCGCAAACATTAGCTCACGGCTCAACAACAAGTATTGTTACCTACTGTTTATTTGCAAGGAAAAGTTACCTTTTATCCGGTTCTGTGTATTCCGGTTTAAATCAGTATTCTCTTGGAATGTAGTTAAACATTGGCGCCTGAGGGTTGGTGTTTTTTGCGGAATACGAGAATGTTTTTTTGTGGATTTTCTTTTGTGCGCTTGGTTTAGGTAATTGTGTAGGTGAGCAGGTTCTTGATTCTTTTGTCGTAGATCTATTGTGATCATATTGTGTATCGAGGTAAAACAACGTGGTCTCAATGTGGTCTCAGTAATATCAGAATAGTGCTACAAGTATCTTTTGGCGCCCGCTTAACGTTCACAAAGCGCGCTGTTGGGAAACATCAGTGAAATTATTCTGTTTAACATATTGAGACAACAAGATTTCTGATGTTTGCCGCGCGCCAGGAGATCCTTCTACGGCTACAGTTTGCTGTAGTGTCATCAACAGACAGATACAAAGAAAGTTGGTCACTTGGTGATAGCTTATAAATCAAATCGAATGCACAGAGGCTGTCTTCATCGTCTTCCACAAAGTCTTCGGCTTCCAGTGTAACTGGATGTAGTAGAATGCCAGTAAATATGTGTATTACCTATTGTAGAGAAAATAAAAAGGTAATCTTCACTGCTATACGTTTAATTTAGATTGTAATATAAAAAAAATACAAAAGTTCAAATGAAAATATTGTTAAAAAAATTATCATTAGTCGCGTTTATAATTTATTTTAATAAATGATCCGTGTAAATATGTTATTTAAACGGAATAATGCGAATTGTAAAATTTAGGTAAGTAAAGCTAAAGTAAAATAAGCTAATATCTAATTAAAGCTAACATAATACTAAATGCATTTGCCGGAACAACTATTTCAGACAAATGTGTTAAGACGCTGTGAATAGACGACTTTTATGCATTTGAGGGGGTGAAACAGATGAAATGAAAGGGGACGAGTAGTCCCGCCTACTGCGAGGTGCACCGGCCGACTTTTGCCGATGCGCGACGTCCATTATTTATAGAAGCGTTATTTCACTACGCCGCGCCAGTAACATGTAAGATTGGCCTAGCGCGCCGCTCTTCGACGTTGAACAGCGCCTCCGCGGCGAACACTAGGTTCGAATCTGAGCAATCACATATTATTTTGTTTTGATTTATTATTTCTTTATTTATTTTTTACATTTTATTTTGAATATACCTTTATAAAATCACTATAAAAACATAAAAGATAGTAGCCCACCGTTATCGGGAATATAATAAATATCTAATTCATATCGAATCGGAGATGGTTATTTCACCATGGAAATTCTAGTATTCACTCATCACCATCACTCTGCAAACACGACTTCAGATGCCAATAAAAATTGACTATTTTTACAATCTGACAATTAGATTTCAAAATTAACTGAATCTTTTCTTTTCTAAAGAATACATAATTTTGCAAGCCACCAAAGAGCTAAAAAGTTCCTAGCATTGAAGCTTGAAACACTGCACTATATACTATAATTTTTTTAAATTGGTCGACTTCGCTATGAAACATAAAAATATTTTTCACTTCTGCATTTACAGTTGTGATGCCAATTTTCCGCACATTCAGTTTCGCATTCACAACAAAAAGAAAACCTCAACCAAAGCTACAAAGAATGAAAGAAAGCACACAGCAAGCTCAAAAGCTCACAAAATAAAATATCCATCTACCCACATTCACAATACTGTAAATATGAAACATTCCCATTTCAAAGTGTCGTATGCAAATGTACAGAATAAATCATGACATTCTTTACGTGTATGGGGTCCTTGGCACCTCGCGTGCGCGCACCACCGTCCGGTAGACCGGCGGACGGGAACAACGTAATGTATGCCAGATGGAAGGAACGATAGCCGTATCGTTGTCTGGGAAAGTGGAACAGACGGGACTATTAATTATTTTTTTTGGAAACTTTGCTGTGCTTATGGTGGATTGTGAAAATGGGGTCAGCAAGGTTGTGGTTAGTCCGACGTAGTGTGCGTTTTAATAGTTTCACGCTAAAATATTTCTTTCTTTCCCTGGGATCACTCAGCCAGGCTGGCCAGGTGCTAGCATCGATTAAAGGCAAAACTGGATGCTGACAGGTACCTACTTCAAGAAGTGTTTGTTTCCGGAACTGAGTCCGCTATTTGTTTGTTGTCGATCGCTAGGTTAGGATTGGTTCCAGCTGTACTCAAAAGATACTTATGTGTTTCTGGCTCTAAAGCCGCTCCGTCACCGGGAACATTCGCCGCCGCCGCCGAAGTCTTAAATCACGTACTTATCGTCTTTTAAAAATCACGTACGTTAAAAAACACGAATCGTGATTTTTTTGTGGCGGATTCGCTGATGCGATTCCTTATGCAATGTGAACGTCCATCCGTCATGACGTATCGGGTTTTATGACGGATCGTCAATGACGGAAGCCATGTGAATGAGCCGTTCCAAGGATAATGTTAGTTCTCTCTCATCTGTAGCTCTCTTATCCTGTCGTCTATGGAGTGCATATTATTACGAAGACAAATAATTGTAACTGTTATAATAGAACTAATAATATCATGCGCGTTCTTATAAAACCACGCTAGAAGCCATGGTCAATCCGTTACGTCAACATGCTTATAAAAGTCTTTATAAGACTTTACATACATAATTAGTTACTTTTTAGATCATTATAAAATACCCCCGTAACACGAGCTATGGTAGCCACGCTAAGAAGAAGCATGAGCTATTATTAATAGTATTTTATAATACCTAACATAACAACTCGTACGTAATCCCTGAAGGGTAAGGCTGGGCTACCCATGGTAACCCCACAACTCGCCAGTAATGTTTAATTTTCACGACATAGGTTGCTAAAGAAAAAAATATCTTATCATAATATCACGCCTGTTTACCCCGTAGGTTAGGCAGGGGTATTATTAAAATTGCCTTTCGCCATTTAGTTTTAAGTTCCGCGTGGTATAATGGTGAAACCCAATAACACTTTGCCCCACCTGGGAATCGAACCCAAACCTCATGTTCAGCAGTAGCGCTTGCGACCGCTACACAAACGGGGCACCTAAATAGTATTTATTTAGTAGTGACAAGGTTACCCCATCAGTGCAGCAATGAATGTAAGTATCGTCATTGATTAAGGCTCTTTCAATTAGTAGGTCGTCCACAACGCAAGGGTCTCCTAATTGGCTGAAACAGCAAAACTCGTGAAGCAAACTTATCATAATCATATAACACTTATGTACGAGTTTCTGTGAACTTGTGTCGGTCGGGTGCGTCTATTGCGAATGTAGTTATGATTCACTTATGTTAATTTTGCTGGGTAGCTAAGTGAGAATAGTTAGGGAATAAGTACAACAAAATAAGAAGTGGTTGTTTCCGATAGAATTGAATAAATTAAACTTTAATATACTTAAATATTTTTTATACAATTTGGAAGGCACACCGACACTCAAACGGTAACCATGTATTCATTACGTCATTCTGAACCGGGGGGTAACCGATTTGGCGTCGATGTCTCTTCCACCATGTATTTAAAAAAAAAAAAAATAGGCTTATCTATCAATATTGAACTATTGAGCGTTGAGGACTTCTCGCGTGAGGACGCGATCCTAGCGGCAGGATCAAGTCATGTCCGTCGCAAAAGTCAAGCTCAATCGGTTGGGAGGAACTGGTTTGAAATTCAGTTGCAAGATTTTTATCAGAACATACTACCTAACTAATAATGCAAGTTAAATAAAAGCTTATAATAAAAAGAACGAGTGTCTTTATGTAACACGTTAAAAAAAAACAACTGTGGGAAATTGCCAGGCTAAATATCGATCTTCTTTTGCTTAAAGTGTCGATGACAATTCAAATTGAATTGGCGCAGTAATTCGACTTCAAGATTTGCGTCTTCAGTAGCTTCTTTCTGCACATACTGGGCTCAAGTAATTTAAAGGAGTCGTACCATCGACACGAAAGAAGAACAAGAAGTACCTTCCACCAGTTACTGTTCCTGCAACGTGGAGTTACGCTGCAGTAAACGCTGGACAAGATGTCAGTGTCCAATGTATGTGGAGTAACACCATATTTACACATTAGGGCGGAGTCATCTATTAATCACCACTTGATCAGGTGAAGTATAGATAGATTCGCTTATTTAAACTACACTTAAGATTTTTCTAAATAGGTAATATCAATGTTACAATAGGCCAATGCGTCGATTACCCACCCAGCCACGCTAAAACCCAAAGGTTTACAAACCCTGTTTATAAAACAAGTTGACGCAAAAATACTGGAACAAAATGGTGTTTAATGTTATAACGTACATTGATGGCATGTAAAAGGAAGGTAAATAAATAGGCATCGGCGTGTTTACCTTGTTATACGTAATAGAGAGTGAGGCGGCGTGATGGGCGAGACTGACGGGTTTTTAAAGGGTAATAAAAGCTGTAAAGCCTTTTAGGTAACCGTGAAGTGTTTCCCGTGTAATCATTTCAGTTTGTGATTGCTCCATTTTACGCCATACACGAAGGAATTAGCTTGAGCAACATATTCGAACACTTATTTATCGTCAGGAACAAAAATTGTTGACAGCCTACATCAATTTGGCGTGTTATAGCGATTTCACACAAAGGCGCTCGCTCACCGGAGCATTCGCTTGTAATTTATGAATCCAAAATTTGATTTTGTACAGATAAAAGGTAATTCTTACATATTGCATCTTTTTACATAAGATAACATCCCCTGTAACCCCCGAAGGGTTAGGCAGAAGTGTAACCATTAGTAGCCACATTTCGCTAGTCATGTTTAAGTCCCATGTAACAGGGGGTGAGCCTATTGCCATCAACCGGGCACAAATCCAGACCGTGGCTGCTACTGAAAAATTCCTGATGGAAAACCCAATAACCCCTTTTGCCCGACCTGGGAATCGAAGCCAGGAGCTCATGACAGCACTAGAGCAACGAAGCAGGCTATCGTTTCAGTTACACTGTAATGCGCGGTTACCCCACTCACTGACGTAATGTTCGGATGTACACTGTCACGTAACAGGCTGCTACATTGCTTGCGGTGAGGGAGCTCAACAGTCAACCAATGACAGCAATTATTATTTGTATATACGTGTACAGTTGGTGGTCATGTTGCTTATCAATTCATTTATCCTACTTTACAAGTACTAATTGTTGTTTATTTCAGACTTTTATTTACAAGATGGCGCGAGGCGAAGCGCAACAGTGTTGTTTTCTACGATCAAAAGACTCCATTTCCTTTAACTATTCATGAGTCAAGTTCATTTAAAACGGCGGTAAGCGACTATTATGTACAGCCCTCTACTATGTAATTAACAGTGCCACCTAGTATTTACCGGGCCGTATAATTTTCTGAAAAAAAAAACGCC
This sequence comes from Standfussiana lucernea, assembly GCA_964057025.1. Taxonomy (NCBI): domain Eukaryota; kingdom Metazoa; phylum Arthropoda; class Insecta; order Lepidoptera; family Noctuidae; genus Standfussiana; species Standfussiana lucernea. Next base: position 16,575,288 of record OZ059798.1, on the reverse strand, counting down.
CTCAACTTGTTTAATATTTACTTTTATTATTTTATTATTCTTCATTTTCCTGAATAAATACTAAAGATTTCAATGTGGGCGGCAATGCGGCGTTCCTACCGTGTAGTCAATGTTTCAGCCGAGATTTATTTTGTTCTTTTAATAAAATAAACCGTTGGTAAATGTCCCGTGAAATAACTCCGCCGTTTTCTGCCTAATGTCTCCTGATGTATTGCTTGGGATAGAATAGGTTCCTACTACGACTTTTTTTTAGGACAATTATTATTGCCTGCTTTCACTAAAAACTTAGTGACATGTAAATCAATGCCTAAATATTAGGCATTCGTTAAATTTTGCTTTATAATAAGTTTTGTATGAGAGAAAAATATTCATGATCTGCTAAGCTTTTCCTATGCTATGTCGGGGTCAGCTTTCAGTCTAACCGGGTGCAACACCCGGAGCGACTGCCTAGCTGACCCTTGACAAGATTGATTGTCAGACTTGCGCGCTTCAGACCCGGATCCGTACTTATTTGAATTAAACGAAAAATAGAGCTACAACAAAAACATTGAAGTTTTTAAACTGACATGGTCACTAACACCATCATTAACACTGAAACGGGATATTTACCATGCTGACGTAGTAAACACGATAGTTAAAAAAAAAAGAATTTAGTGGGATTTAAATACTTATGTATTCTTTTCTAACAACTAGCTAACTGCCTTTCGATGAGTTATCCGGTTTCAACTTATTCCACTGTAAACAAACACTGATTATTAAAAACATTTATTATTCACTGTACTCGTACTAACAATCGCGAAAATACAGCAAATATTGCACACTGAACTAAATAAAATATTTGCAATCAAGTGCCCCGGGCATGTGAGCGAGACATGTGGAAATGTTAATTGAAATCAATCCAATAACTATGGCACTACGCTGAACATACGACGCGTACTGCACACTACGCCTCGTCGAATAAACTCGTGATTAAAAATCAACACGCAGCCAGTTTGTTCAACCATATTTATTCAAATATTTTTATTTTGGAGGTTTTAATATGCCGATATTTATTTGGTTCGTTAGTTTTTGGCTATTAGTTTTTGCCAGAGAATATTTCAGGCTTTCTGATGGTTAAGTACCAAAAGTTGATGGAAAAAATGAGTGAGGAATTAACTCAAAAGGCTGCACAAGAACGTAAATCATTACGTTACCAAACCGCATTACGGCACACAAGTGATTTTTCAGCATAATTTTCATTATACCAATAGATAGTCCTCTGAAACTCTTAATGCCCCGTTTTATTGACAGTAAACGACGCCTAAATGATGTCAGTATGCAAAAGTGCGTCGTTACAGCCCGTTCACACGAGGACGATTCGTTTTACTTGACGTTTCGTCTGTTTTCACGACCCGTCATTTTTTTGACGGCAGCAATGTTTTTTAAATGCCCGTGTTCACACGCATCACGCATCGCATCAAAATGACGGAAATGTCTTAAATCACCGTATCGTCTTTTAAAAATCAGAATTTTTTGTGACGCATTCGCTGATGTGCTCGCTCCCGAAAAATCATGAAACTAATGTGAACATCAATTCGTTTTTCTTGCCGGCATCGTGATCAAACACGATTCCGTAAGCAATGTGAACGTCTATCCGTCATGACGTATGGTGTTTTATGACGTATCGTCAATGACGGAAGCCGTGTAAATGAGCCCTTTTTTTCCGGATGGGAAATCATCAAATGACTTCTCCCGCTCGGGAGGGAGTGTCAGACTTTTACTGACTAAAACCCACCCATGTTCCTTCATCGCCCTTTGTGTTCCGGGGCCGCGGTATCTCTTTCGAACAACCCGCAGCAGTGTAAATGAGCCCTTAGATTTAATTTCTGCGCAGAAAGTTAAAAACTAACATGTAGGCATTACTAAATGTAGGCATTCATTCATTTGGGCGTTACCTAGAGTTCATAAAACGTGCATTTCTTGTAATTAATACATTTTACGAATTAGTATGCGTCTGTTTTTCCTTTGTGAACGTTAGACAACGCTGGGCAATATCTACGTTGGCATTCTTGAGGATGTTTATAATCAGGTTTCATCAACCTGTCTCGGCAGAAACTGCAACGTTACTCAAACATATTATTACGGAGAAGGTCACATGCACATACACACGACACACACATTGTACGGTCGATCGCTGTCCTATTTTCTTTTAATGACAGTAATGGAGCCAAGTCAGCATGTCCAGTTCTCTCGTATTACTCGCTGCTATTATATCGACCGATTTAATTTATACTCAGCGCGGTATGTAAAAGCTAAACCAATATACTTTAATATTATTCACTTCAACTCTCACTCCATCAGTCTGTTTGTTAGATACTATTTCTGACTATGACATCCAGGTGCTCATAGGATACTTTTTATCCGTACGTTCCCTCCACATAGGTGAAGCTGCAGGCTTAAGCATAGGTTGTGCCCGGTTAATGGCAATAGGCTCGCCCCCTATTACATGGGACTTAAAATATAAATCGAAATGTGGGTGTACTAGTCGGTACACCTCTGCCTAACCCTTTGGGGATTGCAGGCGTCATGTTGTGGAATGTGTAGATGATGTAGTTGAGTGGCGACCGCGCCGCGTCTGCATGCGGAAGACCATGGATAGGGTGTCGTGCTACAGGTTATGAGACGTTGACATGCTTGAGGTGTTTTATTAAACGGCCACTTTTCAATTGTTTTGTTTTGACTTCCCACGAGGCTATGGTCACGTAGGAGGTCGACACAGAGTCATTATGCTAATAGTAGAACTTACGACTATAGCCTCTTATGTACGGTCGACTACTACAATGGATTAACACAGTCAGCCTAAGACGTTATCACTACAAACACCTGTGTCCTAACGCAGACCTGCCACCAGTAAGAGAGAGTGGGAGAGAATCCACCTGGCGGGCGCAGTGCGGGGCGCAGAGCGGGTCGGTAGGTCACTTGTCTTCGAATGTCCTGTTCTAGGACGTACCGATGTCCTCTCGCTTTCCTACATCGTTTTGACAGCAGTGATGATGAATTAAATTACACTAAGTAAAGTGCCTGTTTGAATGGGAACCCACGCCATGACACGTAAATCGGGAACTCGTAATCGGGGCCACCACTCTCACACTCTTAATAGTTTATTATTGACAAAATATCGACGCTCAATTCGAGAGTGCTTGCAATGACCGATAACTCTACTGAGCTGCCGTAAACCTATGTATCTATATTTAGTCGTACAGTTTTACGTCCAATGTTTGTGCTGAACACAATTTAATCAATCCCCAGAGCTCTTCATTTATAATGCACTGCCTGAGCCGCTGCCGACCCGCCCGAGGTTTTGCATGCGTAAAGTTATTACGTCCAGCCCGTGATGTTCTTTGAGAAGCGCCCTCAACGCGAAATAATCTAAATGGAGAGGATTTTGAGATTAGCTGAATATTAAGGCAAGGGTTTCTGGGCTGATAATTAGAATTTTGTAATATTTGGTGAGTAATTACTGTCTGTAACTAATTTATTTATTACCTTTTGCCTGCGGTATTGCCCGGGTGGAGAGCGGAAATTATGCCAAAAGTAACCTATGTGTAACCCCGGAACATCCGTCCCTACGCCACAGTCAAGGACGTTCAATTTAGAACGAAGACGTGATAAGGAAACTGACAGACAGAGTTACTTACTGAGGTACTTACGCATTTGCAATATTCGCATGGTTGTTGTGTGTAAGTATGAGCTTTCACGTCAGACCATGTTGGTTTTTAGCAGTGCTATCAATCAGTTTTGTTTTCTCCAGTGTTTGATACGGGAATAGCTAAATCTTTTGTGAAAAGGTTAACCAGAAGGTTGATAGAAAAGCAGGTGTAGAATGTGTCCCACTTATGTCCCTTGTTACTTGATTATTAATTTTAACGTTATTTAATTTGTTGACATTTTTAATTGAATTTGTTGAAATTTGTAGTTTAATTTATTGTATTTTTTTTTAAATTTAATTTATTGACATTGGTATTGAATTGTACCTAATTCCGAATATTTTTGAATAATATGAGTATTTTTAATAACTATAGTAATGTTGATTAATAGCCTAATGGAATCCTTTTTTGTTGTCTTTTTCTATTGTTAATTTATATATAGTCGTCAGACTGTGTATGATCATTGTGTCTCAAAATAAAATTGAATAATTTTGCATGCCGTAGGGTAAAATGTATCGGGACTCTCCTCAGAATAACCATCATATTTGTATACCTACATTATTGGCAAATAAATGATTTCTGATTGAATTATATCACAGTTGAGACACTACAGCCTTTGTTACGCACAACCGAATTAAAAGAATTAATTCTAGATTCCTTTTGTCTCGGCACTCAGGTAGTCTACACAAAGTTTCCTTTAAAGTATCGTAAAGTTTCCTTCAGAAAATGTTGGTCTGTAGATGAAAGTAACATTTAATTAGTTGGATCGCACCAGTTTGCACTTTGCAATTAGAATTGTTGAGAACTTCCTGTAGCTACCGGATGTCAGCGGGATGGACAGACAGTGGGTACCTACTACCTACCCACTGTGTTAAATAATTTATTGTTAATGGTGCCAGCTACTTAAAGTTTTAGCGATACCTACATAGAGTTATGTAGTAACTGTGTGTGTCTCGTAGTAGTTAGCCAACTGATGCTGGTCATCGGTTCGATTCTCAGGTCGGGCAAAATGTTATTAGGTTCTCTATTAGGATTTTTGTAACAGCCTGGGAAATATTCCGTGTGATGCGCTCGTGCCTTGGCGAACCTGTTAAGCCGTTGGTCCTGCGACTGATTATTCTCCGGTCTAGTGGCGATGCTGCATACAAGCCTACAAGCTGGACTTGCCTACCAAGCTTGACCAACCTACTCCTCTTGGCTAGGTTTGGCGTATTGTGGGCTCCTAGGCGCGCCACTGCTCCGGCCGAATCGGATTGCTGTCGTCATCAAGCTATGAGAGTACTCCTGTCTCTGCGCACACACTTGTCTTCTATAATGATGCCTTGTTGAAGGCTCGTCTCGTCTGCGACTGTCTGCCAGGTACCTAGGTAACACTGAAAGTGAAGAAGTAAGAACATTTCCATAGTTTTCCGAGATAACAATCAATACCCCTACTCTACCGGATTCTCTCCAGAAAGATGGATGTAACGTTATTTGTATGTAAATTCAAGGTTTTCTGCGTTTTGTTTAGAGAAAGAAAACACCTAAGTATTCGCGTCCGCTTGAGCCGAATAGAAAAACAACGCTTGCTTGTTTCTTTCAAAAGTAACTCTAAGTAAAGAAAGGTTCAAATTACCTTAACAGGGCTCAGAAGTTCATTTTTTATTTTATGTCTATCTCGTAAGCGATTTCCTGCTTATAATATTCATTGGACTTTAATAAGTCGTTTATATTTCCCGTATTTCAATAATAATTAAAGAACTGTCCTAAACTTTTAATGGCAATCATCCATTTTACTGTAAAAGTTAGGAAGCCTCATTTAAATTTAGTTAAGTAATTCATTAAAAGTTACCTACCTCCATAACTTAATTTTAATGAAAAATATTATTTTTTGTGTTTAAGGAAATTCATTGCGGAAGTTTCTTCTTATTCTGCCGTCATAGCTAGGTAAACAACAAATTGCTTTTGTACATAATTGCTTTGTAAATAATGAAAGATGAGCTACGTAATCTAAACTCGCGAAAAGTTTGCCAAGACCAAAGTTTCTTGTAATATTGTGGTAAACAAACATTTCATTAATCACCCTCCATCAAACTGCTACATCATTATCATTATTTGGACAATTGTTATCCTCCCAACACTTAATACTACATATCATTAAGTACAATCAATTACCTCCCCGAGAGCCAACGACAAACTGTAAGGCAGTAATGATACAGAGCGCAACATTGCTAACAGGATCCAATCAGGTGCAGCAAGTTTGAGCTTGTTTACGATACAAACGCTGCGCCGCCGCCGCGCCGCCGCCGCGCCGCCGCGCGCCGCCCTGTCTGTTATGTACGCCTATTCACGCCTTTTTCCATTCATGCGGGAGGCAGAAACTACAGAACTCGCTTTCTATTCTTAAGACAAACATGGTATCTGTAAGTTAAGCCAAGGGAGCAAATCCAAAGGGATACACTAATAAAAGGATATTACTTACTATTATAAACACGCTACTAAATAAATATTAAATGATATTATGTAAACAGTTTCGTAATGTTAGGCAGACTTCATATTATATCTTCTAAGGATTCATGTTAATTGCAGGTTTGCGTTTACTTTTACGTCAATAACTACAACGCAGAACGTTAGGCACACCAACAGTAAACAGCGTTGCTTTACATTAATAAATTACGCCTTTATGAACGCATAGCTTGTTTAATAACTTTCTACTTCTCCGAAAATTATGATTAGAATTTGTAAAACCTAGTTTATATGCAGCTAAATGACATAATCATTAAATATGTAGATTATTTGTCGTCCTTTCTAAGAAACAATTTAGTCACTCCGGACATCTCGTAATCTCTAGCCTTGCAATTTTAATTATACTAACTGTAACAAAACACGGAGCGCCTGATCGACATTTCAGTTCTGTTGAGAACAAAACATTGCTATGAGAAATTGATCAGGCGCTACAACGCTTCGTAACTAAACAACGTACGTGATTGTTCATTTAGTTTGTGTTCACGTGGCGTCACGGCATTGTGAACAAGCTCATTTGAATATTAATGGAAGTAATTAATGTATTAGGGGCGCATTTGATCTTTGTTCAGTGAATTTGTGAACATTACGGTTGCCGCCTACAGGGTAGTGATATTGTTTTGTTTTATTTTATTTAATAAGGGACAATAAACAGCTACAATATAATAGGTTCCCAAATAACAATAATATTGGTTCTTAAGTAGTATTAACAATATTGCAGCCCACTACATATACCGGATGTTAACAAAAATTGAGATTAGGTAAAAAATGCCACTAGATAAGCATTACTCAGATATTATATAAAAAAAGTAATGGATTATTACAATACATTAGAATTAGTTAATATAATTATTAAAAAAGTCAAAATTTGGGATTGTTCCTTATATCACAGATAAGAATTAAGATGATAAAAAAGGAATTGACAGTACAACACAATGCATGAATTAAATGATTTAATTCATATAATTCATAATATAACAAAATTAAAACACATGAAATTAAATAAATTAAGAACAAGGCACTCACACTATTTCTTATTATCATTAGATAAGATTTTAAAAACTAAATTTCGAATTACTTGGAACATACAAAAATATCAAAATCAATGAATTTGCGATCATAGAGATACGACGGACAGGGTAAAGCCTTCCTGAATTAGTCCGACAGTATTTACAGCGAACATTGTACCTACGCGCACATTACGCTTATTCACAGTGCGGGGACCACATAACACAACTTACTCGAGAGATCACCATGAAGTATGTTGGCTTCTAAAAACTTACGTCTAGATTCTAATGTTAACATATTAAATTTGCTGAGCAATTGTGAATATGACGAATGTACATGGCGCGAAGAAATTTACCCTGGACTTTCTCGATATCATCTATGTATTTCTCATACAACGGGTTCCTGATTTGGGACCGCATATTTACGTCTTCTATGACAACCTCCTGAATTTTGACGAGGTTGCTACACCTTGTATACTATATTAAACCTTGTAAGCAGGAGTGGCGCCAGGATCGAGCCCTGTGGAACACCAGAAGTTATAGACTCTGTATCAGACTGATAGCCACTCACAACAACCTTCTGTGTTCTATTTTTAATTTTAAATGTAGGATAAAAACCAAAAAAAAATATTGTTGCTACGGTGTTTGATCACCGATAACGGATGGTAGTTATTGTAAGTTATTGGGCAACCTTTATTGCAGTGTGGTTTTTTCTATTGTGGCGGGACGTCAATAGTTTCCTTACGTTAACGAATTAAACTCTGGAATACTCGAGTACTCGGTAACTCAGTTCAGTTTGACGTAGTAAATGTACCTATGTACATAACTAAGTAACCTAATTTTAACATATAATCCAGCATGTTTCCCTGAAAGGTTAGGCAGGAGGTGCCATGTTATCCAAATAATAAAATCTTTTTGAAATTAATTTGATAAAATTAATTTAACAATAACTCTTGTTAGTCTCTAACAAGTCATAAACTCGTCAAATTAATTCGAAAAGTTTCCTTCAACAGAAGTTTGTAATACTCTCATAACTTTTGTAGGTAGGTACTTAATGGACGAACAATTTAATATATTTATAATTATTATTTATTTTAAGGATAATTATTGGGAGTTTCTGCGAGAAAACCTTATTAATGTAGTGACTATTTAGCTGCCAGTTCGATTGTAGATTGACCGATAAACGTTCGATTTTAAATTGGAAAGCGGTAAATAAATAAACATAAAACGTTTAATCAACAAAGAAAAACGAGCTACCATAAAGGATAGCTTAAAAAACTCCGCTGTTGCTGGCCTAATTTAAAAATAACGTACAATGTTAAACTTCATAAACGGTGGTCACAACTTAAACACCATATAAAGTAAGTCAACCGCCACACAGTACAGGTGTCTAAGGAATCATAAATAAGCTGTTAGTTCCCGCCCTTTCACTCACAGCTCGAGTCGAGCTACAGTGAGTACAGTGTTGCCACTTGTGGCTGAAAGGTCACAGGTGTGCATTAGTAATGAGTGAGCTAGTTACTAGCGCTAGTAGCTGTGCCATTGGAAGAGGTTTTTTAGAGGTAAGGTGGGTGGACCATGGAAGGCCATGCTCCTTCGAAGGCCAATTATTAAAATTTCGTAGTTATTGCCATGTGATGACAAATTCCTTCTATCTACATAAACATCCATCGAACTAGAAATCACAGACGCGGCGGTGAATCGCTCGCGCCACTATTTTGGCAGTACGGTCCCTTGCTTCATTGATGTCGGAAATCGGCGACGTTAAAATAAGGTGGGTGTACCATAGAAGGCCACTCTAACAAATAAATAGTTATTATTCGTTTATTTACTGGATAAATGAAACTAACATATATTTAAGTAATACTTTGTTTTATTACGTAATATATAAACCACTTCTTTTTATTGTAGATTTAATGGCTATTTATTAACTTTTAGTGTTAAATGACTGATTTATTATAATGGCCTTCTAAGGAGCCTTGTTCCTAGCAAGGCCATTTTTAAGAGTTCAATGAAACTTAAGTTTAATCAATATTGATCAAATCTGAAATTTAAAAAAGTGGTTTATATTTTACGGAATAAAACAAAGTATTACTTAAATATTCGTTCGTTTCATTTATCCAGTATATGAACGAATAATAACTGTTTATTTATTAGAGTGGCCTTCCATGGTACACCCACCTTACTAGCGTCTAGCTCCTCATGGCTTGCGTGGTTTGTATGGTATGTACAAATACACAAAGCACCAAGATTCAAGTCGGAAAAATGGGAAATCTGGTTTACTTTGTAGATACTAACATTAATCAGGTTCTAGATGTTTTGTTTTGGGTCATCAGCACGGTCTGGTTAGGCATATCAATAGTGCAAAAGAATAAGATGAGTGTGTCACTCAGAGAGGACTGACTCAAACTTATAATGCCTCGATTGGAGATTACTTAACTAGAAGTTAGTGAAAACGGATATTAGTGCCCTTAGTTAGTTCTTTTACTATGGCATATATTAACCACAAGACATAGTCATCCTTATCAGCTGCCTAGCCTTTTCTCAACTATGTTAGGGCGGCTTCCAGTCTTACCGGATGCAGCTGCCATGTAGGAAACTTCGGCATGTATTGGGTGATCACCCGTCCACGGACCAACCTAGGCAAGCGCGGCTTAACCTGTAGATCGACCCGACCGGCTGTTATTATTTAACCACGAGCTCCAAAACATAGTCTTCGGCCATATATAACTCGGTCAAACAAGAGTCCCCACTGGCAGTGACACCGCACCTCAGATTGAATTCCACCCTCAGTAATAACATAAAATGCTTCTACTTTAACCAACTAACAATGGCGGATGTGTCAATAAAATAAATAGTGCAGTAGTTGTGACAGACGGTAGCAGGTTGTCTGCTCAGCCAACATTAACATGTAGCTTGAACTTATCAGGCTTACATAACTGTTGTGCTAGAAAAGATGGTATGTCAACACGATTTTAAGGCAAGTTATAAGATTAATCTTTAGCATCGTCAAATCAAATCAAATCGTTTATTTGCAATAAACGTAGGTCGTCAATTTGTCACTTAACAAACATATTTACCTACCGCATAATTTTAGCCAGAAGCTTCAACGAAGTAAATCTAACAGTGATATAATACGTAGACAACACTAAGTGGGAAAGAAATCATTAAACCGTACAGCCACGAGCAGTAATATGTTTACTATTTAGAGTGCTTTTCTCCTACTGCAACGACTGTAATTATATCTTGTTACAAACATAATATTTCAGAAACCGTACTGTTCTTAAAGTACACAACATTATTTAGAAATTAGAAAATCTTTTAAATGTTGCCTAGTTTGTATCTATATATTAGTTACTCACGCCTGGTACTACGCATGTTCTGTCGAACGTATTGTATGTAACGTCGGCCGCCCCCAGTGGCGCGTCCTACAGCGGATTGAATTCTACACGACATCGATATTATAACATAAAGTGCTTTTAGTTAGAAACCCCTCCGTGCACGTGGGGCCACGAGAACGGCGATAGATTACAAAAATGTGTGCGCCACAGTAATTTTGAAAGAGTTCTCTCTCTTTAGTTATTATGCAGATAACTAGGATTTTGACAGTGATGCTAATTCTGAGGTACAATTCACTGTAAAACTTTTTGTTTACCTACATCTGTTCTACAAATAAAAATATTTTTCATTTGATTGTTGTGATCCGTTAAATTAATGTTGTCCTCAAGAACATGACACATATTGATCGCATCACATCCGGAAACATACGATTTTTCGCAGGTTTTTTGGAATTTTCAGGTCAGTTTCGGGCTGTAAACAAAATATGATTCGCGACTGTAACACGTAAGTATATAGTTACATAATTATAGATAGATAGTTTTTATTTGCTTAAACATATGTCATACATACAAGAAAAGACAAGCATGCAAGATAGCAACAACAGTATTAGGTACAGACATTTTGGGCACATTGTGACGTGCAAATGTCAAAAATATTACTAACTAAAACATTCTCTTATACAATAAATTCAACATTGGCAGAATAGTCGTCATCGGCTCTGCTTGCCATATAAATAAAAATATAACAGAATAGAACAATAAATTCAGTAATTAAAGAATAATAATAATAAAATTGTAAACAAATATGTTTAAAGTAACAAAAAATCAAACAGAACATCAAAAATAAGTTATTAAGACAATCCAGAAATAATTAAATTATATCATTTTAAATTAACAAACAACAAAAAACAATAATCAAATCCAATAAGCTACTACGAGTAGGTCAATACAAATCTTTCCTCTATGAACTCGTTAATGTTGTAGTATGCTTTATTTACTAAGTACGTCTTAAGTTCTTTTTAAGTGTACATTATTAAGCTCTTTCCAACGTTGAGGCAACTTATTGTAGACAATTGGAGCCATATGAAAAACAGTTTTGCGCAGAAGTGCAGTCCTACAGGGAAGTACACAAAGTTGTGTTTGGTCACGCCTGTTCCTGGGAAATTGATCTGCTCTGCGCGGAAATAATTTAGGATTGTTCCTGACAAACATAACATTCTCAAGAATTTATAAGGATGGTAATGTTAAAATTTTATGCATTATAAAATAGGGTTTGCAGCTGTCCGTGGTTTTCCAATTGATAGAAACATTGTTCTAAGGCAGCTCTTCTGTGCTTTTAAAGCTACATCCCAAAAGTTACCCCAAAAGATAACACTATATCTGAGAACGGATTCAGCCAGAGCGTAGTAAGCTGTTAATAACGCCTCCCTATTGACATTTCGTGACAGCAAGTACAATGCGTAAGCACTACTACTAATTCTTTTATTCAGAGAATCTATATGATCCTTCCCATATAAATTTCGGTCAATTTATTCCCAGAAACTTAGTCGTATTTACCGTGTCAATAGTTACATTATTATATGTCATGTCAAGATTAGAAAATCTCAATATACGCTGGCTAAAATGCATAATTACTGTCTTATTTAAATTAATTTATAAATTATTGTTGTCTAACCATTGTATAATTATATATCAATGTATTATTAATGTCATATTTGTATAGGTTATTACAGTGTAAAGTTAAAATACAGTCGTCCGCAAAAAGCGTCACAGGATGGCCTTTGGAAAGTCATCTAAGTAAATTGTAAAAAGTGGAGGTCCTAAAACACTTCCTGGCGGAACTTCCTCCGTAGGTAACGGTTCGTTCCTTCGATAAAATGTTTACTTCATTTTTGGTTTTAGTGTTTAGTCTACTTATTTCGGTTATTAGTTTTCTGTCGTGTAAATATGATTTTATAAGTTCAAAAAAAAAAAGTTTTTTATTGTAAAATATAATGTTGGACATAATCAAATGCCTGAGTCATATCACAAAATATGGCGCAGACTGGAGTATTTTTATCTATATTATTTATAGTAATTAAAATCACCAATACAACCCTCGAAGTTCATTTAATCCCATTTAATGACTATTTCATGAAAAAGTCCAACACTGAGAGAAAATGAACTTAGAGGGTTGTATTAGTGATTTTAATGATATAACTCTGTAAAGCCATATTTGGTACAACCGACCGTGCATCATATTTTAATTAACATCCGCTAAGCAACCATTTAACCATACAATTTTGAAAACTAAACGGCTCTGATCTTAAACCAGCTTTCATGCGTAAACCCCTACATTTATAGGTTATCGTCGTAATATCTCGATGAGTAGTTACTACATCAGTATGCGCGAGATGAGAATCTTAGAACTACGTCAAAGATGCTAGTTATGTCTAAGTAGTGTCTTGCGAGCGCCTGCAGTGCTTGATAACTTGAGCCATGTTAACTTTGTGGGACTTCGGCATATTCCGCGTAAGCGATAGTTAGGAGTTCATATGATCCGTAATATCTATCCATATTAGTTACTAGCTGTGCCACGCGGTGTCTCTTTTCGACTAAGATTTCGAATATCTTTGAAAATAAGGATAGCAGCGAAATAGGGTGGTAGTTCTTCGCGTCAGTGTCCCTTTTTATAAACTGGCACGACGTTAGCCCTTTTCCATTCTAGAGGGAATTGGGAAGTTTCAATTGACTTGTTAAATATCAATGTTAATGGCAGAGAGTTTTAATGAAAATAGGAGTATACTTACAAGTATTTATTAACTAGACGCAGTCGATTCAACATCGCATAATTAGTGGCCACACTATGGTACATTAATTTGGATTCCATTATTGAACACGACGACGCGTCGAAGCAGGCGGATTCGTACTACTACAACAATATTTGATATGCTGCTATTTTAGACAGGTTAACTATTCAGAGTAGCTAATTGATGTGTTAGTGCTGCTTGAGAGTAACACCTGTTTGTAGTTATATGATGTAAGTACTGAGCATACCTGATTTTAACAACCACAACATAACATCACGCTTGTAATCCCCGAAGGGTTAGGCAGAGGTGCACCTATTAGTACACCCACATTTCGCCAGTACCTCGCCTTCGCCTGATTGATTTCGCATTATAAGAATGAAGATACCTTACTTATTAAAAATCAGTCACTGACAGATAACGCATAGTTTGAACCGCTGGGTCTGAATGCTGGAAGCATGAGCATATGCACGAGATTTCTTTGGTAAGGAAGGTAAGGTGAGACTAAGGAATTTTTAGTTAGTATGGATTTTTTTTCTCGATGGGAAAACTAACCAGCCATATTGCTAGTAGCACGCTGAATAGCGGAAAACAATGCATTGAACATAGCATATTTGCAGCTAATAGGTGCAACTTTCAAAGTTACAAACAAACAAACAATCTATTTATTTTTAGACAACAAAGACCCATCGATAAATACCTTAACCTAAATACTATAATATTAGTGATAGTATAAGAAACTTAAAACTATGTTGTAACACTTCACTAGTGCGATGTTTTGTGCGTTCGTGTTGCAATACAAATTGCATTTTAAAATGGACATAATGTAACTTTCGAAGGAGAACACAGGCGTATCTGATCTACTGACCCACGTATCTTTGGGAGGGATGTGTATAAGTGTATAAATTGCTCAGGAAGCGAGAGACCCTGCTCAAACTAGCCAGCCTCCGGCCCACTCACCTGGGACTTACGAGCAGATCGCGGAATGAAACGTCGAACTAGGTAGGTTTAGGTTCTAGACGCAAGATATATGCTGCCTTATGTTTCTATACATATTCTTGTAACTACATAATTATGTAGGTACTAGAAAACGAACCACGGTATGTTGGTGTACAATCCAGCATAATCGGATTTCTGTTTATCTCTTTCTTACTAAGAACTTGATACATTATTTGACCACTTTACTGAAAAGTTGTTAACCTCATATCTAATATTGGGATAGGAAAGGCAGGAGAAATGAGTAGTTTAGCGTTATCGATATTTACAAGGTGTAGTTTTGCATCCTCGTCAAAATAGAGGAGAGATAAAATAGAAAATAGAGAGGTTGTCATAGAAGTTGTAAATAATCAATATAAATTAAGGTACCGGGTTTTTTAGTTGTTTTAATTTGACACTATTTCAGAATGAAGCCCTTCTCAAAAGAGGAAAATCACCCGTTTATCAAATAAACGTCTGTTTTTGTTTTTGTGTGCAAAAGCGCGGTTATAGGGCTAGTTTCATACGGGCCGCGTTTTAATACGGGTGGTGTACACTTACCGATTAAATAATATAAAAATTACCTACCCATTTTATTATTGATTCAGGTCAAGAATCATTAGCATAGTTGCCTCCTTGAATTTGACGAGGATGCAAAACTACATCTTGTATATAATATGTTATATTCCACAAACAACATATTACGTGCCACTTAAAGCACAACAAAGTTCTTTATCGAAAGCATATGAAATACAAAACCCCACACGTTTATAGTTAGTTGTTAATGATTATGCCACACAGGTGGCGCTGCGGGCTAAACATAGCTACCGTTATGTCACGTACCCTAGGATACCTACTCAGTGTAAAGTCTTGGGCTTAGGTTCGCTTAGGAATAAGTAAACAATAAAACACTGGTTTCAATACTATCGCCTAGATGTGCTGTCGCTTCAAGTAATACGCCAAGAATAGCGCGTGGCGCCTTGCACCTACCACGTAACTTCCCACTACAGCACAACTACCTTACATAATTTATATATTAAACGTTACACTCAGTACCGTACGAACATCATGTAGCTCTATACAAGTATATACGTCAACTAGAGTACATACAAGTGTATATGTAACAGCATATACCTTTAGTAACACCTAAGTTTGCGCCTAATAGCGTGCTTACAAAGTACATAAATATCATATGGCTTTCAGCGTTGGCTCCTGTTACAAATGGTACATGGAAACAGTGTTATTTCATGGACCGTACAAATAAACTTTGTTTAAAAATTACCCTGCCATCTTCTGTATCCTGGGTGCGTGTAGAAATAAAGTCTCGGAATAACTGCTTATGTTTCCAGGCCACATATTCGTTATCCCTACTAATAATATAAATGCAAAATTATCTCGTAACTGCTCGACTTTTACCGTTTACGTCTTGACAGCTAGACTGGGATATAGGGTATTGTTATCACGATATTAATTTTCCGTCGGATCATTTTCTACCAAACGCGAGCGAACCCGCTGGTAAAAGCTAGTTAACAATAATTTATGACTTCCGAAATGTATCCTTCTATTAACATCAACTGTAACTTTAATAGTTAACGCTACCCTTAACTTCATTCAATCCATAAACAATGGACGTTCAAACCCAACCATGACAAACCCAAACCATTTTGATTACCTTTCCTTATTATAACTTACCGTGACTTAGATATGCAATTAACTCTTAAGTTATCCCGTCCCATCCCTCGGCAGAAGTTAGCCACGATTGGACAAGTGACAGGTGCTTAATATCAATATTGTGGCCAACTTCGTGGACAGGTAATGGACGTAAGATAATGGTGGATTGATTGAAGGGAGTTTAAGTTTTGAGAAAATTGATGTGTGGGGGTTGTACGGGTAGATCTCTGTTTACCCCTTCGGGCATTACAGGCGTAATTTTTGCTATGTTACAATTGAGATGAGTCATGGTATCAGTTTGTCTTAATTTTACATATTATACTGTTAGAAAATGTAGAATAAAGAGGTTTCCTAATGTTTTTTGCTTGATCACAAGACCGTAGAAATGTCTTAAATGTAATGAATATGACAACGTATGTAAGAAATTGACAGGTTTGGAATCTGCAAAGATTAGTTAAATTGAGTTGCCGATCTACTATCGCGCGCACTGACGGTCGACCACTTTTTAACCTTATTACTCAGGGCATAAGGCTGAAAAGTGGTCGACCGTCCGTGAACTCGGTAGTACCTATATTATTCACACACATGTCAGCTCTAAAAAACATTTTGACATGTTATGAGGCGATGAACGCAAGCTAGGAGGTTCTAAATCGATGTATAGATGAGGTCGCGCATTGCAAAATACTTTGTTCATTACTGTCGATTGGTATGGATAACTAAAATAAAAGAGAACCACCGCACAGTAAAAGCAGACCGCACCAGGCCGCAGCGAAACGCAATGGCGACCAATCATGCGTATTTTTGAGTAATTCCACTTTGCCCCACCAAGCCCGCCACCCTGGTGTGGCAAAGTGGACTGCCTAAAATTTTGCAGTGGAATATGCCCCACTATTCTGATTTGATGGGGCGGATAACACTAGCATAAACACTTTGTGGATTCTGCCCCACTAGGGTTGGCACCTCAGGATTTGTGTATGAAGGTTAACATGTATTTTTACATTTGTTTGTAAAAAAAATAAATGTATACCTATATCTGTAAGTAAAACGTTATTAGTGCTGGAAGCTTAGATTCAATACGTAGCGAAGTGGTTTAAATAAAAGTAAAAAATAAATAAATAATTTTAATGTACTATTTATTTCTGGAAGGAATCGGTTTATAAATCACAGATTAATTACCTTTTACAAATAAAATTTTACTAACTAAGATAAATCTTGATAATCACAAATTAAACAATGATTTGTTCTTATGATATGTTCTTAAAACGAAACATATTTACTACATAACTATTCAAAATCTAAATATATTTTTAAATCATTTAATGTTTGCAACGGATGGATCGGAACGTAAATGGAATACAAATAGCAAATGTCACAGCTATGTCAGACTAAATTGAATAAATACAGCAAAACTATATAATGTATTTAATTAAATCCAGGAAGATTTAATATGTGACAGTTTTTTACAAAAGTAGAACCTTAATACACTGTTTAAATAACCATTTTGATGTATTTAGATTTACGTTTGCTTGTCTCAGACTTGTCAAATCCTAACGTCAGTGGTTACATTTCACCTTCCATCCATCTTCTTCTCCATCCATCCCATTCCATTCATCCATTCCATTTTCTTCTTCTTCTTCTTTCTTCTTTCCATTTTTCCTTCATACACAAATCCTGAGGTGCCAACCCTAGTGGGGCAGAATCCACAAAGTGTTTATGCTAGTGTTATCCGCCCCATCAAATCAGAATAGTGGGGCATATTCCACTGCAAAATTTTAGGCAGTCCACTTTGCCACACCAGGGTGGCGGGCTTGGTGGGGCAAAGTGGAATTACTCGTATTTTTTTCAACCGCGGTTATGCGTTTCGGTGTGGTCCCCTTAGGGTGATTAAATTCATATCATAATAAAAAGCAGTTGCAAACATCTTACTTCGTCACTCCTCTCAAATCTGCTCATAATAACTCAAGTACCATCTAATAAGATCATCAAAGAGTAAGAGGCTATACGTGTGATCATACAATTATTCCCTCCTCTCGAGCGGCCCTTCATTACGACTCGCGCTAAGAGGCCCTCAGCCTCTCTGAAGGAGTTGTCACGTCATAAATATTAGGTGAGGGTGCGTCGTTTTGCTGGAGTCAAAATTAGGCGGTACTTGTGTTATTTTGGAAATGGGATAAGGAAGGACGTTTCTCTGAGACAGTTTTATGTTTCAAGTGTACGCAAAAATATAGTAAGAATGAAAAAGGTTTATAATGTGTCCGCGTTTGATCAGCACTCCACATCCACACCCTGACTTCACCCACTACTGGATATAGGCCCCTCTTGGTTTTATCTAAAAGAAAAGCGAGGATTTTGATTCTGAAGAGGTAATTTTCTATTTTTAGTAAGCATTTCTTATATCCCATTGCTGGGCTAACTGGTCTCTTCTGTGAAAACTTTGGCAATGTTTGTCCCGCAAATAAGATCAAATCATCTTGAAAGAAAATAAGTAAATAGTTGGCTGAGCCAGTTCAGAGGGTACGTAGTGGCGGTACTTTCATACAAGCCTAAAAGCTTGGCTTGCCCTTATAACCTACAACTCTTCATGATGTTCGGGTTTCAGAACAGCCTGCTTGCCGTATTGTTAGCCCCTAGGCACGCCACTGACTCAATACGCTGATAAAATTACTAATAAATCACATTGACAGTTTAGATAACTGTAAAATGACACACAGTGGCACAAAATCAGATTTAAAAATGGAAAGTTCTCGACGCTGAAATGCTGTCCATTTTCAAATGACAAAATGTTTATAAAACGAATCAGAAAACTATTAATTGACAAATGTTATTACACGTTAAATGATTTTTTTATTGATGACATCAAAATGGGGTGACTATTAATATATTTATTTTGATTTTTATTCTATTGAAATAATGTATTTGATTATTATTTCAGTGACATAATGTATTTGATTATTATTTCATTGACATAATGTATTTGATTCTAATTTTATTGCCATACTAAATGGATTTGATTATTATTGTATTCGAATTGATATTTTTATTTTATACCTGTGGCATTGATAACTTATAAATGAATTGAATTTTACCTAATTATGAATTATTTAATTTTACTGTTAATTATTTTGAATGCTACTATTTATTTTATTTTATAAAATTGTTGTGCCCAACAGGGTCCATGTGAACTATAATCGTATTTAAAATCTTGTAAAACACATGTGATATGCAATAAAGAATTGAATAGAATTGAATTGAAAATCCAATTGAGCTGCTAAAAGTTGCAATTTACCGTCAAACGTCTCTAATTGAGGGAAGTGCAACTTTAGAGTGCCGGAATGGTTTGTGGAGGAGCGTGTCACTCTTCGCAGGAGGCTTGTTTTTCCTGTTCCATTGTAAAGTGTAATGTAATTAGCGTTTCCGTTTAATAGAAACACTTTCTTTTTCTTTTCCGTCGTCGTTTTGAAATGAAGTTATATTTTACTGTGGCATTTATTCATAAACGCTAATTAAAGTGGACAGACATTTTAATGTAAAAAAATAAATAAAATGGGCAAGTCGTCCACTTGTCCTTTTTTATTTATTTTTTACATTAAAATTAATCATTACGTAACTTGTTTGGACTCAGCGGATATCTGAGACGGGGCTAGACAGTCCTAAGAACGTATTCCTGTAGCTACAACCGTCACGTCAGCTACCTCAACGGAACTTGCCCTTAGGATCACATCTCATAAATCTACCCTTGGGTACACCCATGTTGAAATTCTTCTGCTGATGGAGTCAATGGCAATGTGACTTGCGTAAAGCAAATCTTAACCTCATGTACATATTATATCCTAATACGCAGTGCCTTAACATTCTCTAATGACGCCATATTTAAAGAATGTTAAGTATTCCATCCTTGCAGAATAGTAAAAGTCACACAAAAAAGCTCTAAAATTTTCAAGGTTTTACAGTCCAGACGACTTTCCGAGTATTTAGACTTATTTTTATTGCATAATATAAAGTAACAAGTCTGGAAGGAATAAAAAAAGGATCAATCAATAAAATCATAAATAAATACAAGCTATCGTCGAAACCACTTCGCTCCGAGTAGGGCTCGCGAAATGATTGCCTATTGCGAGTGTTTGGGAGGTGGGTCTTCAATTCAATATCCTGTGTGTACTAGCCTAATAATATTATATATTTTTATGTGAGGAAAATATCTTCGGCAGGGATAAGACGGAACAAATTTAGTCCATAGTGTTAGAAATGAGAATTTATGGAGATGCGTCGATACGTAAATGTCTTGCTGAATATTATAATAAATTAGTAACTTAACGTGTTTTAAAAACCAAATATCATAATCACACCCTATTAGAAATCACCGATCCGTCTGTGAATCTTAATGCCATTCACCGGTGATCAAGAGTCGACCGTTCTTCTCCACAGAATAATCCTATCTCAAGGTACATTAGTACATTTCAAATCTATCCCAGATAAACACCAAACCCGGAAAACGACAGTCTAGTAACGAACAAATCATGCAGTTAAATTGATTACATGCCTTGTCTATCGTGTCCCGTTAAATGTTCTATGTATATGAAAATATATCCACACACATAAATAGCTGGTATATCGTGCGGTTGACACCGTTGGTCGTGTATCGCGTAATTTATGACACCCATACAACAACCATACAACTCCCATCCAATATGTGCGAGCTTTTAAATCTCTTGCGTCATTTATCATAAATAATCGTTTTCGGAGTTAAGGGTGAATATTTGTATGATTTCTTATCTTTTATATTGTTTTGAAAATATTTGATATGTGGGTTGAGTTTGGGAATATAATCAAATATGAAGTTATAGAAAAAAATATTTGTGAGTGTTAGGAAATCTGCTAGGGGTGATAGGCCGGTGTTAATCAGTGCTACGACTGTGCTACGCGAGTGCTACGATGGAGCTACGCGGGTATTACGATGGAGCTACGCGTGTGCTACGCTGTTGCAAGACTGTTGCTACGGCAGCACTACACCGTGGTTTTGCCGCTGGTTCTGTGATGCTACGCGGGTGTCTGGCGGGTGCAACACTGTTACTACACGAGGGCTACCCGGATCAAAATCGGGTGCTATACGAGTGCTACGCTGTACACCACACTGCTACGAGAATTACACTAACCTGTAATCGTTTAAACTTTAGATTCAAAATAACAAATTAAGAGCTGACACTAGTAATAGTAACCACATTTAATTAAATTGTTACGTCTAGCGTAATCATTTCTAACCACAATAATAACACGTGTTCATGTTCTGAACATTTTGTTATAAATATACATATGTTTGTGAGTGTTAGAATAATGTTGCACGTGTCAGTTGAGTTAAACGTAATTTTGCGGAGAAATATTGCGGTTATTAGCGTGAGGTATTATGTAGGAATAGGTATTTAGATGTGCTTGTGGTGTGAAGGTTTTATTGGACTATCGATTAGCTCTAGCTTGAGCTTGATTGGTGAATGTCGACAATACTTTTATTTGTGATGCCTACAGTCAAAGTTTTTTTTCCAAAAAGGGTTTATAGATATATAATCGAGGGATCGGTCGTTGCCTTAAGATACGAAAAATGATGTATTTCATTCTGCTGCCTTATCCCAATTCACTTGTCGTCCGCGCAGCATGTCTTGTTCTTCCATACTTCTCTATTACTCGTCATCCCATTAGGCACCCTCTTTCTTGCCATATCAGCCTTCACACAGCCTATCCGTCGTTTCTCTGGTCTTCCTCTACTCTTATAGTCATCCACATCCATACTTTATTCTCGTAAAATAAAAATAATGTATTTCAGTTGTTCCTAATATTTTTTTTTGTATTAGATGTGCTTACTCTTGACCTCAATCTTGTCCTGAGAACAGAGATGAAGTCGACGATAGAACGAGCGAACCCAAAAGGAGCCTATTAGGTTATATTACCATAAATATAACCTATCACATTTACAACTAAGAGTCACGCCACATATCATAGCTGGACGCGCATCAATGATGAATAGCTTTCAGTCCAACCTCACTGTAATTGCTGAAACCATACATAAAATATATAAATATGCCTGGTCACGCACGAGCCTCGCATTCCTGTGGTATGGTGGACTCGTACAATAACTAAGGCCCTTTATTATGCTAGAGATATGATCATTTCAAGCAGCTTAGTTTTCATAAGCAAATTGACCTTTTGACCAGCTGTGGGCTGCTTATAAAAACAAACTGTTTGTGGAATTCACTGCTGTTTCCTGATCATTATAATCTGGATCTATTCAAGGTTCGAGTGAATCGGTTTCTTCTAGGCGCGCGTGCTCCACCCTAGGCCGCATCATCGCTTCACATTAGGTGAGTTGTGGCCAAACGCAAGACTTTAGTATAAAAAAAAACTGAGAAAACTAAATTGTCTGCTATGCGTGATGAAGGAATAAATGATTTTCTCTCATTTTACCTCTAAACACCAGTAACTGTGCATTTTTACTGTGTCTACAACCTTAACTGATGCGAGAAAATTCTCTTGCCATTTACGGCCGCTTTCCGTCATATTTTTTGGGAACGAGACGGGAATAAAAAAAATTGCTGAACTAAAACTACATAAAACAAATCATAAATCGTTGGTATAATACGATCATTTACGGCTAGACTGTTTACGACATTCACTGCAGTTATGTGACTCGACTATATGACATGGCTTATGGTTCCTTATATGTAATTTAGGGGCCCACACACCTTTTAATATAATGTATATTATGTTCAGAGTCGATTAATTCTGTCATCATTCGTGAAAAAAAACGATCTGTTTATGAAATTAGAAATGTTTTTCTCATTCTTGCCATAATTGTCGAATTATTGTTGGGATTTTAAGCTTTCCTGGAGACATTGCTACTATGCTTTCATATAATTGCAGAAGCTGGCTGTATTTATGTTTTACCTTCCTTTCCTTTTGATGTTGGTTTTATTTTTAATCCTTTATTATAGAAATGGGGATGCAGCATTAGCTTGTAGATGTAGCTCTGTTACGTTATGCATGTCTAACTGCACATTAACACACACGTCACGGAATATTGATAGTGTATAGATAAGCACACTTCCTTACGACTTTCGCGCTGAAGGTCATAAAAATGTTTATTTTCTAGCTTTATGAGCTCACCATGCAGTAATGTGATAAATGTTATGGTAATGCGTCGATATTGAGAAGATAATGGACCATTACTTTTGCACGTTACTGAGCTTAACCCACGAGGGGCCGAGCCCTTCGCGGATAACAGGCGCGATGTTATGTTTGCTATTATTGAATCGCTTTGTAGAACAACGTCGAATTGACGGAAATTACCTACGGTTTCTCTTTTTTCAAATTATATGTCAACTCTCTAAATGTTATAACTGTTATAAGACAGGGTATGGCTTTTAACAAAATCAAAAGCCATTTATTCAAATTAGGCCGAAAATCAACTTTTCAACGTCGAAAATGCGATATAAGACAGTCCCCAAAAACGTCTGTCTTTAATTACCTCCTAATACTTAAGCTTGGAAGACGGTTAACCACAATAATTTTCCAACGGCCGACCGGCCAAGGTCACACGAGCCAGACCGCTTATAGTGCAGGTCGCTGGAGCATGTGATTCCCCTCACCTCGGCATAATGCCTCAGAACTAACCCTATTTGGGTCAATCGCCGCCACACTGACCCAATAGACAGGCCAGAGAAAATTGTGCCAGAAGGCTAAGTGTGGCAATCAGATTAGCTGTTGAGAAATGCGAAGAGACGAATTGTACAATTTTATCAACCTTGGAGACAGTAGGTTATTGAAATCACGCCAATAATCCCCGAATTTTCGCTTCGCTTTTTCCCAACTATGTTTGGGTCGGCTTCCAGTCTGACCGGATGCAGCTTAGTACCAGTATTTTAAATGGAGCGACTGACTATCTGACGTCCAGAACCCAGTACTGGGTAATACGATAACCCTTGGTAAGACTGGTTGTCAGACTTTTGGGCCACTGACTACCTGTAACAACTGGCAAAGATCAACAAATGTCAGAGGTGTTCCTATAGAAAACACATATTTCAGTAGGTTTTAATTGGGGCGAGCCTATTGCCATCAATCAGGCAATAAGTATGACTCCGGGCTACTATTCCGTCCATAAATTCTTGATATAAACATCCAACAACACTGACCTGGGAATCCAACCCAGAACCACATCACCACAGCAGTAGCGTTGTGTGACCCCTTGGAATACGTTTCGATCTCTACGCGGACGAAGCCGGGGGCAAAAGCAAGTTTATGATAAAGTAACAAACATTATTTACCCGATCTACTTCAATAACTTTGCTAGGGGTTCATAAAATCACCTACAATGCCATTTATTATCAATTACCTTTATCACCCCTCTTGAGGGGGTGTGAAAAGATTTACTCTCTCATAAATTGCAACAGTTTCATTAGGGGGCGAATTGCCGCGAACACCCCGTTTGAAAGGGGGTTAATGACCGGCACGTAATGATATTACCTCAGGCATGCATACCTGTTTAACACCATGTGGTATGGAATTGCTTGTTTCCTTGTTGAAAATTGTTTTTGTGGAACCATGCTATTTCGTATTAAAGATAAATTATTTTAATTCATTTATTACAATTCCAAAGCTTTTTTGATGAACAGTCAAATAGCCCGTATCCCTCTTATTTTGATAAATTTTGTTCTAATCTAAACATTATTTATTAGCGTTAGCCAACGAACCAATCACTGATTTAGTGATTTTTCTGTTGTTTTTACCCGACTGCGCCATAAGGAGGTTTATGTTTTTCGAGAGTATGTATGTATGTATGCATGTATGTATGTATGTATAATTGTTTGGCACGCTCTGCGGCCTGAACGGCTCGATGGATTTTAGCTTGAGAGGTGTCGTTAGATTCGTATTAATTGTAAAAGTGACACCGGGTATTTATAAATTTTGAATCAGAACACAACATAAGCTGGGAGTACCTCCACGCGTTGAAGGCGGTAAAAATTTGTTTGGCTAATCGTCTGCGAAATCTTTCACATTTGTAAACTTAAAAGCTGGAAACAAAAAAAAAACACTAAAAAGGTAAGAACAAGCACATTTTAAATTTAAAAAAGTTGGAAGCAGGCGGGAGCCATTCCATTATTATATTTTAAAACTCAAAAGGGTCCCGCCTGCTTCCAACTTTTTTTAATTTAAAATGTGCTTGTTCTTACCTTTTTAGTGTTTTTTAACTTAAGTTTTACCGCTGTCGGGTTTTTTAGTTTTTTTTAATTACTTTTTTATTCATCGTTGTTTTAGGAAATCAAAGATACTATTGCGTTTAGTAAATAACCAGGCCTAATATATTATTAAACATTGCCATCGTATACCTATTCAACCTTGAAACAACAGTAATAATTGTCCTGCTGACTTCCCCGCCCGTTGGCCCGTCCCAATGCCCGATAATCAGGTTATCTTTTGAGAGGGCTCGTTTCGTTAGGGCCAGCCCTGCGATCCGCCGTGTAATGTACATGTAGGGAGTGTCCGATAAGATCGCGGCAGCCCTGCCGTTTGTTGATGTTTGAGTTAATAGCGGATTTGAGGTATTAGTGACCACGGGGATTCCAAATGAGGATTTAGTGTAGCATTAAAATTTCAAATGTCCAAATTAATGGATATTTTCTCTTAAGTGGCGAATTATAAAGTTGAAAAAAATAGATTGGTATTCAGTGATTTATTGTTCAGCGAGTTAAATTAACAACTATTTATTTTGTCCAATTGCTGTTGACTACCGCGAAAAGTCGTTTCAGACTCTCAAATTTTCCCAAATCAGACACATCATTTTTAACAGCAGTAACTCAAAAACTCAAACTCAAAGCATTTATTTCAAATAGACCATTACAGGCACTTTTGAATGTCAAAACACAGAAAATAAACTAAGCTACAGTCCCAGTCACAGGGCATAATAACTTGTGAAAGTACTGTAGTTGCCCATTCGAAAGCGTAGATCTCTATAGAGAAGAATGGGCAAGAAACTCCATGGACACTCTTTTAAATCATTATGTTGTTACAAAGTCTCGGTTACATCATTCATGTCGAGATTAAACATATATGTGAGAACGATGTAGAAAGACGTGCGAGTAAGAGCGTCCAGAATAAAAAGATAAAATTAACAATTCAAAAATACAATACTCCATGGCAGCTGCGAGATGACTAGTCCCTACTGACAGCGCCCGTTCACGAACAATTACAAAATGATCCTTTCATTCGGCATGTGGCAAAAATCGGAACTAATACCGCCGACTTGTTTGTTCTTTCCCATGTAAAAGGCTCCCCCTATTACATGGAACTTTAAGATAACTGGCGAAATGTGGGTGTACTTTTGGTAAACCTGTGCCTAACCCTTCGGGGAATACAGGCGTGATGTTATATTATGATATATTTCACCAAACAATATCACAGATGTTTACCAAAAGTCTCTGTTAACGTGTACCTGCCTGAAGAAGTGTCAGACACTTACTACCTACAAACAATCTTTATATAGCAGAAATACTTGCATTCAGTCGCGACGACTCATATTAATTATTGCAAATACTTATGAATCAGTTCCAAGACCGATGATCTAAGCGTGTCTCGTTTGTTGCAGGCGGATGGGCGTCACCAAGCAACCAAAATCCAGTCGTCTCGACCCTCCCCTGAAATCGCCGCAGGTAACAGCAATACAATTCACTTTGATTGTAGGTTATCAGTAAACAGTCAGGTCTACCGGTGTGGACGAGTTGGGGATCGGCTGCGCGATAGATAGCAGATATGTATTTCAGTACATTATCTGTCAGATTTCGTACAACATTCGTTATACATACCGAGTTTCTTCCGTGCCTCGGAAAACACGTTAAGCCGTTGGTCCCGGCTATCAATTTAAGATCTTTGACAGTCGTTACAGGTAGTCAGTGACCCCGTAAGTCTGGCAACCAGTCTTACCAAGGGGTATCGTATTACCCAGTACTAACTGGATTGTGGAAGTCAGATAGGCAGTCGCTCCATGTAGAATACTGGTAGTCAGCTGAATCCGGTTAGGCTGGAAGCCGACCCCAACATAGTTGGGAAAAGGCTCTACAGATGATGATGCTCTGTCAGATTTTGTAATCCGGAGCGGCGTCCGCAATCGCTTCGGTCTGAATACCCCTGGTTGTCAGATTTTCGGGCAACTGGCTACCTGTAACGACGGTCAAAGATCTACAAATGATAGCCGGGACTGACGGCTAAACGTGCTTTCCGAACTTTTTTTAAGTCTTAGAACTTTGCAAACAAAATAATAATGTTGTAGTTCGTTACGATGTAGTTTCAATGTGCTAGTGAGTTCCGTAAACATGAAGCTGCATTTGTAACAGTTTGAGTCGTATACTGAGAAATATAATATCAAACAATTACCCACTGTATCCGATAGCTAGTAATATTTCGTAATTGCATTCCCCTTTGCAGTTCAGGTCTGAGAACTGCTGTCAAAGTCATTTGCAGCTTGTTTCTTAGTAGAAATCTTACTCGGTTGAGCAGCTGTGACTTAAATTCCATCCATCGACGTACATATTTATTAAAGTTCACTTACTTTTAATGAATACGCTTGATACTGTTGAAATTCTCGGGCAATCTTTTTGGCTCCTTGTGTAGCTAGGATATCTATGCTTTAGCTGATCATTGTCATAAATTTGTCTCAAAATCAGCGCTACTTTAAACGAATATTCGGTTATAAACCGCACAACCACAAACACAGAATTTTCGAGCAAATGCTTCATTAGTGATATGTTCAAATACCGGTAATAATCCAAATAAACTGACATTAGCGGTTCAAATGACGCTCAAATTACTGAACTGCTTTGATCTAATATTCAGCTGTGGTTTGTCCACCACAACTAGTATTTTGCTAATTGGATATGTCCGATGATACTGATAATCGCCTTGCGATTAGTAAATTATTTATTCAAACAGCATTGGAATTTATCAAAGCCAGTAATTTGATGCTATCTTACTGTGTTTTAGTTGTCAATTTTAGGAAATATGTAGTGTATAGTGTGTGTTCTGCGTAGTGGAATATGTTCTTATTTATTTCTGATAGCTGTTTTTGCAACTATGATTATTATCTTTATTTGTATTCTTTTTATTATTTATGGTTCAGAGATATTTGCCTCGTGTGTCCTAGTTGGGACCAACGCTTTATTTTTACTAACCCGGATTTTTATCAACTTAACCACCGTTCTTATAACGCCAACCACTGTTTCTTCTTTCATGAGAGTACAAAACATACCTATTTTATTTAGTTATTTATATCGGACAACATTAGTCCATTTTGTTAGCAGAATACCTTATAACTAGTGTTAGTAAGTAGTACAAAGAAAAGATAAAAACAAACAAAAAGCAGGTGCAGGTAGCAAGGTGTTCGCGGATGTGCAGAGAACGGTAATGCCAGGAATAGGCTATCTGACCATTCTCCCCACATAGTGCCTCAGAATAGGGGTGTAAGGACTCTCCACCACTGTTTTCAGGATGCTATTGTCACTGACCCGCATTCTACGCATCAGTGATGCGACTTTTTTGCGAATCACTGGATGGAAGAATAGAAGTCACTTCGGTTCTGAGCAAACATCTCCGATGCGCTACAGAAACGGGGCAGTTTCAACAGCATCCTAAACACATTATTATATTGGACTCGCAAGACATCTTGCGATCTTACCTATGCTCTCATTATTGAAATATGTTTGCTTTTAGTTCCAATAGTTGCGTTTGTAGTTTGATCGTTCTTGCATTTTTGTGTTGTGTGTGCCAACGGTGTAACGGTGGGCGCCAATACGTCCTAATGGCGCCCAGACGGGCACAACTTTCTTTTCAAAAGAACCTGATTGGCTACCGTCACCTTCTACAGCAGTATTATTTTAATGATACTTGAATGTGTGTGAAAAAGATGGAACTATTTAAGACGTAAAGCTCCATCTTTTTCCGACACTGATGTATATTGAAGATTTTAATTATTTTACTGAAACCGTTTCTCCTGCCTCAGGTGCAGACGGCAGCATGACAGTAGCTCGCGGCGACGGTTCCCCCGAGCGGCTGGGCGGCGCGCTCCGGCGCCTCCACTACAAGGCGACGAGGCGCGCGCACTCCGCCGCTGCACGGCATCACAACTCCAGCAGCACCCCGCCAAAGGTAGCTGTTAGATTAGTTGTTACTTGCATGCGTGCGTGTGGCAAATACGATAAATGATTAATTATTTTATTAATTAATTAGTAAATATTAACTTTTTAGTTGAAATTCAAATGTTTTATCTTATAAATCTATACGGGCACGAAACTTTTGAAACTGAAAACGTTACACATCTGAAAATAAGTTGGCAAGTTGCGGCGGTTATGCCGGATATGGGCACAATTCTATTTCCCCCGCCGGTAATATGCACCGCGGTATGTCCTCATTTACTGTGCGCAGCGCAACGGAAAGCTGTGAAACTGTACTTTATAAGCGCACTTATTATTTAGGGTATACGTACTTTGCTATCTTTGCATGCTTACTTAGGTGTCGGCTTCGCTTTATACTCGACGACAACGTCTCATGGAAAGATCCAGGGCAGTCATGGTGAAATTCAAGATCCACGACATTATTTCGGCTAGCCAACAATGGTTTACACAAAACATTTACAATGAATATCTATATTTTATATTATTCTTGTAGTTATTCTTTGATTCATATCTCTAGAGCAGTTTTTACTTTGTCTTGGCCTTCTGTACCCGCTCGTTTTACAACCCTCTTTTACGAAAAAGAGGCTATAATTTAAATTATCTTATCTATTAACACAGAAAATTATCATGAACTTCATCAAAAACCTTTACTACTTTTGTCTTATGCGAAAATTCATCTTATGTATATCTTTGTGCAAAGATCACATATCGACGCCTTATTTACTGTTGTATCCTGTGAGATCTTTATAAATAGGTAATCTTGACAAAACCCCACCTGAGGTTTATTTAGGTATAAGTAGACGGATAGACTGACAAAACTTTGCTGCCCTTACAAGTTCGGATAGTTTACAGAACCCTTAGGTACAATTGGGTACAATAGCGTTCGGAAAGTTTCCGATATTTTTTGTGCTTTTGAAGAGCCCTCACACTAGGTTGACTGTATTGTGAATAATATTATCTGTTGATGTTTATTGAACTGTAAATAACTAACGTTTTGTGACAGCTTGAAATGAGGTCAAAGGAAAAAGGAGATGGAAAACGGTGGGCCCAAATGTAGTAAGATCAGATTATGATCTAAAAATTTGTCATATTTTTTTTCTTAGAATATGTAAAATCACCTCAATTTTCTATCTGGAAGCGGAGAAATATGAGAAAATTGTTTTCGTGAGATTATCGATTTTGAGTAATTGATTACACAATTACAAAAATAAAACCTTTTCCCTATGCCCTTAACTCAAAGTAATTAAATGGAACTATTGCATTTAAAAACAGTCATATTAATAAATAAATAAAATATCAATAACTTACTGAAAAACCAATATTATGATTGTCGATTTCAAATCGATTATAGTCAGTCTTATATTTTTAATCTATGTCACTGCATGTCAATACATACAGTGTATACAGTACATACTGTATGTGTCTATGACCGCTGACTGACGACAATAGACTCTGCTTACTTGTGTCCACGATTATAACAATTAATCTCGTCCAATTTGAAAAGAGGAGGCGATCTATTTATCAATCAATCAATCAGTTTATTTGTGAAACATAGGTGTTTACATAAATAGGGGGTGCGCTATGTTTTGTTATAATTATGGCATACAAATTTGTAAGTGACCCATTAGGTGTCATTAAATTATATATGCTTAAATATTTTAAATTAAGTACATCAAAGACAAAAAGAAACGTCAAACACAGCAAAAGCAATAAATAGTCACAGTACTTATTATCTATAGCTAAAATTGCATCATTAGAATAATTGGTTGTTCAAAAATTCGTCTACGGTATAATAACATTTGTCAATTAATAATTTAATAAGCGCTTTTTTACACTTAAACGTATATACTCGTAATGTCATGTTTTTTAAGTCATCAGGAATTTTATTAAACACTTTAGGTGCCGTAGCAAAAAAACTTTTTCACATCAATGAGGTCTTACATTTCTGATGACATAGCTTATTTTTATATTGGGCACGCAATGGAGTTTTTCTAATGGAAGATTTTTTTTCAAATAATCCTAAAAAATAAATTCTTTCGATAATCGCAAACAGGCGAGAAACTCCACAGGTAAATGATCCATAAAACCAATAACTCAACTACTAACTTTAGACCAACATATATGTGTATATTCCAACAATTTTATACTGAATATGAAACCAAAGTTACAATACGAAACGAAAGGCACCTAATAACCAACATCGATGCAGTTTACCCGGCGAGGGTCGTCCTCTCACGGAAAATCTTAACACTGCGATTCAGAAATTGGCGTCAAATAAACAACGCCATCTATCGAGCACGGAGTTAAACTGCTAAAATTTAATGCATGGGAAGCGACCGAACAAACAATATAGCCTATGAAGATTTTCAAAGCAGCGCTATCTAAAGTACCTTTTGCTATCATAACTTTTCGAAAAACTTGGGCGATTTAAAAGTGATCTTGTGAGCACATTTATTCATTAGTACCGTTTTGGTTCAATAGATGTCGTTGCATGTATGTATCTTAAGTAATGATGATCTGATTGTTTCTTGAACACTTTAAATTCATATATATTTTGATTAAAAGCACGAATTGCAATTAAACAAAAACTAATACCTTCTCTAAGTTACGCACAATACTTGTGTATTGAATATTCACGTGATACTTAAACAAACAAACATAGCCGAAGACTCACAGACTGCAGACATACAGACTGCAGACATACGGACAAACGGACATAAATTCTAAAAATAGTAGAAATGGGTTCTGTTTGTTATCCTTTAACACCCCTACTATTTTTTTTCTAAATATTTTCAATGTACAGGAACGCCACGTCTACAGATATATTATATGTATAGATATAGATATTTTGTAAATGTGCAAGAAGTGTGTGTAACTTGGAAAATATACCTACACTTGTCTTGTAGATTCACTGATATATATGTAGGACGCACATGTAAAATTATTCAATTGTGTCTCTCACTCTAGCGGTCCTAGGGTTAATTCCCGGGTGGGGCTAAGTGTAATTGAGATAGTAATTACTCTGTAGCATTCCGAAAACTGGTCAATTATTTGGCCGTATTAGTATTACCGGCCCATTTCATGTGTTGCCCTGCCATGTACCCACGCCATCGACAAAGGTCTCCGATTTGTCTCGGTAACGGTACATTCTGGCCTGTTCGTGTACTGGTCGCAAGCACGACTACTGCGCATGAGGTGCTAGGTGTGATTCCCAGGTCGGATCATTGGTCGGTGTTATTGGGTTTTCCATTAGGAAAAAAAAATTAAATTCCTACATACAGGCTACTCAACAAAATGACACACACTCTGCATTCCGTATGTCCCACTAATGCAAACAGCTCTAAGAGGCACATGCACTTAGATCACAAAGAGCTCCCTGATAGCTTTAAGTAATAAAGTGTGTTACAAACGGTATATATATATATTTATAACTAAGTTATCCACTTGGGTAGGTACAGATTTACCGCAAATTTAGATGCAAAGAGATTTTATAATGAGCACAAAGTGATTATGAAGTACACGTAGTTTATGGAAATAAAGATATCCGTATAAATATGAGTAACGTACTATAAAATGCACAATGTAATACCTGTAGTTCATACCTCCAAATCCTGAAATCGTGCCTTTGAACACTGGAGGTTTTAATGCACAGACACAAGAATAGTTCTTCTGCTTTTATTTCTAGATTCTTCTTATTTTTATCTGTTTTATAGTATACTGCGTTTGCGATTTGGTTTCCAAACGTGTATGTGTTTTTAGAAAAAAACACTTTAATACTTTAAAACCCGTAAAGCTGAGTTTCCATTAAAACTCACTCAGATATTTTTGTCACTAGTCATTCTAAAATCAACGTAACAACACTATAATAAAGTGGGAGAATTCCCACTTTATTATAGTGTTTAAATGGAAATATCAGCAAGGATTTCAATAGACTTTGAAATACAACCTATTAATTTAATATGTAGTACTACTCCATTTCAGGCTAACAGGCTTCAGCGCAATATCCTAATGGCTTTATATTACATATTTTCTTTGAACTATCGCGTCGATTACGTCGACAGCACGTGTATCGATCTCTTGTGACGAGCACGTGTCGAGATCAGCAGTATTCCCAGGGCGGAGTCATGTCTCTGACTCTGTGCCCGTTTGAAGTTACAGTTATTTATATCCTACGCTCAAACTTCAGTTTTGATCAGTGATGACAGTACAATTAATATTATTTTTATAAAAACATATGAAGCTGAGATTTGAGGCATAAATATAAAATTAACAGAGATACTAGATCTCTGTTAATTTTAAGAAAAAATATTTTGATGTAAAGACTGTTTCCAAGACAATCTTTTATTTGGCAAGCTATACCTAAAATGGGCAGAAATTACACGTGACCTAGTACCCCGTGGGTTCTATGGTGGTATCCTACTTAGTACCAAATTAGATGTTGGCAACTTACAAATTGTGTTATGGATACATATGTACACAGACACCCTGGCAACATTTATTTTAAGGCCTTCAAATACGTGAAATCTGTACCCATTCGACAGCCCTAATATAAATTGTAGCCCATGCGGTTATTTACACTATAACCCGCAGCGCATAAAATAAATAAGGGACGTCATCTGTACAAATATGTAGGTACTCCGCCACTGAAAATGCTCGACACTATTCGTCACAAATAACACGTAACATCACGCCTGTAATCCCCCAAAGGGTTAGGTAGAGGTGTACCTATAGTACACCCACATTTCAGCAGTTATGTTTAAGTCTCATGTAATAGGTGGCGAGTCCATTACCATCAATTGACTGCAGGAGCCATTTTCGATGGAAAACCCCAATATCAATTTGAAGTAGGAAATCAGACGCAGGACATTATGCTCACAAATAAATCAATCTCAACACCATGACTCCCAGACCCACTCATGCAGGTGAAACTAAAACCAATAGTATCAAATCCTTTAATAACTTGTGACGAGTGAGCGATTATGATCGATGTACTCCCATCCACATCGAAAACTGATGAGTTCCCACTCAGTCACGCGCGTGCGAACGACTAGGAATATTCCCAGCAGTGGGAATACTGTTACGACTAGTTTTGGCAAATTATTAGTTTGTAAGGTTAGTTGTGATAGGGCGGGAAAGTCAATGTAAGGAAAAGTTTGTTAACAGATTGTGTAATAAGAGCAATGTCTATTTTAACTTGGCCCAAATAGGCCAAGATCTATAAACTTTGCTTAGCACGTACTTTGGATCACAACTGTCAAACTCCGAGTGCAAGAAAAAGATGAATAAATCAAAGTACGAGCTAAGTAAGTTTTATAGATCTCGGCCATAGTCTAGTACATATTACTAAGGATGGCTAATCTTGAGGGTCTATTACTATGCTCCAATGTGTTGTTGGGTACTTGTACCATCTCGTACAATATCTATTTAATATAAGTTTTGCGAGTATCATCATACACTTTTATCTCTTTCAATAACGTTTGTGATTTGCTTTGAAAACAACCAAATGAATAACATTACGAACCCGAGCTTTAAAATAGCAGAAAATACCATTTTGTTCATGTATTCGTAATGCCCTTTGCAAAACGATGCTACCATTGCATAAAACTTTTAATATTTTCATAGTAAAACCTACTACATCATTTATATAAAAATTCGTACCAAACACCTCTTTGATATGTTTCGGTAATACTTTCGCGGTAAACAGGACTTTAACCTGTGAACGGAATTCCGAGCGAATGTAATGTGAACGAATGAGTGAACGAGAAACGGAGTGAATGTACGAAGTTAGAATATACGAGTAAATACGAGCTGTGCTTTCAAACAGAGTTTGTGTGCCGGGGAAAATGTTATTTGATGCGTAGGGCTGCCAACAATGATGGAAGGGCTTCTAGGAAAATATAGACAGGAGTTTTCTCAGAGCGATTACCAGGCTTGTTAGACGTTTCTAATGAGTCTTAATATAAATAATATGTGACGTACCACTTTCATGATAACAAAGCACTTTATTGATAAATAATAACAGTCGAACGGGTCGTTCTCGGTCGTTAAGCCACGCTCGCCAAGGTCAAAGTCAAAACTCTTATTGCAAAAACCAAGTGTACAATATTGTGTTATGTCATGTAGGATGGTCCGTGGATGGGTGACCATCCATTACATATTGAGTTTCCTCCGTTCCTCAGAAAGCACTGTATACCGTTGGTCTCAGCTGTCATTTTATAGATCTTTGACAGTCGTTACAAGTAGTCAGTGACCCGAAAGTCTGACACCCAGTCTTACCAAGGGGTATCGTATTACCAAGTACTAACTGGGTTGTGGAGGTCAGATACTCAATCGCTCCATGTAAAATGCTGGTATTCAGCTGCATCCGGTCAACCGACCACTGGAAGCCGACTCCAACATAGTTGGCTAAGGCTAGGCAGATGATGAAATTCATAAAAAAAAATATTGAAGAAATGGATTACCTGTCAGTTTACATACAACCTAAATCCCTGGATATAGAGCCATGGCATCTGAAAGATTCATTGTGTTTCTGCTTGGAACGTATTTAGGTGTTCCAATGAAGGTATATTGGTAACTTTGCCTCTGTAGATGGAGTATTATAAGTCGTGAAAAATCATCGTGTAAAATAAATACATACATACATAAACTCACACCTTTTTCCCATGGGGGTAAACAGAAACCACAGAACGCCACCTACTACGATCCTTACATACTCCTTTTGCCTCGTCCACGTTCATACATCTGGTCATACACGCGCGCTGGTCGCGAGTACTACGCTCCTGACCTTTCTGATGAACCTCACCGATAAGGTCAGCGTATGTCCCTCTAGGGCGTCCCCTCCCGGCGTGGCCACTCACATCTCACTTATAAATCATTTTTGTTAGTAGCCTTTCACTCATTCTCTCAACATGACCACACCACGTAAGCATACTCCTTCCAATCTTCTCTACGTCTTCTTTTAAACCGCAACGTTCTTGTATAATCTCATTCTTCAATTTATCGTAAAGTATCGAAAACCTAAGTAAACGATGTTTACCTGCAAAATAAAGCTCGAAAATAACAAATTTCTCCGCAGCCATTCAAGGTTTCAGTCTGCCAAAGAAACGTCAACTTCAGGTTTCTTTTATAAAAACATGGCTCAATTTCTTAATCTAGTTTGTGTAACGAGGTTTGAAAACAAGCAGATTCTGTCAAAACAAATGGATATTACCTAAACAGGGGCGGTTTCACAGTTACTACTTACACCCGTATCTATAAACAAGTCAGTGTTTACTTGTGTAAATGTATTTTTTTAAGATGCGATTTTTACTATGTAGTCTAGTTATTGCTTAAAGTTAGAACTGTAAAAAGTTAGAATCCTTAGCTCTTTATTATTCTAATTCTTACTTCGTTTAAATTTTTGTCTATTGCAAAAAAAAATGCATTGTAATAACTTAAACTTGACTATAGATACGGGTGTTAGTATATTCATATTCCTGAGTTCTTTTATTTAAAAAAAAAAGTTTCCAAGAATGAACTTTTAACTTTGTTTTTCGAAAGATAGAAGCTTAGTTGCATTAATTGTTTATTTGTATTGTGAGGACAATTAATTGTTATGCAAATTGATTGCCAACATAAATAGTCCCTTACTGTACATTCAAACCAAAATTTAACAGTTGTATGACATGGTGATAACGCAGAAAATTAACAAATGTTGATTTGCTAAACAATAAATGTTCTTGACCTGCCGGCCCGTGCCTACCTGCCCTGCAGTAACCAATCCAAAATTCGACCGTATAATTAGATAATCCCTGTAACAAATAAAACATCAAGATTACCCGCGATATATTTCCACGAATTTCCACAAAACAAAAACACCAATATTATTATAATCCATGTACCTTTTCCCATAATTTCGTTAATCCTCTTATACTCGTTTGTTGTGATACCAGATTATAAATTATACAACCATGTAAAGTATTAAGTGAAGCTGTGTGTTAATATTCTTTGCTACACAAGTATTTTTAGCAGCAGTGCCGGGTTGATGGCAATAGGCTCGCCCCCGTTCCCCGTAACATGGGACTTTCAACATAATTGGTGAAATGTGGGTATAGGCACACCTATTGCTAATACAGGCGGCTAATACGGGCGTGTATAATAAAATCGCTTTAAGGGCCTATGGTAGCTCAGATGGCTTAGCATGATCCTCCGTTATGCCGAAAATACTGCAGCATTAATTTTGAAATAAATATACGGTAAAGTTGAGGATTAATGCTAGGTCCTATGTTTGACGAAAACACGATTCCATAAAATTTTCACGATAGAAAAAAAATCCAAAGTTACCTCCAAACCGAACGATAAACCGCTGGTATTCAAAAAATACTTAAAATTAGATCATAAACTTGGCATACTAACTGAACTACCTATAAAGCAGGTCTTATGTTTTTTATTTTTTTTAAATTCCTGTTATTTTCACCTTAAAAAGAAAATACCTAAACTATCGGCGTCTTGAAGTTGGTTCTCTGCCGCCCGCCACCCGCGCTCAGTCTCGCTTCGGCTTTCGAACGGGAGAGCTGTGTCGCTTGCGCTCAGAACACACATTACGCAATAAGACGACGTAAAATTAAAATTTATGTACTTAGGTTTATAGTGTGGCGCAATGGGAAATAACGGTTGGCGTAAGGAAGCAGGCAAACATATGATAAACTTAATGAAATAAGTATCTATTTACCTATCGACCAAAAACGCAACATACCCAGGGGTGTGTGTGGGATCAGGTGTAAGATCCAATGTAAGAAATCATACAAGAGCAAAAAAAAATGTGTGTGTGTGTGTGTTCTCCTATTAAAAATAAAAAAAAGATGTATGGGTAACAATAAAAGAATTTCGGGCGCCTTGGGAACGCACACTACATTTAAAAAATACTTGCCAGATAGAACAATTCGTAGAGTCGAACTTTTAATCTGCTGGGGGTGACTAAACTAGGATTAGAAACAATGGAAATACCTTTGTTAATACCTTATTTATTACGTCAGTAGCTTCCTTTTACTTTAAATATTAAATTACTAATTTGAGATTATCATTATTGTTGCATCTTTATGTGAAGAAAGTAAATTAAGTTTGGGCCAGATGTCTGGCTAAAAAAAATTTTAAATTAGACCTCAAGATTTCGGCGTCGAAGATGAGAGAATCCAGAATCCATGAAATGGAAAATTATAATCAGACGAAAGAAAAAGAAAAAGAAAAGCGATTGGCTGCTGCGCTACGAGTCGCAGGTGTTTCTGCATGTGAAGATTTGTGTTTGTAAGTTTCAATCACAAATGCATCGTCCACGATTCAGGAGAAATCCAGTGTGGGGCAACTTTTATAAAAAATAAAAAGATAAAAATTACCTATATAGTTTTGTTTTGACAATATATGTATATTACAACAAAATATAGGTATCTACAGTAAGTACTTAGTAATTGTTTTTTATAATGTTGTCCCACTCTAGGATTTCTCCTGAATCGGAGACGGTGCGATTACTAACACAAATCTTCACAACTATCGTTAGCCTATAAAAATATTTCTTCCGTGCGGGAATCGAACCCGCGACCCGCAGTGCAGCAGCCAAGCGCTTAGAAATATCTAATAAAAAATATAGGTATGTTCGGTAAGTACCTACCTATCTAACTACAAGAAACTAAACTGTAACTTACTTATCCGACTGTAGTTCTACCTACCACATACATAAAATGTATGAACTTACTGACGTACCTTGGTAATTTAGCCTGTTGGTAAGACGTCGATTACACAGTACTGAAAACGATGGTGATAAAGATGATGTTCCGGTAAATTCGTCAGTATCTTCTACCTACCTAAAAATGTAACTGATCTGTTATTCGTACCCACGGCTACATAATTATCAAACTATACATTTCCAGTATAAGCTGATCTCACATTGTATAGGCATTCCGTACAATGAGAGGTCAGCAAAAGCAATAAGTACGCCGTCACGCACACATCCGCATTTCTTAAAACAGAACGTACTACCCGATCAATTATAAACCTTATCCCATCAATCACAGCGTGTATATACCATGCACCGTACAACTTACCCACACAAAAACATCGGTTGCTATCGTTGTGCTGTGCAAAAGCGATTTATTTTACATATACGCTAGTGATTGACTAAATCGGAAAGTTATCGAATCTTACATTTATTATTGTACAAAAAAAAATTGGGGTCCTCAAAATAAAACAAATAATAAACTGCATGTCCAGAAAATATTATAATAAAAATAAACAATATGTAGCTAAAAAAAATATTATTAAGTAAATTAACACAATCAAAAATCCGGTTACGTTGGTTTAAGCTGTCATAGCGTATTGAAATTGAAACAGTAGGTATTGTTGAACCCTGCTATGGTGTTTACTCACTGACCTGTGAAGTGGAAGTATTTGTGCAGCACTTGCCGCTTTGATATTACTGGGGTGGCACTTTTTTTCAAATAGTGTACTCTTAAATTCATATATTTTTCCATGACAGATTTGATAAGAAATAATTTATGTCATTATTCAATGGGAACTGCTCAAATTGGTAAAACGTAATATTATCAAAGAGATCTAATCCTATCGATCGATCGATAGCCTACGTTAGTCGATCCGCACAAGCACATCACTAACTTGCTTCAAGACGCCACGGCCGCGATGCATCCACTTAATAAAGTATCGTTTTGTGATGTTTACATTGCTTGTCCAGTCACTTAGCGGCAAACTTAGGTAGTGGTTAAGGGGCAATGTATTTGTTGCAAAAATAGTACAGTCGCTGTGATATTTGAAAACAAAAATAACATAGTAAGAGCAAGAAATATTTTACGATTTGTTGTTTTTCATGATTTTAAAGATAAATATAGCTTGTACTAACACATGGTAAGTGATTCCATTTTGACGTTAGTAGGTACATTGAAACTAAATTTGCGATGTACAATTTTATGTTCATATAATGACAAGTTAATATTAAATTATGATTGATAATTTTATTAAGTACTTAGTACTCGTCCGATAATAGTGTAGTTTACTCTAACAAAATCGCTTCGACTTCGTGTGCCCGCGTCACCGCGAGCTGTGTGCGATCGCGCCGATCGCGACAAAAGAGTGAGGTGGCGCGGGGAAGTGGGGGCCAAATTAGAATTTGAGCTGAGGTTCTATAGACTCATTTGGATATGAACTTGTACCAAAAAATCGCAATTGAAAACGATATTATCGCTACCCGTTTAGAACGTACTACAGCGTAAAAAGTATAACAGAAATTCCTTCAGCAATAAAGGAGTGAAAAACAAGTAACTGACAGACGGACCGATTTGCAACTTGCAGTTATTATACATGTCAGTGCGGTACGTTTTAGTGAGATGCGACTAAATGTGATACTTTGTACTGTAGTGCAGCTTGGTGCAGTGCGCTATGGTGCTCCGTTATGCAATGTAACTTTATCTTGACTTTCGCAATTGGAAATGACAAACAGGCGCTCGCTGAAAAGCTCCGGGCACCAACATGTCTTCGTTTCTTACAAAGTAACAGTGAACGTGTCGCAGTGCATAAAACTCTCAGCCTGTGGTCCATGTGTCACTAACACTCCTCGTTTGCTTCCACGTAATGTACTCAGGGTTCATGTAGCGTGTAATACTATGGTAGTCAAGGTTACTATAACACGATCTTTCTTTGAAATACTTAAGACTTATATATGCCTGTGTTATAATAATTTTATGATACCTAGGAAGGTATTTGGTATTGAGTTATTGACTAACTTGTTAATGGCTAATACTCTTCAGCCATTTCCACCAGGCCTATATCCTCTAGCAAATTTCATAGTAACTTCCACTGCCATAGTACTGTATCAAAATTTGGCTGAGAGATTAGCTGAAGATCAGCACTTTTGGAACGTCAACATTACTTACGCAAAAAATCTGACAATCGGTTTAACGAATCACCGCCGAGCACAACTAACTGCACTGTCCAAGACTTGAATGAGGCTAATGATAGAGTTGCCAGGTCACTACGTGCTGGTCACACAAACTCTGAGTCATCGATTCGAGAAGACAAACGCGTAAGTCCACCACTCCCTAGCAGCGGGAGTAGCGGACTTCCTCGTTGGTCTAGTAATCGCAATCGCGACTGCTGACCATGAGGGTCCTGGGTTTGATTCCTGGGTGAGGCAGATTGTCATTTGGTTGTACTATCAGGAATTTCTCAGCAGTAGCCACGGAGTCTGGATTTGTGCCCGGTTGATGGCAATAGGGTGTATGTACTATTAAGTACACCTCTGCCTAACCCTTCGAGAATTACAAGCGTGATATTATGTTAAGAAGTAGTGGATCTCACCCTCCAGAAATACAGTCTTCAGTTTCAGAACAAGTCTACGAATCATATCAGCCCTGATTCAAAGCAAGTTGGCTCGAGTTCAGGCTCCAATTGGGCCTGTCTCAAGTTTACTGAACTAGCATCAGCCGGGCCGCGCCGGCCGTCCCGCTATCTTCACGGCATAAATTATGCAGATGTCGTGAACAGCATTATGATTTCAGTGGACGTTTAAATGAACATAATTTGAAGGCAGAATTTGAAGTTAAAATGCCCTGCTCCAGTTAAAAGCTTAGAAGGTTTTCACTGAATAGGAAAGTACTTCTTTTTATAACTTATAGTAATTTTAAATAATCCTTTAGAATTTTACGTTCACAAAACTGTAAATTGAAACTTGTAAGCTTTTTTAGGATAGGAACTCGAGGGCGTGCTAATATTAGTTGTAGTGCAAAATTTAAAGCAGCTGATATAAAAGTGCCGTTATTTATCAATAACGTAGATCGGAGTGCGTCGTCGAACGACATACATAATTACGTAATGGATAAAACACAAACCAAGGTACAAATAGAAAGAATAAATATGAAAAGACAGAAAGATTACGATGCCTACAAAATATTTGTGCCAAGGCATAAATTGCATTTATTTTTGGATGACAATTTATGGCCGGAAGGAATTGTTTTTCGTAGATATATAGATTTCAGGAAACGAAATGATGAAACTCACAATAAAATAAACAATGGATCACAGGAGTAGCGATAATATTTCTAATTCAAAACCTTCTACCCTTGTTACTTTTAATTGTAAATCTATTACCAGATCGATAGACTATGTTAGATTATTATGTCAAACGTCCGACATAGTGGCATTGCAGGAGACATGGTTGCTGCCTCACGATATTTCATTTTTGAGCAGCATACACCCCCAGTTCGATTTTGTGGGCAAATCGGCGGTAGATACGTCTAAGGGCATCCTGCGAGGTCGACCGTATGGAGGGGTGGCGATACTATGGCGAAAGAACGCCTATGACAATGTATCTTCTGTTCAGTGCAAAAGTGTGCGCCTTATTGCTATTAAAATAACTGTAGGCGGAAAATCGCTTTTAGTGTTCTCGGTATACATGCCAACGGAGTCGATAGATAATCTTGGGGAATTTGTGGAGTGCCTCAGTGAGATTAACGCAATTATAGAAGGTAGTGGTGTGGATGCAGTGTATATCCTTGGTGACTTCAATGCGCAACCAAACGGATTATTCGGCAAAGAGCTTCTGAGTTTTTCATCTGAGGTACAGTGGCGTTGCGCTGACGTCAGCGTACTTGGCAGGGATTCGGACACATACACGTACGTGAGTGATGCACATGGTACTACTAGTTGGTTAGACCACTGTGTGGTAACTGATGCGGCGTGGAGCTCAATTAAGGACATTAGTGTACTGTATGATGTAAGTTGGTCGGATCATTTACCAATGTTAATAACATGCGATCTAAGTATAATAAGGCCTAAAATAACATTTAAGTTGCCAAAGAATAACAAGATAATATGGGGGAACAGAGACCTGCTACAAATTAAGAGGTATAGTGAATATTGTAACAATAAGCTAAGAGATGTTGATTTTCCGGTAGAATTTACTAAGTGCTGTGGTAATCAGTGTGTTAATATAGAGCACCAAAAAATTATAGATAATTTATATGGGGAGATTGTAGGCATTTTGTGTGAAGGTGCAGCAGCTACTTATGATAAGGGTGTACAGCGCAAAAAACGCTACATAACTGGCTGGAATAAACATGTAAAGGACGCACACGGGCAAGCACGGTCTGATTTTCAAAACTGGACTCAATATGGTAGACCTAAAAGTGGTTTTTTGTATGATAAGATGGTTGAAAGTAGGAAGATTTTTAAGAGTAAGTTAAAGTGGTGTCAAAACAATGAAGACCAAATTAGAATGAATATCATTGCAAGTCATCACGAGGCAAAAAAGTTCAGTAGTTTCTGGAAAGCCACGAATAGTTTGAATCCCAGGTCGGACTTGCCCGTGAGTATTGAGGGTGTGAGTGACCCCCATGAGATCGCTAACTTATTCAGTAGGGCTTTTAAGGCGGATTCCCCCATGAGTCCGTCGCCCGGTGGGTCGGAGGCAGTGGGGAGGGACGGAGACATGCCTGTGCTTGTGAGGTTCACAGCTAGGGAAATAGGTACTGTAATCAAAGGTATGAAAAGGGGGAAGTCGCCAGGTCATGACAGCTTGAGCGTGGAACATCTACGTTATGCAGGTAAGCACTTGCCGCGGGTCCTGGCAATGTTATTTAGTTTTTGTTTGAATCACTCTTATCTTCCAGCTGACCTGGTTAAAACTATTGTAGTACCCATAGCTAAAAATAAGACGGGAGATGCGAGTGACTTAAGCAATTACAGGCCTATATCCTTGGCGACTATTATTGCGAAGGTGTTGGACAGTTTGATTGACCGACAGCTGGATAAGCATATATCATCACACGATGCCCAGTTTGGTTTTAAGCCGTGTTTATCCACGGAAACAGCTATTCTGTGTCTCAAACAAACTGTTCAATACTATGCTAATAGGAAAACCCCTGTGTATGCGTGTTTCCTGGACCTCTCCAAGGCTTTCGACCTGGTGTCTTATGGCTGCCTGTGGAAGAAGCTGTCTGCCACAAGCCTGCCTAGGGATCTCATGGAGGTGCTTAAGTATTGGTATAACAATCAATACAATCATGTTAAGTGGGCGGGTGTCCTGTCGGATGCATACAGGTTGGAATGCGGAGTGAGGCAGGGGGGACGCAGCTCACCCAAGCTTTTTAACCTGTATGTTAACCAGCTGATCTGTGAGCTCAGCAATACCAATGTCGGTTGCTTCATTGATGGGCATTGTGCTAACAACATCAGCTACGCTGATGATATGGTGTTGCTGAGCCCATCAATCGGTGGACTTAGGAGGCTCCTTCGTATTTGTGAGGAGTATGCGGTGGCCCACGGTCTCAGGTACAATGCTACCAAGAGTGAACTC
Source organism: Standfussiana lucernea (assembly GCA_964057025.1). Taxonomy (NCBI): domain Eukaryota; kingdom Metazoa; phylum Arthropoda; class Insecta; order Lepidoptera; family Noctuidae; genus Standfussiana; species Standfussiana lucernea. The sequence goes on along the minus strand of OZ059798.1, from coordinate 16,530,784 downwards.
CTAGTTTTTAAAGCGGGGAACAAATGCTATGACTCGGTCCCACCTGTTATCTTAGGGGACGCTCCGCTTACCAGAGTGACAAAGTTTAAGTACTTGGGACATTGGGTCACCGATACTCTGTCTGATGATGTAGACTTGGAGAGGGAACGCAGAGCATTGGCGGTTAGATGTAATATGCTGGCCCGTAGGTTTGCACGTTGTACCAAGGAGGTAAAAATTACACTTTTTAGGGCGTTTTGCCAGTCTCTGTACACGTGTGCCCTATGGGTCAGTTATACAAAAAGCTCGTTCAGTGCTCTGCGTATCCAATATAATAACGCTTTTAGGGTTATGTTGGGGCTACCGCGATTTTGCAGTGCGTCAGGGATGTTCGCGGAAGCTGGTGTGCCAGATTTCTATGCAATTATCCGTTCGCGCATAGCATCCTTGATGCGGCGAGTACGCGATAGCTCCAACAGCCTAGTGTCCACGATAGCCGGCAGGATGGACAGCCCAATAATGTGGCACTGGATGACGACACATCGAGCGTCATCCAGTTACTTGTGTTGATTAGCAGAATAATTTTTAATTGAATTTGATTTGGAATGTTTTATTTTAATTTAATTTAATTTTGATTTAATTCTGTTTTAATTTTAATTTAATTTAATTTTGATTTCTATTGATTTTAATTTAATTTTGATTTAATTTTAATTTGTTGTGTAATTCTTATTTTCTATGGACCCTGGTCTGAAATAAAGTTTTATTTATTTATTATTTATTTATTTATTTTTTTGAAGTTTTACACTTTTACCGGGTAGTAAGTAACTTAATATTTTTGACATTTTATAATTTAATGTTTTGGAGTGTCAAATGACCGTCAAAGACTCCATTTACTATCTAGATATATATGTAGATCTTATGGCGCGTGATTAAACTCGAAACTAAAGTCGTCAACTTGTTTTTTCAAAATATTTTAGAAACAGTTTCACAAATATTTACCACATACTCTTGCCCGCGATTTTGTTGATAATTTCAAGAGTTTTTTTTTTTGCACGGAACCCTAATCCTCTTCCTAAAATAAAAGCTAGCCTAGCCTAGTTACTCCTTAATATAACATGACTTATCTGCCAGTAAAAGTCCCGTCAAAATCGGTCCAGCCGCTTTGGAGATTTCCGGCTAGAACAAACAGACACACAATTTTTTTTTATATGTACCGTAAGTATGCACTTTCATATGCATTCAGTAAAAAGCTGTTATTTTGAATTACAAACAGACACTTCAGTTTTATTTATTTGTATAGGTAAAAACCTCATTGCAACGTCACAAGCGCCTGTGCAAAAATCCTTGTGGCTTTATAGTTAGTAACAAAAACATCAGCAATAACTAGTCCAATACCCACCCCAACACTCTTTGTCTCTCAATCTGTCCCCGGTCGGCGCCACATCCGCTGCCGACTGACGCCATAACGAGCGTGACGTCACATCCGAGCCGCTTCCGCTGCTATATCCGGCAGATCCCACGGTATTAGTACTTTTATAGTGTTTTTATTTTGAAGAAGGGTAGGTTGTGTCATCTATACAATAGTAAGCAGGCACCTACTTGATCTTTTTCTTGAATTGATGACTCAGGCTTTGTCCAACCAGCACATAGCGACCGGACAACTCTGTCGTTTGTCTCATTCAAGTCCTGGAGGGTGCAATTAGCTGTGCACGAAGGGTTACGCAGCGGCATACATGATGTTACACCCATATTTTTCCAGTTATATTTTAGTCGGTATTAAGAGCGAGCTTATTGCCTTCATCCGGGCACAATTTCCCAAAATCATACATTCCTGAATCCTGAGAGAAGAATTTAATAATACTTTCTGGACCTCCTGTTCAGAGTTTAATCGCGTTTGCGAGCACTACACAAACTAGGCTAATAAATACATTGTAGAGATACAGCACAAGATATAGCTTGTTCATAAAAATTCTGCAGAACTTTACAATAAAACAACTTGCTTGTCTGCGGCTGCGGCAGGTTGCCAGCTGTCAGGAGGCACGGCTTCTTGCCCTATCGGGCAACGCAGGTTTTCTCGGGGCATGTTTGCTTCTGGAAGTACCTGTGTCGCATAAACAGGGAGCCGGACTCTCGGTGTCATCACTGCGTCCACAGTCTGGAGGACACGGGCGGCAAACGCTGGCAGAATATCCTGGGAGGAGCCGCGCCGTGCCCTCGTAACAGAAGTCGGAGCCGACCTGTCGCTGCCGGCCGTCGCACGATCGATGGTCGGGAGTGCAGAGTCGTGGGATGCGGTGAAATTACGGTTTCACAGAAGGAGGCTGCGGAAAGGTTGAGGGAGGTCGAGACCACTCTCCCGACCCGCAGCAGACGCACCGGGCGTCGGCGGAGGGCGGACAACGCCCTCTTCCAGCCCCCCTAAACGGGTCCAGAGGGACGGTGGACTTGGGGACATCCGCCGCCCCCCCATACAACAGGACTAGAGGCGGTGGCGCGTAGTGTTCCGCGCGCGCCCCCCGTAAAGTTGAGAAGGCCCGCGGGATCATGGAAGGTCCACTATGTCCCATAAGCCCAGGTGCAAGTGTGGAAGGGAACACCAGGGTGGTTTTTAGTCAGTTCGAGTTTGACAGACCCCTCCGCCCACCCCAGGGCGGAGGATATCCGAGGGGATTTTCCGCCCCGAAACAAAAAAAAAAGGTTGCCAACTCTGTTCTTGGCTAAGTTTTTATATATTTAAAAATAGTATTTACTAAATCAAATTTTTATATTTAGCCAAAATAATAGTCTAATAATTCATAAAAACGACGTAAGTAGGTATAAAATAATTTGAATTGTGAGAGCCAGTCTATAAAGAATATTACTAGTTTTTAATTTAGAAGCAATTATGCATTTGTTTTCAGGGTACCGTTGCCAAATGGCGAATGTTTTTACTATTATTTTTTTTACGATTTTACTTGTTTACTTTGTTTTTTTTTATTTTATTTGTTATTATTCTTTTTTAACTCCTAATGTTCATTCATCTTTGGAATCTGGAACGCTGTCGTCTCCCTCTTGGAGGTGGACGTTAATAGCTGCGACACAGTTTTGTAACTAATGTAGCTATTTACATACGCAATCAATTTGTAAAATGTGTTTTTGTTCCAATAAAGATTATGATTAAGATTATGTGGGTTTCTAGAACTAAGCCTTGACGATAACTGTCTGTTACGACAGCCATGAAATGCTGTTACTGTTAGCCTGCATCATCCCACTTGCAGTTGTTTCAATCCAGGGCCAATGTGTGGACCACTGGTCGCTGGTCTTGTCTAGCTCGTCCCGCCATCAACTACGTGGTCTGCCGCAACAGCTTCTGGCTGTGTCAGGGCTCCAGAAAGTGGTTATTTTGACCCACAGCTCATTGGGTATGCGGCAGACGTGGCCAGTCCAGTCCTACTTCAGCTTAGTGGCATTTTGAGCAACGTCAGTAAATACTGTACCCATCTATTTTTCCATAAAAGCAAGCAAATTTAAATGCTTCATTTGCCGGTATGAAATAAGCCTCTCTATCAAAGAAATGAACAAAAGAAAATATACTATGATATTTTTTTAGTACGGAACCCTAAGTATGTGAGTCCGACTCGCACTTGACTGGAATTTATAATTTGTTTTTCAAATTCTATAAATAAATCTTGTTAGAATATGCCAGACGTTGCCATTATTTATAATGTATGTAATGAAATGATTCGTATGAATTTATTAAATAATTAAATGGTTGTAGACAATTATTGGCAATTATTTTTCAACTAGTTTATAATGATCTGTAAAAAATAGGTAGAGAAAAACGGGGACTATAAAAAGTTGATAGTTGCCGATATATGGCCATCGCCGTCTCATCACAATTCTCTTGAAATCAATTATTGAATGTCTCTCAGAAATTTTAATCTGCTTAAAACTAATGTAACAAAACCAGTATAATGTAAGTTGGTCTCTTAATCCATTGAAACTCCGTACTACACTCCAGGCCACCTCACAGTCAAGGTGTTAGTACTAACATGATGTGGCCTACAGTACAAGTAAACATTGCACGACATAATGGCGATACATGTATATACAAACATACGTAAAATCACGCCTATTTCTCTTGGGGAACGGCAGACAATATAGATATTATGCCACCTACTAATACGATTCTTACACTATCTTTTGCTTTAGCCACATACACAATCATATATACACGCTAATTGAAAAAAAAATGACGTTTCTTCACAACCTTTCGAATTCATTAAAAAATCTGCGCAACAAGTATTCTCACATCAAAATACTTTGTCTCAATTGCTTCCGGGACGATAGAAACAGATAAAGCAGGCCTCCAATTATATGAGAGAGTACCCTTTCGCCAAGTGCTCTCCAGCCAAAGGTTGGCCAAATATATTTGTCAAGTGTCCTTGTTGGAAGGGTTGGCCATATGTATCTAGTTGAATAATATGGGCGTCGGTGAAGTTGCAATGTTTATTGGAGTCAGTCGTAGAAGGATGTAGACGTTTAATATTTGTTATATTTTTTTGTATTGTTAAGGCTATTTTTATCACAGCGTTGATATATGGACGATAGTACAGTATGCCCTACGCCCTACGGCCTACGACCTATGTAGTTTGCAGCGCTCTTAGGCCAAAACTATTGATCTTACAAAAAAAAATTGTTCCATATATTGTAGGAAATTTTTTGAAGTTTAATTTTGTAAATAAATGTTTTATCGTATAATAGTAGGAAATGAGATATTGTCGAAAAACTGCTATGAGGCGCTATTTTTTACTATAAATAAATAAATAAATCATTTATTTCAGATTCATCCCAAGATTACATCCATATTTGTTAGTAAAATTGCGAGCTTACAAACTAGTGTTAGTAATAAACAATGGGTTTTTTAAACATTTATTAAAAAGAAAAGAAAGAAAGTGAGTGGCAGAACCGGTTGGACTTCCCGATGATGGCGGCAGATACCTAAACAACTGCGTGCAGCCGTATCCAACGCGCCAGGATCGGAGAGTCCCACCGATCCGCCAGCGCGCGCAGGATGTTGTTGGGGCTGTCGCGCGTGCGCCGCATGATAGATGCGCATCGTTTGCGCATGATGGCCGCAAAGCCGTCTGTGTCAGCCGCCGCGAACATCGCGGAGGCGCTGCAGCGGCGCGGCAGCCCCATCAGCACCCGGAACGCGTTATTGTATTGAACGCGCAGATCGCTGCACTCATATCGTCTGCGTAGCTGATGTTATTCACGCACACTCCATCTATATGACAACCCATGCTGGTGCTGCTGAGCTCATCGATCAGCCGGTTGACGTACAGGCTGAAAAGCGTGGGAGAGGTTCGCCCCCCCTGCCTCACCCCGCATTCCAGCCCATACTCCCCCGAATGAGAGCCTGCCCATCTTACTAAATTCTTTTGATTGTTATACCAATGCATAAATAACAACACAATTTCCCTTGGTAGACAAGTTTCATCCCTTAATTTACGCCATAGAATATCGTACGGTACAAGATCGAATGCTTTCGATAAATCGAGGTAGCATGCATAGACTGGGGTCTTTCTACTCGTATAATATACGGCGTACTCGTACTATATGACGGCGCGAGCGGTAAAGATACGAGGTAGCAAATTTGAAATCCGGAAAGAGCACATCAAAGTCTATAATAAAAACTTTTTAAAAATAACTTTACTTTCGGAAGTCGGTGACTTTTGTTTGTTTCAATGACTTTTTGCCACCGACTTCTGAAAGTAAAGTTAGTGTGTTTTTTTGGAAATCAGTAATTTTTTTTGCAAAAAAAGTTTTTATTTTACCCTTTTTAGTTGTGGTATCTCACACAAGTCCTTGCCAAGTACCAATTTTACATTGTAACTAGAAAAAGTCACAGGCATGCAAAATACGCAAATTAGCTTGCTTGGATTTTTTCCAGCAATTTTTTATTTTCACCGATTTTGATGACATTTCTATGGGACCAATCGGATAATGGAAGGAAGGAAGAATATCCTTTCATGTAAAAAAAAGATTTTTTCGAATCAGTTCGTAAATGACGGAGTTATGAGTTAAGAAACATTACAAAATACAACCGAATGGAGAACCTCCTCCTATTTTTTTTTTTACAGTCGGTTAAAAATACCAATTTTACTTTATTAATTGAATTAATATTTAGGTATCTAGATTGAAGACCCTTTGCGACATAATATATAACTTATGTATGCTTTTTGTTATTTATTGTTAGTAATTTAATTCACCTGATAAATAAAAATGTTATCTCTAGAAATATGATATTAATATAATTGAGTATAATAACTCTAGTAATTTATATCTACGTGCACATCACAGCCATCATTTGAAGAGTCCATTAGAGATAGTCGCCGTGTTGGAGGGTCGTTACTCCTGCCCTTATTAAGTTAGAGTAATAAATATTTACTTTTAGATTTATGAATGAGCATTAACTATCATTAGTCTGGCTTGATTCGTTTAAACTCTAGCTTAGAATTAGTCCGTAGAAAATACTAACATAGATTTCAAAATGGAATTACATTTTCTAATTGGATGGAATTACATTTTATGTGATAAGCATGGACATTTGTTACCGAGTCATGGATGTTTATATGTATAATAAGTATGTATTTACAAACAAAAAGTATCTATGTAGTATATCAACTATCTAGTGTCCACGACACAAGCCTCGTTGCTTAGTGTGGCACTAGATGGCGCTGTGTGTAATGTCCAGCGAAAAAAAAAAAAAAAAAAAAAAAAAAAAAAAAAAAAAAAAATTGTAGCTAATACAAAAAGTTATCGTGCCGGTCAACCGGATTTGTATCTATTTTTCTAGTATTTCATATAAAAAAATTGCGAGTGCAAAAAATATTACTCAAAAATATTTGAAAAGTCCAGTGACATCTAACTTTCATTGATGTTTTATGTGAGTCGGGGCATTCCTAAGAAATCTATAGCCCACGACTTAAATGTCGGACGTCGACAGATCAGTCCCTTTGTACACAAAGCTCAATTCGAAGAAATAACAAAACCCCACATATCCAGCAAGTGCGATTGTTACAGCCGCAGATAAGCCGCCGGTTAACCCTGCCACCGCCACCGAGGAAACCCTTTACCCTTCCCGCCTGTTGGCACGGAGGAGTTAGGAATGGAGTGCTAATGTGCACTGTGTAATCGAACACAAATAATGTTCGGTTTTGAAACCAAAACTTCAAAAAGGTATCATATTTATTGCCTCTTTTTGAACCTAGATTTGATATCAGCGAGTAGGCAACGTTATCTCTACCTTCAAGCATAAAATAATCATTCAATCGCATGTTTCTTTACAAGATGCACCTCCAGGTAGAATTTGATTTTATAACATTGATACTCGATTCACTATTCCAAGAGGTATCGTATTACCCAGTAACTTGGTTGTGGGGGTGGAGGTGGACAGTCTCTCCATGTCAAATATTGATATTGAGCTGCATTCGGTTAGACTGTTAGTCAACCCCAACATAGTTTGGGAAAAGGCTAGGCAGATGATCCATTTACTAACTTCCTCGTTGCCAGCTGTAAAACCTTCTTTAGTAACGTTTTCCCTAACATTGTGATAAGGAAACACACACCACGTGTCGGACGTGACGCGGACGCGCCTCACTTTATTGGCTCTTTTTCTTTAGAAAAAGCTTTTGCGAAATAAAATCTGGTCAAGAGGTAGATAATGCAGAGGCGAGTGTTAAAACGTACACACATATAGCAATGGTGAGCTGAGTTATAATACGTCTCCATTTCGCCCGTTCGGTTTTGTCGCATGTCTTGTTATACGTAGATGAAGACGTGATAAGACTATACACATAATTATTCAGCTTCGTACTGCCACCTGACAAATTTCTCACCGAAAAACTCAGCAACGTTTCTCTCAACCCCTCTCAAACCCGCCTAAAGGTTGTCACCGCATCAGTCAACCTTGCGACTGGACCAACTTACAGTTCAAAGCACCTTTAATTTAAACACAATAGGTTTTCTCACTGTCCTGAGAATATTCCCATCTTGTGTATCTTGAAGCAGAATACCTCGCTTGAGTTGTACATAGACAATTGTGAGCTGATCACTCAAGTGTCTGTCCGTTGCTAGGCAACGGGAGACTAAGGCATTTGTTGAAAGGCAGAATAGATGGCGGTCCGATGGAAATTAATCAAGTTTCTGCTTAAATGGTTTTGAGGAAATACACCATAGATTTCTGAGTCGAAATTCTGAGATGTCTTTTCAATAACGTAACTGGCGATGTATGGGTTTAGCTACTGAGGCACACCTTCACCTAACCCTTATCTGAATTTAGGCCTTACGTGATGTCACATGCAGTAGCAAAGCTCCTTGCGTATTTTTACAGGCAAGCAACAATGCTCCAAATAAAAATGGTACGCAAGGTGTCAGTTTAGTACCTTTACTTTTAAACTGACTATACTAGAACATCAGATGTTTCACCTTTCTATACCACCTCATAATGAAAGCGGAAACTGACCTTTTGCATTCATCGCCTCTATTACCTTGCTGACCTAAAGGGCCGATCACACTTGGCCGAATTCAGTCATCTGAATGTAGTCATCTTCTTAGGAAGAGAAAGGGTGTTAAGAAATCTCATCTGCACAATAAGAATAAGAAATTTTATTTGCTCAAACATGTGTATACATACAGAATTAAAATAATACATGCATGCAAGATCTTAAATAAGATTGGCTCACGACATGCCTGCCATTTCTAAGGGCGTGCAAATATCTACAAGGTACAAATATTATTATTAAATCAATGATTTTTAAATACACATACACACCATAATGAATTAGTCTCTCAATCAGCTACTGAATCCGTCAGTAGAAGTATTTTAAGTAAAAGAAATTGTGACAGAGCCGGGCGTATAGCGACCTTTCTTGTTTGTCATAAGGTTACTTTTTAGGAGACTTCCTGAATACGATTACATAATCAGGTAATAATATCCCCAGTCCTGGGACACGGGTCACTTCAGAGTGGGCCAAAACAAAATACCAGCGCGGGTTGGTCGATGTCACATATTATCTTCGAAAATTCGGGTCTTGGTCTCTTTTTCTCACGATGTTTACCTTCACCAGTGGGAGCAGTGGTGATGATATAAGTTACACAATGCAAACTGCCTGCTTGGATTCGCTCACGACCTCGTGGTCGACGGTCGCGGTCGCGGCCGCACCCACTGGCCACTACTGCTTGGGCTAGTTAACCCGTCACAGGGTTAGGTAGATGGACTTGGTGTGTACCTTGGAGTTGTCTTGGGTGCGTCTCACGTTTGTCTTCATATTTCACCCCATTCAGCCATTTTTTTTAAACCTATACCATGAGTACATTGACGTTCCTCGAAGCGGGAGGTATTCCAGATCTAACTAAGCAATTTAGACGACTAAATCCAGGCAGCTGTAGTATCCCCTTATGTGGCAGAGGTCATCGCAGGTCGGAACTGTCGGCATTAGTGGAAAGTGGGTCAAGTGACCTGTCTGCGTCGCTTTGAACCCGCCATGCTCTGATTAGCAGGGAATGGGATGTTTATCAATACTCTGTACAATGGACCCGAGGGAAATTGTTCTGAGTTTAATAAGGGGACAAGGGGTGATCATAGCGGGGGGTTTCAGGGGGTTTTGTTTTATGTGTTGTCATTAATGTATAGTTTTGTTATTGGTGTTTATGCAGCAGCAGGTTTAGCTATCGAAGATTTGCACGAGATAACAGATACCAGTTTTGTAGTCTATTGTTTCACATAAACAATCCGAACAGCTGCAGCTCTCTCCGTTTTCGAGAAAAAAATAACTTTAGGTACAACACTTAATTAAGTAAAGAAGTATCTAACATTAAAGATGATACAAAGTTGTTGAATTTTTTAAAGCGATTGCTAAGATATTTTTGCACGCACATCTTGATCAGTCAGAAGCCGTAACAGAGCAAAATAACTTTCAAAAGCGCAAAAAGGGGCTGTTAAAAGGTTAAACTAAAAGGTATCAATCAAGAGCCCAGCCTGCCATCTGCCAAGTTCGAGTAATGTACGAGTATTTTGTTACGCACCCCACAGTAATCGATTGACGCCTCATTTGCTTGAAATGCTCACTAGTTTAAACGATTTGGGTACGCTAAATGAGTTTGGCATCCCCATAAGAATATTCATACATAATCAGCGTAACGTTGCCATGGACACAGGCCTCCTCACTGAGATGGAGTGGGCCGTAATCCACCAGGCGGACCAAGTACAGGGTGGCGGTGTCACATGTCCTCGAATTATTAGCTCTAGCGGTTCAAAGTCCTCAAAATGTTTTCCAACGGTGCAATGACGATCAAATAAATAACACAAATTAAGCTGTCTGGCTGGAGTCAAACCCACGCCCTCAACTCGTAAGTCGGAGGCGCCGTTACCGTATGGTTATTATTGGTCGGGTTAGTTCACCTAGAGCAATGATAGATGATCGCGGGGCGCACCCTGGGTAGTTCCTCACATGCTGCTGAATGGCATATGGCATAGTGGTATATGGCATTCGACATATCTAAAACCGATACCAGTCTACTGACGTTCTTCCAAGCGGGAGGTAAAGTTAGTACCAGTTAAACTATAGGTGAACACTATTCGATTAAAAAACACTATCACACTTTAGTTCATTTCTTCTAAAGCGATCGTTTCAAAACCAATAAAAATGAAGATGAGGCGATCGGATAAATGGCGGCAAAATGAGGTAGCACCAGACCACGGTGAAATGTCAGAGAGAAGGCAAATGGTAATGATGTTACGGCATAAAGCCACGGCGTGACTACCTTCTAATAGATGTTTTAATCATATTTATGGTTATTTTATTGGGTACTGCCTTTCATTCGAGGATTCGTTAGGTTTTTCATTGCTTTTTGATGTAATAAAGATTATTTTCAGTAAATGTCAGCCGTGAAATTTATTTTAGGTGTTGGGCGGTATCTTTTTTTAGGTTCAGTAATTTCAAAGGGTCGATAGCTTTAATGGTTAATGTTGCTCGACACTCGCTGAAATAGATTCAAATATTGCTCCATATTGCTCACTTATAATTATTGCTGTGTTTATTGAGCAACTATCGCTGGGCTATTAAGAGTGTTAATTGCCCGCGTAAGAGTACTTTTGCGTTTCACTAAAGTGCTCTTACACGCTATTTTGATTGCGTTTATGAGATGCATGAACCTAGAGCTTTAAAAAAAACTAGATGAAACGGCCGGGATAGGCAACTTCAATTAGGAATTGTGCAACACGTAAATAAATGTATTCCTTTTTTTCATTATTCCGTGTAACAATTACATTACATACCATGTACCATTGTATACCATGTTTTATGCAAATAAATGATTAATTTATGTGTATGTTTACCTGTCAACCCGCACTGATCCCATAGTCGATTCCCACTCTCTCTGTCTCTCAGAGAGGGCGGCTCTGTCCCAACCCTGGGAACGTCACAGGCTGAATTTGCTTATTACTATTAGGTACCTCCCAGAAATATCCTGTTCCTTCTAACAAGCCCCTTTTCAATCGAAAATTAATAGTTTATTACTTTACGCTTGTCATGGTGGTGGTCGTGGCCAGTACTAACTGGGTAGTGGAGGTCGGATAGGCAGTCGCTCCATGTAGAATACTGGTATTCAGCTGCATAGTTAGGAAATGGCAGGCCATCTGCCTGCCATTTCCTAACTGACGTTCGTCATAATAAAGAAAGCAGGAAAGATAAACCTTCTTTCAAACCACTGAACTATTCCATAACACCCGTATAGTGGAACGCCACGTGTACTCTGAATCCTTCAGGGGTCACGGGAGGTCATGCCTCGTTCAGTATCTGGGTCAAGTGGCTGTCTGCGTCTGGACCTCAGCTGAGCTGTGGGATCGATACCAGTGAGATCAGTGTGGTGAACTGTTGATGGGGTTGTGGATAGTGATATTGGTTGGTTAAGAGAGTTAAGGTGCCTGCTATAGAGGCTATCGAAATAAATGTTTTCGAAAAGATGAAAAAACACACACACATTCTTCTTTTTTTGTCACATTTTTTAGCAAAATTACTGACAGTTTACAGTTCTAATGCAAGGTCTGACAGCAACCAGTAGGCTCTTGCAAGTAGGTTACGATTTAAGTCACCTGATCTCGTCTATATAACTATTATTTAAATGTACCTTCAATTATAAGAATTTAGCTTGGAAGAAACAAAAACTAAGCTAAACTAAGAGAAAAATTAATATATGTAAGTCGGAAAATTACTGTCCAACGGTTCAATGGAAGAGATGGAGGTAAAGTGATGGTCGATCAGGTTGTTCTCTTCTATTAACCTCTAGGTTTTACATGGCAATATTTATACCTACATTGAAGCAGTGTAAAATAAAAAATTTTTAATGTCTCCTGTGTGATAGCAACTAATTTCCGGTTCCAGTCAACTAGCAATCGTTTACGAGAAAGAAATAGTTTCAAAGTGTGAAATTTATACAAATAAATAAAATTGCAGTGTTTGTTTGTACTTACAAAGTTACAGTGTTCTACTGAATGCATATGAGAGTATAATTATGTATACGGTACTTATAACAAGAAAACTTTTTTTTTTGTCTGCCTGTCGGTTTGTTCCGGCTAATCCACGAAACGGCTGGACCGATTTAGACAGGACTTTTACTTGAATATAGGTGATGTTATAAGGAGTAACTTCGGCTTTAATTTTAGAAAAAGGATTAGGGTTCTGGGAATTTGAGTTTAGGAAACAGAAAGAAGTCGGCTGGAGCCTTATCTGGTGAATAAGGTGGTTGCTCGATGGTATTTGTTGAGTTTTTGGTCAAAAATTCGTTCACTATGATGGCCTTGTGCGAAGGCGCATTATCGTGCTGCAAAATCTATTTATTTATTTATTTATTCACTTTAGACATACAAATATCCTTACAGGCTAGACCGAATGCAATATTGTAGCATAGTTAAAAAAAAATACATAGTTCCGCTATTCAACCATAACAAATTTTACAGGTATCTAAAAATTTTCTTTCCACAAATCTGGCCTTTTTCGTCGAATTTGCTCTCTAAAACGCCGCCTAATATTCTTCATTTACTGTTTGACCTTCTGGCAACAATTCCGAGTGCATAACACCGCGATAGTCAAAGATAATGGTCAACATGACTTTGAGTTTTGATCGACTTATTCGTGGTCTTTTCGGTTTCGGTTCTGTTAGACGGCGCCACTCTGAAGCTTGTTGACTAGTTTGCATATGAAACTCGTAAACCCACGTCAAGTCACCAGTAACAATGCGTTTCATTAATGTTGGGCTGGAATTGATTCGTTCTAGCATGTCCTCAGCGACTCTTATGCGATTGAGTTTTTGGAGAAAATTCAGGTCTTTTGGGACTAGCCGAGCGGCAACATGTTTCATACCCAAATGATTATTTAAAATGGTACGGATCAACTCGTGAGACACAGAAAGTTCAGCGGCTATCTCTATCAAACTTGAATGAGGATTTTCAGTCACTTCTGCTATGTTATTTATCACTTTTGCTATGTTAACTTCAGTTGAAGACGTTGATGGCCTACCAGAGCGAGGCAAATCTTCCATCACATCTCGACCGCTTTTGAACGCTTTGTTGGTACAAAGCGTTTGTTGGTAAAAACACGGGCTTATGGTGGTCCATAAGCACGTGTTTTTGATAAATTCGATTCACCGTAAACCTTCTGTAATATTTTCATGGACATGGATTTTGTGTTCAGAACACAAAATTCCAGTGGCAATGCAAAATTTAAGACAAACTCTTTGTTCGATGTTTTTGTCCATTATGAAATTCGCAATACACACTAGATATGATCTAACTAAAACCAGCACTGTATTTAATCTAAATAACAGATGCAACTCAAACTCCGCGCCAAAATATAAAACAGTTGTGCCAATCTAACAAAAACGAAAAATTTAATTTGGAACCATAAACAAATCATCCATTCCCGATACTTTTTTGACTGAATGTTTAGTGTAACCTTAATTAAAGGCTGCCACGGCATGCATTAAGCATAGGAGTAGGAAATGAAGATACAAAACAGATTATACTTATTTCGATAGCTTGGTACATGAAAAAAATACAGTTAATCGTTATCATCTTTAATGTTCGCTATTCGTTATTATTATTTTAATGTACGATGAACAGTACAAATCTCCCGAGTCATGTCTTCAAAGTAACAGTGAAGTAATCGCACCATGTATAAGCTTATGAGCTTTATAAAGGCAGCTATAGACTTCCTCTTATCTCCATATCCCCTCGACATAATCCCTTAGTCGTCTCTAACGGCTACTTGAGGAGACAGGGTGACCTTTTCGTGGGTAGAACCCCTCTTGAGTATGGTGGGCGTGATTAATATGACAGAAGAGTATCTATTAGGTACTTGAAAATGGTATGGCTTACTGTCTCATTGTTATAGTGGTTGCAAGTGCGTTTGCTGAGCATGGAGTTCGGGGTTGATCCCCGGGTTATGTTAAAATGTTATTGAGCAAATTTTTCAGTAGGAATCAGATTCTGAATTTGTGGCAATAGGCTCACTCTCCGAAGTTATTGGGATCATCCCCTGTTTTGTGGGATTTAAACATAACTAGCGAAATTTTAATTTATTTTGTAAGCCTGTAATGTGTGGGGCAACATCGGGTCGGGAACATTACAGGCCTCGTCACTACGAGAGCACGAGCAGTGCACGTTGGTAGATGTCACATGTCTTCGAATATTTGGCTCGGGCACATGCCGGTTCCCTCACTATTCATTCACCGTTTCTGAGAGCAGTGGTGATGAAATAAATTACAAAAGTATCGAGCCTGCCTGGGTTCGAACCACGACACACAACTAGGTAGTCAGGGCTGATACCACAGGGCCACCACTGCTGCCCATACCGTCTGATAAAACAAGCGTGAAGTATGGACAATGAATCATTATATCAACGCACCACTACATATGCTCTTATGTAAACTTTACTACAAGATGTTACCAATTTGCTCTACCATTAAATTACAAATAAAAGCAATCCTTGAAACGTGGTGCAATAATGTCGCTATCACTGGCAACATTCCAGCGCTTCCCGAAGCGATGATCAATCGCGCGCGGTCGTTGACCCCGCATCGATCCCGCTAACTAGGTCACTCGGCTGAGCGTAGCTCTCCTATAGGCGCCACTAGGACGTGGAGGCAGAAATACTAGTGCGAACGAGGCATGAAAAGTAGAAAAGACTATATTTTGCACAATGATACACCCACATTTTATCAGTCAGATGTGTTGGTAGGTCTATGTGATGATAAGTTGAGCACTTTGAGTTTTTACTAATAGGCTCTAAGTGCTCAAAACTGTTCCTATGGTAGACCATAAATGTTAGAGGTGAAATGTAGGTTTCGAATCGAAATCGCATCCGGTTAGACCGGAAGCCGACCCCAATATAGTTGGAAAAAGGCTAGGCAGATGATGGTGATTTACTGTGAGTATTCTGAGTGACTTGGAACCATGGTCTATTTCCATTTGTTTTGTATAGCAGGTCCTCACCGAAGCCTGGCGGTCGTCGCGCAAACTCGAGACATTCGCATTAAATTTATTCGGTGAACAAGAACTTTGTGGTCGTGCCGATTGAGGGCATCTACTAGTTTTTAGAACAAATGAGTGACATGAGAATTGCGATATACCTCTTTGGTTAGGATTAGTACAAGAACTACTGTAGTTTCTTGCTCCGTGACAATTATATGGCAGCGCAGCGCCGGCCGGATGTCGGGATATTACTTGTTGATATTGTCTAGATACCAGTGTTTAATTAAACTGCTAAATTGAATGCTCGTCTTATGAAATGAAAATCATAATGACCATTTCTCGGTTTATTGTCGCTAGGAGGAATTAGATATTTATGTACGAAGATGTTATGGCTGCTTTACATTTGTTTGTTTCTTTATTTGTTAAGGAAATCAAATAGAAGCATAATGGGTATGAATATTAACGAGACCTTAAATATAACAAATTAATAAATATTAGCATTGATTCAGTATTTGAATCGTGCGTTTGAATTCAGTGGGTGTTCCTACTGAAAAATAATCTAAGGGGTTTAAAGCGTTTGGTATTTCGACAAAGATATCGTATATGTAAACCAGTAATCACGGAGTAATTGGAGTATTTATTGATGAAAAGAAAAAAAGATTCCTGTGGGATACTTAACCTCCTCCTTTATTAGAAGTTGGTTAAAAATGAATTGAATGATAGCTTGACAGCTGATGTAGGGAAAAGAGAGAAAAAACGTGTTGCACCGACCGCAAGTATCACAAGACAAGGACAGGAAGACGATGATATCATCGCAGACAAGTGTCACTTTGTCTAGGCCTCATAATTAACTCAATGAAGATCAGGAGCGACCACAATGGCCGTTGTCAACGAGTACTGATCTTCCGCAAGACTAGCGGCCTCTGACTTCCTGTGCTGGTATTATTACTTACTTCTGCTGTTTTTAGTATATTGATATTATCTTCGTACAAAACTGTCGTTTCCGCGCCGACTAGAATGTCAAGGGTATTTTGGCCTGCTGTTTTAGATACGTCCGATCCAAATAAATATGTAGTGCATTTTAATTGGAAGTTATTTATTAAACTGGTTTGTGATCTGTCGGTTGGTAATATATTGATTAAATAATTAATATTGAACTAAGAACTGACCTGTGGCTTTGGCTGCGTATTTCTTATTGTCAAGCTTGAACAGTGTGCTCTTTTATGATGAGCAGCAAACCTCAGAATGAGTTCGGTTTAGCCTAATTTATGGCATTTCGAAGGGCTGATGCTAACGCTACACAAGGATTTTTGGCGCGTGGTCAAAATCGAAACTGACGCTGCCATCTACAACATTATTTTTAATATATGCGAAACCAGAATATAGTTTGTTCAGAATAAGTAACTGAATCGATTCCAATAATTTTTATATCATGTTATATTTTGTCCCAAAAATATTTAAAAAAGGTTAGGAGTTGGACACCGAGCAACACTTAGTACCTATCCGCAATCATACGCGCACAACACAGGCATTAGGCGCGGGCGCACAGTGGGGCGCCGCGTGGTGAGTATGGTTTTGTACGGACAACCAGGTAATATAACAAGCTTATAACTTTGTGATTTTTCATGATCAGTTTTGGAATTTTGTATATAGATTCTATACATAAAAATACAAGACACGTGTTTCAGGTTTCGCATATACTAAAACTAATGTATCTATGTAGCATTTTACCAGCATATTCTTAGGCCGATCATCCTCGATGTAACTTTTGAGTCGTGTAATAACCTCAAGAAAGGTAATAAAGAGAAACAAATGAATAACGACTTCGGGAGCGAGATTACCGACATGTGGGATGTTAGCTCTGCATGTAGCATCTGCATCAGCATGCTATCATTGTGCTGATTGTCGTAACCATGGCAAAGGGCATCGACGAACTTCTTTCGCGGCTCTCGCTTGGAAGCTGGATCAAGGGCCTGGCCTGATTCGAACGAGGTTCCTGTCTCTGGAGCCCTAACCACCGGTAGCTTAGACCCTGCTCCCGACACCGGTGGACCAACTGTCATCATCATCTGCCTTTTCTCAACTATGTTGGGGTCGGATTCCAGTCTAACCGGATGCAGCTGAATACCAGTATTTTACATGTAAAATACTGGGTTGTGGAGGTCAGATAGGCAGTCGCTTCATGGAGCCACTGCCAACCCACGACACAACCCAGTTAGTACTGGGTAATACGATACCTCTTGGAAAGAATAGTTGTCAGACTTTCGGGCCACTGACTACATGTGACGCCTGCCAGTGATCTACAATTGTCAGCCGGGACCAAACGTACTTTCCGAGGCACGGAGGAAACTCGGTATGTAATGGGTGGTCACCCATCCAGGGTCCAACCTAGGCAAGCTCGGCTTAACCTGACGATCGACCCATACGACCCATTATGATACTGTGATAACTACACAACATATCATTACTCCTGTAATCCCGTAAGGTTCAGGCAGAGGTCTACCTAATACGAGTAGCATAGCCAATTTTCGCCAGTTGATTAATAATTCGAGTATTCGACTAAAACATAAATGTAAGTACATCCGGTGGATATAAAAACAAACTTACGAGTATTAATTAATATTACTACCATTATACTCAGTAACTCACGAATTCTAAGCAAAAAACATTACATACATACATAATAAGTACCGAGTTGCGTAGTCCCTACATAGAGTTTTGTTTCAGGTTATATGTAAGACAATATGTGCCCTATGAGGTTTTCTTTAGGGTATGAGTTTCCATAAAACGATGGTAACTTATATGTATTTACTTACAAACAGAAGACGAACCTCTTTAACCCCTTTTCGGGGATTATTTTTCTATAATCCTTCCTTAATTCTTTATTTTGGATAAAATAACTCTTAAATAAATAAAGAATGTCTAGCTTCTGGATCCATGGGCTGTGCGTTATCTGTACGTGAACTTAAAAACCGACTTGGGAAGCCAACTCAGTGTCCAAAAGGGGATCTGCGTGACACTCGAATTCCCAATTCTGCACATTTTAACGATAAATTCAACAATATTCATTGTTTTACGTTGTCATCAAAAAAGTCTTCGTATGTTTGAAAAAATCGTATCACTTCAAACCGCCTTCGGAATGCGATAAAAAATGTATTATGCAAATTATGTGGAAACAACGTTAAGCCGTTGGTCCCGGCTGTCATTTGTAGATGTTTGACAATCATTAAGTACAGGTATTTCCCAGTACTAACTGGGTTGTGTCAGATTGGCAGTCGCTCCATGTGAAATACTGGTGTTCAGCTGCATCCGGTTAGACTGGAAGCCGACCCCACCATAGTTGGGAAAAAGTACTCTTTGCCCTCGCATCTTCCCGACACGCGGGGTCGGCTTTCTTAGTCTTTCGGCGCCATTCACTTCGCTGGTTATCATCGTCATCTGTAAGGCCAAGTTTTTGCGTGTCTTAATTAGGGTACTAGAATGGATTCATAAAATAGAAATTAAATTGTTTTGCAACTACTTTATAAAAGGTAGGAATACTCGAACGTAAACATAATAAGTGTCACATAATTATGTTACGTGTGACAATCAATACATGACAAAAAGCGACCTCAACCTTGATGTCGTTGTGTATAAGTAGGTATCTATAGATAATAAAATATCGTTCACTTAGGTACAACACTATATTATAAGTGATTGATGTAGATACTTGTTGTTTGTTTGTCAACAAAGTTTTATAACTGTGTTTCCTGGTTGTTAACAGAATATTACTTCCATGACCTTCGTAGGGTCACAAATCATGATTCAAAATGTTATCACATCTTGGAATCATGGGTTTAGTTAATGACTAAAATAGATTTACGGCACATCATGTATTTCATTTAGTCGGACTTTCAGGCTTGATATTACTGCTTATTGAAGTTTCGCTGTCGGTATGTTTCACCATTTTAACCGACTTCAAAAAAAGGAGGAGGTTCTCAATTCGGTTGGATGTTTTTTTTTTTTTTGTGTTTATTACCTCATATCTCCGTCATTTATGAACCGATTTGAAAAAATCTTCTTTTATCTGAATGGATCTACTTCTCGATTGGTCCCATAGAAATTTCATCAAAATCGGTTCAGCAGTTTGGTTTTGAAATCAAAATAGCTGGAAAAAATGTCATCCAACTAAAAGAAATTGCGAAATTGATACTTGACAAGGATTTGTGTGTGATACGATAACTAAAAAGGGTAAAATAAAAACTTTTTTGCAAAAAAAAACCGACTTCCAAAAAGTCGGAAGTCGGTGGCAAATAAGTCTGAAAAAAACAATAGTCACCGACTTCCGAAGGTGAAGTTATTTTCCACTTTTTTTTGTGTTTTTTTGGAAGTCGGTTTTTTTTGCAAAAAAGTTTTTTTAGTGTTTTTTTTGGAAGTCGGTTTTTATTTTGCAAAAAAGTTTTTATTTTACCCTTTTTAGTTATCGCATCACACACAAATCCTTGTGAAGTATCAATTTCGCAATTTCTTTTACTTGGATGACATATTTTTCCAGCTATTTTGATTTCAAAACCAAACTGCGGAACCGATTTCGATGAAATTTCTATGGGACCAATCGGGAAGTAGATCCATTCAGATAAAAGAAGAGTTTTTGAAATCGGTTCATAAATGACGAAGATATGAGGTAACAAACACAAAAAAAAACATACAACCGAATTGAGAACCTCCTCCTTTTTTTGAAGTCGGTTAAAAAGTGGAAAATAACATTACTTTCGGAAGTCGGTGCCAAAAAAGTCAATGAAACAAACCATAGTCACCGACTTCCGAAAGTAATGTTGTTTTCCACTTTTTTTAGTGTATTTTTTGGAAGTCGGTTTTTTTTGCAAAAAAGTTTTTTTTTACGATGATCTTTCAGGCTTACCTACCTAATACACGCCTGAAAATCAGCATTTTACTGCACTAGTCTAGGATTCGTCCTAAGATGCTGATTTATACATATTTTTATTTTAATAACGTTTTGATTAATAAGACTAATTTCGTCAGTTCAATACTAACATTTCCCACCAAAAGATAATATGAAGACACATACATATATTTCTATTAACGTCGATAATACCCGTATTCTAACTAAATCTATGACGTAGGTGTGACTAGACTGACTCAACACAATTAGACCTTCTATATTCCTTTCTTGGATTTATTATTTTTGGGTTATTTCCTAGGCTTCTCACCGCAAGGTTTCTGAGATTACATGGAAAATTCATTTAAAGCAAGAATTTATGCTTTATGTATTAATGAGTATCAAGAATATCAATATAAATAACATAGGTTGGCCGGGACACCGACGTTAATGCGGCTATCATGTCACGTATTCAGTACTTATGTATATCATTCTGAACCAATTAATTATCCAGTAATTTAAAAAAAATGCTATTTCCCACAAAAATGCAATACCTACACGTCAAAATGTATGGATGGAATATTTTTTTTTTAAATTACTGATGAATAAAATTCTATGTAGGGCGCTCAGAATTTGTACTGAGTACGTGGTAACCGTTTGTGCATCGGAGTCCTTACCACCTGGTATTTCTTTCTCACTGAATAGAGGTGCGATCCACCCCAGTGGGCTGGAGAACAGACTGGCTGGACACCGGGCAGTACATTATCCGTCAAACTCCACTGTCCGCAGTCGGTCCGGGGAGTGAGGTTTGGACGTACCTGTAAAACCTCTCCTCAGGCAAAGATGGAAGGCTATCCAGAGCCACTAGACAAGTGGCAACATTTTGTTTCTCGACAAGGACTTAGAACAGAATCGACATGATTTTTCTAGTAGCTTATGTCAGTAATACATTATCGACTTTTCCGTCATATAAAGTTATTATTTTATATTATAAAGCTGAAAGAGTTTTTTTGTTTGGTTGAACGCGCTAATCTCGGGAAATACTGGTTCGAATTGAAAAAATCTTTTAGTGTTGGATAGCCCATTTATCGAGGAAGGCTATAGGCTATATAACATCACGCTACAACTAAAAGGAGCGGCGCATCAATGAAAAATAACCTAACCCTCTGTATCTTTTGTGACGCAGACGAATTAGCGCGGGTCAGCAAGTCGCTGATAAAATGTGACTTTATCTTTGCTGCGTGTTTGTGATGTAATAAGTGCTGTCTACATAGATTTAATTAAATATTTTAATTCAAATTACATTGACATTTTGCTACTAGCAAAGTTTTGAACCCACAATCAGGAAACATAAGCGTTTCAGTAAGTAAACAAAAAAAAGTAACATAATTTATGTACCTTTGTCTATATTATAAAATCACAACTGTATTCCTGGTTTATTTTGTTTAAATTAGTTATTTTATTGTAATTCTCATTGTTTCGTGTGTTTTCAGCGTCATGGGTGGGTGAAACCAGCAAAATCTTATAATAAACAAATACCTGTGTATAATGTTACAAATATTATGCAATTTAATTTAAAAAAGAACATATTTTAACACATGCGTGTAAGGACCTGTTTTGCTACTTCTTTTTTATACCATAAAATGTTACGATACTACTGTATATCTTTATGACGATCATTAAGACTTTGCTTACGTTATGCTCGGAAAGTGTCGCGGGAACGTTTTTCAAAATAGCCTATAACAATCGGAGATGATGTAGCTTCCCACTAGTGAAAGAATTTTCAGTGGCGGGTCAGTACTTCCGAAGATTACCTCCTATATAAAAACTTTACCTCTTTGTAGTATAGACTAGCTTTTGCCTACGACTTCGCTCGCCTTGTGGTTGTAAATAATCCCACGGAAACTTTTTAAATATAGCCACACACCACACTCGGAAATTATTTAGCTTCCCATTATCAAAAGAATTTTCGGAAACGGGTAGAAGTTCCGAAGATTACCCCCGCATACAAACCTTACCTTTTTATTATATTAGTAATAATATGCTAAGATAATATTGTAGTAATATCAAAGAAAAATATAAAATTATTTAATCCCGGTAAAGGTTCAAGCCGGTGGGGAAAAATTGCGGACGCAGATCCGGACATCGGTCTCTGACAGATGTACTGGAGGCCTACCGTCACCGCTTATAGCAGTCCCTGAAGTAAGTCTCGTAATGTCTAGTGTCCGCAGTCAGTCCGAAGTCTGTGAGTAAGCAATTGATCAAATACATACATAGTACTCGACATCATGCGTGTATTCCCCAAGGGATGGGCAGAGTAGTGAAGTGTGAGGAGTAACAACCACGTATCGCCAGTTTGTTCAGGTAAGTCATGTGTTGTGTTGCCTTCTACCGGGCACAAATCCTACGATAGATTCACACTATTCTTATAAGATAAATTCAATATAATGCCGTCGTCATGACCTACCTAAATATTTTACATACAAACTAAACACATGACTTTTTCCCATGGGGGTAGGCAGAAACTACAGGACGCTACGAGTATACCTGCTAAGGAGTATCTTTTGAATAATATTAATTAAATAACAAGTGAAGTCGCAGAACAGTGTCTGTTTAGTTACAATTAAATAAATAGCAAACAACAGACTGACGTAGCTGTAACTACTTTGTATTATACAAGTTTAGACCGCGGCGATGCTCGGGGTATTTTTTTATAGCAAGGCCAAGGAAAATTTTAGCTCTAAGGATTAAAGTCTAAATGAGTTGATGTTTATTACTGTTTTTAATTGGAATAACAGCAGGAGGATGTTGTTGATGATGATGATGATTGGTGATTACATAGATGTTGCCATCTGCCGTGGCCATGCTGCCAGCCTTCTATTCCAGCACTATTCCTGTTGACAGCGATATGGACGATTTTTTTTGTCGACCTTTAATGCCTTTCTCCTTTTCGTTATGTAAGTACATATTTTTATTTTAAGTTTCGTTATAGATAATTATGTAAATTGAACAAACAAGTTAATGATGTAATTAAACTATCAAAATAACAAACACTCTAATTTTAAACTACTGTCTCAATAAAGTCATTATGCATAATTTATTATTGAAGATAACATCATATTCGATCCACAGTTCATCAAAACAAATATAAGCACAAAAAAAGTTCCCTAAAATTAAACCCTCATCACTTGCTTGATCTAAACACAAAAGAAAATAATACATCATTAAATCCTAACGAAAATCCATAAAACTTTTGGAAAAAAAAATAACTTCGTGCACACAAACACACAACACATACAGGTTTACGTGGTATATAGATTAGTTGATTCGCGGAGGTGCGAGCTCAGTTGATAGCATGTCTTCGAAACGGTTCAACACGTTTAACGTCCTGCTGATATCGTTATCAGTGGTCACGGTCGGGTACGTCATACGGACGCCATGGCTGCCCATCAAAAGGGAGACCAAGACCTCCCTGGGGTATCCCAAAGATTCTCTCATGAATTTCACGGAGCTGACCGAAAAATATGGATATATTTCTGAAGAACATAGGGTTATAACAGACGATGGATATATCCTCACTATGTTCAGGATAGCGAAAGCAAGGAATTGCCATCAAAAGAAAAGATCGCCCCCAGTTTTACTCATGCATGGACTACTCCAGAGTTCGGATTCGTGGATAGACTCCGGCCCAAATGCAGGATTAGCCTACCTCATAGCTGATGCGTGCTACGACCTGTGGGTGGGCAATGTCAGAGGGAACTACTACTCCAGGGGACACATCCGCATGAACCCAGATAACGATGCTGCCTACTGGAAGTTCTACATCGAAGAGATGGGGATTTACGACGTGCCAGCGATGATCGACCATGTCTTGGATTATACAGGACATGAAAAGCTGAATTACATTGGTTACTCCCAAGGAACCGGGACGTTCCTAGTGATGTGTTCAGAAAGGCCAGGGTACTGTGAAAAAGCCCAACTAGTGATTGGTTTAGCGCCAGCAGCCAGACAAGTGAACACAAAATCGATGTTATTTAGAACTTTGACACAGACTTTTGCACAAATGGAAGGTGCATTATCGATGTACGGCGTCCAAGAGGTGTTTTCGAAAGGCGCATTTAGTCAAGAGTTTGTCGCGTTCTTTTGCCAACTGTCAGATTTTACTGAGAAGCTGTGTGAGACGATCCTCGACGTTTTCGACCACGTAGACTCCCCTCACCTGGGGTCCATCACCAACGAGACTACGAGGATACTCTTCGGGCACTTTCCTGCGGGAACGTCCGTGCACAACATGGCGCGGTATGGCCAGAGCACGAGGAGTAGGAGATTCGAGAAGTTTAACTACGGCAAGGAACAAAACCTAGTGGTATATGGAAGCGAACAGCCTCCTAAGTACAATCTAAGTGCGGCAACAGTGCCAATTGTGTGCATCTATGGGAAGAACGACGGGTTAGTGGACACTAAAGATGTGGAGTGGCTGATGTCGAAGCTACCCAATGTGTTAGAGTCAGTGAAGGTTGAGGATCCTCTGTGGAACCATATGGATGTTACCTATAGTCAATACACCAGTGATACCATATTTCCTAAGATTAACGAGTATTTATTAAAATATACAAGTGCGTAGCTGTTATTTTGTGTTTGATTGGAATTGTTTCTGAGTAATTAAAAATCGATAGTTGCCGTGACAGTAGGTATTAACCTGGTTTGGTTTATAATGTTTTAACCTCAGTTTCAAATTGATTTCTGAATGTTCGGGATGATTTTTTTCGCTTCCATTTCGGATCAGAATTGTGACGGAAATGTAGATGGTAAAAATATTTTAACAAAGTGCAATGCCCTGATGATATTTCAATACGACCGAAATGTTTGGAAAGGCAGCTTTGTTTAACAAGTAGAATCACATTATAAAATTCTTCATTCAAAATTCTAACAAAGCTAACATTAAAAAATAAAATCGATTTAACTTTTATGAACAATTCTCAAGTTAAAGAAAACTACATCCCCTTTCTCTTAAAAACAATTACGGCTTTTAAAATTTTATTGACTTTTTGTAGAACAATTCGTAACAATATTTGTTCAAGAGTCATGTTGAACTTGAAACCTTTCCCAGAGGTCTTTGGCCGCCAGGTCGTCATTCCCGAAACCGTCGAACGAAAAGTCTAGATTCTCTAGATCATTTAAGGTTTTAGTAATACTGTATACAAGATGTAAACGGACCCTTCACGAAGCCGCCAGCCAAGCATTCTATACATGAAACTAAGTAACTCTACGCAAAAATGATTGCTAGGAAACTACTTTTTTTTGAGGTGTCAAATCACCTTTCACGGTAAAACTCAATGTAACGCACTTAAATCATTGTGGTGATTGATGCATTGAATAGTAAACGGGTCATGGAGGTTTATTAAAAGTAAAGTGAGTTGTATATTTATTAAAAGTAAAGTTGTAACATTAATTTTGTATAAAAAAAAAATTACGGAACTTTGACCTCCAATATCTCCGGAACAAAAAACTGATCGCAATGACAGGGAAAACAAGTGAGTTTCGGCTTCGCTAAGGGTGTATTAATTACACCCTTTATATCTCGTATCTGATCTACATTTAAATAACTGTCCACGTCGTCATTGTCCACATCATAATGTAAACGAGTCTCTTGTTTTTGTAGCTAATTTAATAGTAATTAATGTTATGTACGTTTGAGTACGTAGTGTTGTTACTTGTATGATTAGTAATTGTCAATATATTTTATTTGTAGATATAAAGTGTAGGACTTTGGAGCCGGATAGATTGTCTTTGTTTCCTTTAATACTCTTCGTCATTAAATGGCAATTGTTACATAACAATGCCCTCTGAAACTGCGCCATTAGTTTACTGGTGGCTGGTGGAGCTAATGCCGATATTAGGTCTTGGTCGAGCAAAGTGTTATTGGGTTTTTCGATTGGATTTCTCAGTAGCAGCAGTAAAGATTCTGAATCTTTCCCCAGTTGATGGCAATAATTAATCCACACCTCTGCTTAACCCTTCGGAGAATACAGGCGTGCTAAATTATGCTTTTTTGAGTCAAAAGTCGAATACCTTAAAAATACGGTGAAATCACTTGGTTTTATAAAAACCAAGTGATTTCACCCACCAAATGTGAGTGTATAATTAAGTACACCTCTGCCTAGTCCTTCGGGGATTACAGGCGTGATGTTATGTTTAGTGATTTCAATTATATTAATTACGAAAATGATGTCAAACCAAAATCGTTTATGTTCGTAGGACAATCTCTGGTTTCGCGAAATACCAATATTCATTTGACAAAATATTTTTTTTTGTTACAAAATGATACAAAAAAGTAGTTTTGCGAGGTCCCACTGTTTCGGCATACCGAACCCTGGCTTTTGCTTAGCTGACCGGTTATTTAAAGTAACCAATAAACGTGTTATGTGTCTTAGTAATTACCTACGTTAAATCACGCATTTGGGCCTATTATAATTTTGTGTAGATTTCATTTAAATTATACACTAAAAATACTCGTTTTCTCAAATGAATAAAGTTAAAAGTCACATGACAAACGTGAATACTAAAACCAGTTCTTCCATAAATGTCTTCCCAATCATTTGAGTGTGTGAGACCAGGTCCTTGTGTTTTTGTCAAAAAAACTTTAAGGTCAGTGCTCTCAGAAGTATTTAAGATCTACCTGATATCTCATCATAGGATCAGCCACGGTCTCTTTTATTTCGCCTCTGACTTTGCAGTACAGTGACCCTTATGTATTTTCAGGTAAAATTACTGTGAACGGACTATATCCGACACCATAATAATGTATTGTCATCAGAATGCAATGTTGTGTCTATTAGTAATTGGTCTCATTTTTGGTCCGTTTTTATCAATTTAATGACGTAGCCGACACGGGTACCTGCCTAGATGGGATATACCTCGGATAATTTTAATTCCTGTACCGCCCTGGAGTACTAATAACGTGTATATATAATCCCTGACTTGTGTCAATGTGTGAAATAAATATATGAGAAATATATAACGTATCATATAGTATAATGAACTAGTTTAATACAAATAGACATAATTAAATACGGCATATAAAGATTGTAATTATGTGTTTGCGTATCACAGTCTCATACGGACTAGCTAGAAGGTGAGGGTCAAGACTAGCTCGTATAGTGCACTGTTATCACTTTTCAGTGGGCTGATAGTAGCAATCAATAATAATAAAGTAGTTAACGTATTTAATGACAATAATACTGGCATGTACTAATGTAAAGTTCACATCTCGTTCACGCACAGAAAGCCGCTTGCTCTGCTCAGTGCGGACTGAGATTGTAGACCATTTTCAATTGAAAATGATTATTAAGTCTTTTCTATTTTTGTTCATGGCAATCGGTGCCGATGTGGACAACGCTGCCGATGTCAGATGTTTTAAGAAGAAACGGGTGGGAACTGCCTCATTGGTCGAGTGGTTGCAAGCGCGACTGCTCAGCATGACGTCCTGGGTTCGATTCCCGGGTCGGGCAAAGTGTTATTGGGTTTTTCCATCAGGAATTTCTCAGTAACAGCCACGGTGTCTGGATTTGTGCCCGGTTCATGGCAATAGGCTCGCCCCCTTTTACATAACTGGCGAAATGTGGGTGTACTATGAAGTACACCTCTGCCGAACCCTTGGGAGAATACAGGCGATCGATCGATGGCCTCGATCGATTGGTGTAGTAGAAACTATCGATCGACGTCGACTAATCCATTCTACCATCGATCTATGGCATCGATCGATGATCGATCGATTGGTGTGGTAACACCTTTAAGATATTTCCTGGATCGAAGTTAACTAATAATATTTTCTTAGAAAATCTGTAAAAGATGACTGTATAAGAAAACAAACATTTTCTTACTGGGGAAGATGTAGGTACATATTAATTATTGTTTACTAACATCTCTCTGTATGTACAACTAACAATCATTCACCGATTAAAAAAAAAAAAACTTCTAAGTAATTTTCATCCATCTTGCCGATCTTGCCACGTGGACTTTTAAATAAGCTAAGATAAACTCAATTTTACTGAAGAATAAGGTTTACAATCACCTGTATATAATCTGAAGGTTACTTACAACGCGTTTTACCGATTAGGCCGTAATTGGCAAATTGCAATTTAGACGTAGCGAGGTCAAGTTCAAGATTGCGTTGTGAGTAGTATTACATAACTGACACGGTTAAACATTACAGTCTTGTAAACATAATAACGAAGACCGCGGTGAAGGTTGTGTGACGATCTGATCTTGTTTGCGGGGCGAACATGGCCAGATGTCGCACAAGACAGAAAGGTTTGGAAGGAGAAATGCGAGGCCTTTGCCCAGCAGCGGGACACATGAGAGGCTAACAAACAAATTAAAAAAAAAAACATAATATCTAAAGCTGAACAAGGATCTTTTGGCGCGT
Organism: Standfussiana lucernea; assembly: GCA_964057025.1. Lineage (NCBI taxonomy): Eukaryota > Metazoa > Arthropoda > Insecta > Lepidoptera > Noctuidae > Standfussiana > Standfussiana lucernea. The sequence continues at coordinate 16,501,984 of OZ059798.1, read as the reverse complement.
GTTTAAAATGCAAACTAACACCTCCATTTTTTTTTAGTAATAATAACGCACAAAAAATATCTTATATCGCTGTAAGTATATTATGAAATAAACGCCCAATCACTTAACTCATGGCTGCATTCAAGAACAGGCAGGCCCTGTAGGCAAGGGTGTAACTGATAGTACACCCACGTTACGCCGGTTATGTCTAAGTCCCATGTAATAGGGGGCGAGCCTATTAACCGGGCACAAATCCAGACTCCGTGGCAGCTACTGACAAACTCCTGATGGACACCCAATAACACTTTGCTCGACTTAGGAAATTAACCCAGGACCTCAGGCAGTCGTGCCACTAGCCCAACGATCCGAAAAAGTATATTATCAGTGTATACAGTGTAATAATAATTCGTGTATAAGGTCGCTGTGTGCAAACACGGAGGTTTCTATCCTTCCCGTAACACTGCAATAATCGATTTCCTCTAATTAGCTCGTGCTGCAGCTAGAACAATTCGTGTTTATTGTTCTTTTAGAGTTCCGTGTTGGGACATTGTATCCTTAATAGTTTGAAATAGGATGTTCCTAGTTATTAGGAGGGAAGTCGGGGGGCGGCTGTCATACTTATTATTAAAATTTGTATTAGTCCGTTTGAATTTAGTAGCTATGTACATTTCATTATTTATTACTATTTTATACAAACAAGACTCCGATTATGTCATTTTGTGTCTCATCCAGGTGAACCCTCACCTGGATGCTTCTCACCCACACGTCCTACGTATAATATAATAAGAATACTTAATAGGAGCTTCAGCAACATTTTCTTCGAACTACATCATCATTTGCCTAGAAATTTTGCTAACTTTATTGGGTTCGGCTTCCAGTCTTACCGGATGCAGCTGAATACCAGTATTGGACATAGAACGACCGTCTGTCCTCCACAACATGAGTCTGACTTCCAAAAAACCGTGAGAGTATGACGGCGGGCTTTTTAGGAAAACGATTTTATCTCCTTCTAGTTACTTCTTTACAAATTTGTAACATTTTTACATAATTTAGGAAATTGATTATTATTAATCGCATTAACTCGGCCACTTAAAGTCAGTGTGTTTATCATTTTAATTGATCCATCCGCCAATTTGAGAGGTATGCATAATTGCATACCTAGTCTACCTACTCGTATCTACAACTATATTATCATGTCTAGCCTTTGAGGTCGGCTTCAACCAATGCAGCTGAGTACCAGCATTTCACATGGAGCGATTTCCTATCTTACCTTCACAACCCAGATATTGGGTGACACGATTAATTTTGGTGACACTAGTTGTCAGTCTTTCGGGCTTCTGGATACCTGCGAGTACATATGAGTACTATCTACGAGTGACAGCCGGCAACTGCTTGTCGTATCCTAGGTGCGTAGTGATAAGCCATTCCAAAGAAATTAGATTATTTTCATTTTAATTGCAATTAAAAACATTTCAATATTATTTATTACTAGTTTAGTTTCTTAACCGAAAGATATTGGTAAAAAATATAAAAGTTAATAATTATTTAGATCCCTAAAATCTCGCGAGACCGCTGCCGTTCTTAATAACCACGCATCTGCTTGAAGGTCAAAGGAAACATTTGTGAATACGCACATGACCTGTTCTCTAGCAATAAAATCAATCAAAACTAGTTTAACGATCAAATCATGCAAAAAATAAGGAACTAATTATATGAAAACAAGTACCTACCTACTGGTTCTCAAGACATCTAACACATAAAACTTCACAGACTTGCCAAACCAGTTAAAAAATAATATCCAAAGACAAGTATCAAACCTCTTTAGGGCTAATTCAAAAAGAACCTGTCTCGCAACACCGCAGGATCTATCAGAATCTGAATGTAATATGTAAAGCAGCTCTTCGCCCGCGACTTCGGTCGCGTGAATTTTTTCATGTCGAAAATACCTAGTGTCACCTACCGGGTCCAACTTTAGCTAAGAACCATCCAGTTTACTCCATGAGTATACAGAAAGAGATCATAAAACTCGGTCATTCTGTTTAGGAGGACAAGAATTATGAACACACGCACAACAGACATTTTGTATTAAAGATAAATTAAAGTCTTAGTAATGACGTGTGTGTCAGTCGTTGCTTTCAAAAAAAAAATGTTGCAAATACATTTTCATTCTCTGTAATTTCATTAATGTTATATATACCTAAAACATACAACATAAGGGCGCGCGATGATTTAGTTGATTTATTGTAACACTTTTATAAGTGGCAATCGATTATTTTGATTCTGTGGTTTACAATTTATTTTAGAGCCGCTAACACCGAATGGGATTGTGAATGTCATGGCGGCGGTGACGAGAGCTTTGATGGCGACTATCACCCGTTGCACACGCACAAATCCAGTGGCACTAAACTCAAGTCAAATAATTATTGTAATTTGATTTTGTTATTTTGATCTTTCATTATTTTGATTAAGTTTCATTGAAATATTTGTAATTAAATTAAGAGTTATTTTGCAAATATTATTTCTCAACCTGCACGTGAACGCCCGTGATGGAATTGATGGAGGACCAACTGACAGAAAGACAGCGACACGTAGTGTCTCAGCCGCTCGAAAATCCTATATATATATAAATATATATATATATATATACATATATATATATATATATATATATATTTATGCATTATATTTATGATATATATAATAATAATTTTGTATAGTATTAGCAGTACACCACTGAATATCCCCCCTTTTTAATTCATGTTCGTACAGTCCATCCAAAGGTTGTCTGGATGATATCGCTATCAGCGATAAAACCGCCATAGTGACCATAAAATTAACAATATTGTAAAACCTTTGTGTTTAAATTTTGGTGTACTTACAAAAAAATATATATTACTCTATTTTATTCTATAACCACTCAACAAAAAGTATCAGTACCTCAAAGTAGGTATCAGCCGAGCTGTGTATATTCCATTGCTGGTTTTGTACGCAATAAACTTACTAATAGTCCTCCAGACTGTTTTAGGTCACAGCGGCCAATCTCGCCGGAGGTTAGCCATATACATAGATGTAAGATGTGTGCAGTCACAGGTGCACTCTCTCTCGAAGCCCGGCGGGACGGCAATCCGACACGACCGTGGAGAGATCAGGCGCATCAGGCCAGGACTTACGGCTTAAGGCACGCGGGTATCATACCGCCAACTTCCGAACTCCGGGCTGGTAATGAGAAATTCCTAATGGAAAAACCCAATGACACTTTTTGCCTAACCCGGGAATCGAACCCGGGATCGCAAGCACGACTGCTGAGCGTGGGGCTCAGCAGTCGTGCTTGCGATCCCGAGACCAGCCTACCAACTTACTAACCCGTCAATGTATATCAAAGTGGAGGTATTAACTTGTATATATATAGATAATTTATGTATGCTTATTAGGTAGTATCATCCGGTCAAGTTCAATGTACCAATTCGTTGATTCCGCGTATAAGGTACAAGGTTGAATATAATATAATCATTTTTATTCAAGTTTTTTATTTACCTAACTTTACGTAAGAATAAAAAAAATTTTGCTTGCTTGTTTTTATTTTATTTGCGTACTTGTTCTTTTTTGTTAGTATGAGAAATACCGTAATTAATTAATTATATTTTTATCACAAGTTTGGATTATACGACTGGTTTCATTACTATTTAAACAGTAATTGTTACTAAATTACATTGTTATAGTTTACAGTAACAGTTATTGTTTTTGGAAGTCGAGGTGGGTATGCACCGAGATGTGGTCGCAGTGGACAAGGGACTCACACCGCTGTCCATGGCTACAGAGACGTGGCACAAACCTGTGTTACTTACTATTGATGACCGCAAGGATGTATGGCAAGGTAAACAGCTTCACGGGCGCTTCTACGGGGCTCTACATGGGCCCGATGTAGATTTTCTAGTGTCCGTATCTTGGCTACGTTTCGGCGACCTTTGTGGGGAAACTGAAGGCTTTGTCTATGCGATTATGGACGTAAGAAGTGAATTTATTCAAAATGGCAGTTAGATGGTCAGAATGGAAGTTATGTTGACGAACAACTACCGGAAATATATTATGAGGGACGGGACGGTTGATGTGTCTCGGGCAGGTGCCGCGCGCCCTCACAGTGACTCCATCAGACATTATTATTTCTTGTTGTTCCTTATCGTGGGATGATTTCGAACATAAAGGAGAAGTTGCGAGCAATAGCTAGTTAATTACAAACTACCAGTTATGTCTTAGTAATACACATTCATGGAAAATCAAAAGGTCACCTTGAGAAAAGGCGGATGGGGGTTCGGTTTACGCGCCTGTCTATAAAGGAGTGACATGTCTCTGGGTTCTTGTTCTCGTTATTATGTAGTTAATACATATATCCGTTTTCCGAGAACAATTTATTTTTTGCGCATGTTATGTTGTTCTCAGTTCACACCATTAACCAAAAGAATGGAGTTACGGATAATATTTTAACCATACTTTTTGTCTTTAATATTAATAAATAGCTAAGTAACATACATAGTTTTTATTTTATGGTACAAACAACCTGCATAGTCCTCATGCCTTGACTAAGATTATATCGGGGGGATACCATGACGTCATAAAGCAGTATTGTTTTAATGTCACTCCAGTGTCACGCCATCTCTCTCCCACCCTGGAATAAGATTTAAACAGTACTGCTTTAAGACGTCTTGGTCGGTCACCTGTACTGTAGAGACTAGGACTTCTGAGTTTGTTTCGGCGTTCATTCTCAAAGTAGTCGGATACGAAACACGGTCCTCAGCTGGTTTATTATTAAAAAAGCTAGCGACCCACCCCTGCTCCCCACGGCGCCACCTATCGGGTCCAAAACTATCTTATCTTTTAAACTGGAAGTAACCATACACATTTACAATATTGAAATAGGTTATGAAACGGTATTAAACGCCACTGACGTTGCCAATAACATGATTGTCTACTGAAACAATTAGTTTAAAAACTGCCATCGACTCGAAAAGAAAGAGATCAGTCAAACAACATCATTTCCATGTCCACCATTGAAAACATAAAGCAATATGAGCAGTCAGCCATGCTTGTAATTAAAATGGCGGACAATTATGCGACTGGCAACATTTTATAAAAAAAAATGCACAACAGTCTATTACAGACGAGGGAAGGAAAATTAATAAATGTTTTCCGTTCATTCGTGAAATTGTTTGAAATGAAAGAAAGAGGATTTTAATAAAATACGTGTTCATCCACTGTTCATTGAAATCGAATAGTTTGTATTTTGTGCGGTGCTTTTTGAATGGGCACGAGCTTTTTAAGAGGAATAGGTGAATTATCTTTGTTAGCCATACCTGCTTCTATGGTTTGACTTCAAACTGTAGGTACGGATAGATTGCGGACAAGCTGCGGACACCAGACAAATACTTAAGTACTGTTTCTGTCAGTATTCGGTCTTCCAGTTGGGCACACGTTACCCGGTGAAAGCACACGGACTAGCCCACGAAATTCAATGAATGACTTTGTCATTCAATGGGATTAAATGAACTTAGAGGGTTGTACTGGTGATTTTAATAAATATAATTCTGTAAAAAAATACGTGTTACAGTCGCGAATCATATTTTGTTGTACATGCAATCTGACACTGACCTGCAAATTGCAAAAAACTTTAAAAAATGTATTTCGCAAGCTACCCTGGCTCATCCCCCTTAATAGTCTTTGAAACCAAATCGGCCGGAGCTAAGATAATCCCTACAGGTGGGGTATCATAGATGACCCAGATCTCAAGTGCATATACGACCTTTCAACTTGCACCGCATGCAATCACAGCCCAAACATGTTGGAAAATTTTGCCATTGAAACGCAATTTGTGCTTACCGGTTTAACCGACCCAATAAAACTAGACTAAGTTTTACTATGCTCATCAAATGTGTTACGGATTTGTCATTGATGGGTCTACCCATCAATGACAAATTAATATAAGTCGCGATATTTAAAAAAAGGTATATTACAATGTAGGTTCTAACCTACATTGTAATATACCTTTTTTTTAAATATCGCGCAGTCTAAGAAAACAAATATAAATAAATTGGTGTAATATTTTGTGTAATCATAATATTGTTGGGTTGAAACCGCATGCAACGTAGGTATTCACGGCAACTCATTTTAGGTGACTATTTTTACACAAGAGAAACACCAAAGATAAAATCTATGAGCAAAAAAGACCCGCTAATAATAAATATTTCTATAAGTTATGATAAACACTAGGATGTAACTCATTATAACAAAATTAATTGCAGCAATTAACTGACCACAGTAATTAAGTCTTGAACAAAAGACAAACATGTCATTCTTAGGTCGTAAAATAAAAAGAAAACGTTTACGACTGTAATCCTCGAAGGGTTAGGCAGCTATATAGATACCTACAGTCCATATTACGCCAGTTATTTATAAGTCCCAGTAATGGGAAGCGAGCCTATTGCCATCAACCGGGCACAGGTCCAGGCATCGGGCTGTTCTGTATTACATCAAGTTAAATATTAAGTAATTATACATCGGACTGACGCGTGACGCCTCGTTGATCTGCTGAGTATGAGGTCCTGGGTTTGATTCCCAGATCGGGCAAAGTGTTATTCCGTTTATTCGTATGGAATTTCTCAATATCAGCCACAGTGTCTGGATTTGTGCCCGGTTCATGGCAATACTCACCCCCTATTACATGGGATTTAAACATAACTGGCTAGCAGTGGGTGTAACGTGGGTGTGTGTGTTCTATAAGGTACACCTCTGCCTAAACCTTCGGGGATGCAGGCGTGATGTGATTATTTTATTTTAAGTCATACATATAAACCTTGTGAGATACATTTTCAAAATTATGTTGAAGATCTCACTAAAATCCGATGCGTAATTTAAAATAATTTGGTCACACAGACACAAAAAGCGACTATTATAGATCGTAACATTTGTAAATATTATAATGAACTTATCATAAAATGGTCACTTACTATGCGTATGCGGTGACATTCAAGCTACAGATTTGATCACAATAATGGATATGCTGATTGGCTACAGAAATACCGAGAAGCGCGGAAGTAGGTATCCATTTCTCGAACGACTCGCAAACAAGACACTAATAATTAATCCATACTAATATTACAAATGCGGAAGTTATATTGTCTGTCAGTTTTACTTTTTATGAGTTCCCATGGAATAATTTCCGAACCCCACACCACTCATGATCTGTGTAAATCGCAGGCAGTGGTGTTTAGGTATAGTAAAGTAGAACCTACCGGTGTTTATTTTTAAGCCACTGTTACCCACATCAAAAACAAAAACAAGACAACAGGCTTCTACTAAAAATGCCCTAGAGAAAAAGTCATAAGAACCTAAGACCACGCTCAACACTTGCGCTTACAACCACAAAACATCATCATTCTCCTGCACTTATCCCAATTTATTCAGGGTCGGCGCAGCATGTGTTCTTCTTCCATACTTCTCTATTACTCGTCATCTCAGCAGTCACCTTCTTTCTAGCTAGACCATCCTTCACACAGACACCACAAGACATCAAGGTGACAGTAGTTAAATAATACATAGAGGTATGTTACGAATATGGAGATATAATATAAAGAATAAGATATCACATAAAGGCATCATCCTTCAATGCCTATATTTAACTTTTTATTAGTTCGAAGATCTAAAGAAAGGACATTGCTCCTAAGTTTATCACAACAGATGGCGCAACCTTCGCGAGTGGTTAGCAATGTCCTCAATGACCTGATGCGGTGCGAATGTCAGGGTCTCTTGTTGAGGAGGTCCTGCCGTGTAAGGAAATTGTTTACGTTAACTTAGGCAATTCGATAAATGAAGGATGTTATTGTGAGGCTTATGTCGTGTGGATTATTTACCTACATTATTTCTATATTATTTACGCTTGATTTTCAATGATGGATTCGAGGTTTTTTGAGAGCCGAGGCTAAATAATATTAGCCGCAAGGTCGATCATTAAGGTTGAGCAGTGCTTGCCGAGGTTCAGTGGACGGGTGACCATCCGTTACATACTGGAGTTTCCTCCGTGACTCGGAAAGCACGTTAACCGTTGGTGTCGGCTGTCATTTTTTGATCTTTGACAGTCGTTACTCAGAAGCTTGAAAGTCTGTCAACCAGTCTTACCAAGGATTATTGTGTTACCCAGTTACAGGATTGTAGTACTCGTATATAGGCAGTTGCGCTATGTAAAGTACTAGTACGCAGCTGCACCCGGTAGACTGGCAATCAATCCCAACATAGTTAACAACGGTTGTCACTGATTTTTTGAAGACTCTTCAGGCACCAAGGAACTGTTAATAATGCTCGTTTACGTAGACGCACGTATGCGATATTAATATCACCGCGTCCTTAAAAAAGTATTTTCTTTTTCTCATAGTTTATCATCAACAATTCTAAACAATCTTTTACGAAGCCCTCATAAACTCATAATATTGTCAATATAAAATAGCCGTTAGGCCTTTGTCCTGCAGTGGGACACATGAGGCTCATAATAAATAATAAAATAATAAATAAAATAGCCGTACGTTGAAGTCGATGCCGGCATTAAATGCAGCTGTATAGAAAACCCGGTATTACGACGACGAAGTATTTATAAGACGGTATTCCAGCTCAGGATATAGGCAGTAGAACAATGCAGGGGTGTGCACAGACGGTGGCATGTAACATATATTTTCTGTACATATTTGTCCATTCATTGGAACTCGTGACAATGGGGGGAGATGAAGTGGAATGTTTTTGTATTGGTTGGTCTCAAGTATAGGCTAGCTTCGGTATTCAATGTTCAGCAGCTTCGCGCCTGACTGAAATTCAAAGAGTTTGTCGATAAATTTTCAGTCAGGTGTCAGATAAATTCACAGGCCTCCTGTCTATGAGTGAGATGGTGTAATAATATGTCACATTTATGTTTTAGATTTTTTATATAAAAATGTTGTCCTTCACCGTTTTGATTGGTGGTGATGACAATGCATGGTTAGCTAAGTGGCGTCTTTCTACATCCAATATATACCGGACTCTCAAAGATGGCGGACTAATATTTTTTTATGCACCCCCACTATCTGTGTATCAATTAATTGGGTTTGCTGAGTAGAATACGAAAAAAAACCTGTATTTAAAAGCTGGTTTTTATAAATTGTTTTACTATAAGCTTGTTATTATATAAAGTAATGCATCTGCTTGGGGTTGAACCCACAACCTACAAATGACAAATCGGGGCGGGCGAGTTGGGCGTTACCACTGAGCCACCATGCACTGTTCTCATGCATCATTGCTGATGTGAAATCAAAATTGCTGACATAACGTGATAGAATAACTATAAATACCTACTAACCGTTTTAATTTTGTTTCAGGTATGAAGTGCAAATGTTGTGCCAGCACGCAAACAGGTATGTGCCTCGCTTGACCCGCTTGAGTTCACGCGTGTAAACATCGAATATAACTGCTTGAGAAATAATTGCGATATCTACCTAAATTAATGATTATAATTTAGTTAGTCTGAAACATTCATACCTACTCCGTGACACCACTTTAACTGAAAACAGAGCGTGGTTAGGTTAGGCCAAAGAAAAGCTCATTGGGTTGATGATATCGTCATAGTAGTGGGAAACACCAGGTTGGGGGACGCACGAAACCTGGAAGTGCATCAGAAGAAAGGGGAGGCCTGTATCTAGCAGAGGGTGCGTCGTGGCTGAGATGACGATGACGATGGAAGCAGATCTAAGCCGGCACAATTATTGTCTTGAAAGATTCCACTACAGGAATCACCCATACGTTGTCAAACTTTTGCGTTCTTCCTGAAATTAGTTTCCTACCTTCTTTTGTTTCTTAAACTCGACTGCGACAACACCAATTACAACATAGGCCATCGCTTAATTAGAAGCACTTTACGGGATCAGCATTGCCACAACTCAAGTCATTCGGGATTCTTTCTGTGAAACTCCGTCATGTATGCATCGTTACCTTAACGGCATTGCGTCGGATCGGGATCAGCAGATTTCGTAGCGGGATGCTAAACCCCGACAGGGATTATAAGTGTGCGTTGAACCTAAGAAAGGTTAAGTATATATATGATCTCGTTTACTTTTTTTTGACTTAAGGATTCTGCCCACTACGTCGTACCATACCATGAGCGTGCTATGAACGTTTCAGGTAAAAAGTATGAGACTAAGCTCACTAGATCGTTTCTCACCGCCCAACACCGTCGCGTGCCATGCACGTAGCGAATCGGCACCGACAAAATATTCTTGCTAACAATTGTTGTAAAAGCACGCGACGGTGTCGGGACGCTCTAGACATAGTCTCATACTTTTCAATACAAATAATAATATGGAAATTAACCGCGTAAAATAACCGTAAAAAAAATCCCGTCTAATCCCGTTATGGACGGGTACGAAGACCTTTCTAAACGGGTATGATACGCTATTGATACGTCGATAGCACGGTCATGGTATGGTACGGTGTAGTGGGTAGACTCCTTTATTCTTCTGAGCTTCTTCGTGATCGTGAGCCGCCTAAAATAGACTTGTATTTGTAAAATACAAAAGAAAATCTATTTAAAGCCTCAAAGATTTTTATTTCTTATGAACTTTCTTGTCAATACTACAATGAAAGTCTTATAAGCTTTCGTTGACATTGAGAGCAGTGAATGACTCCGTTATTGCAGAATAAACTGGAATAAAATAAAATTGTAAAGTTGAAAATAAAAGTGTGACTTTGCACTTCACTTCTTTTTATTTACCTATATGATATTGATTTCCTAAATGAAAAATAAATAGTCACCCAACAAATTAGCAGACAGCTATTAGGAAGCTTGATTTCTCATTTTAGTTATAATCTTATTTTTAAGCGGCTTGGAATCAAGGCCAGCTAGGTAGTAGATTATATTTTATCCGCATCCCGAAGTCACCCACAGCTGGGTATAGGTCTCTCTCTTCTTGTGCCCATCTGCACGGTCCTGTGCCAGCCTCATCCAGTTGGGTTACCATGATCTGTTAGCGCACGAATGTTTTAGTATTATTCCGAGAGTTGGTAAGAGATGGCGCTAGACTGGTTTTTCCTCTGGTTTTTCCTATATTTTGATTATATTACAAGTAATTATTGAATTGTGTGCAAGACAAAGGCCAGATCTATTTTTGATACTTACATGTCTAGTCGGCCCCTAGCCAAGCCACTGACTTTAAGTCAGTTTACTTTAAAGTTTTTTTTTCTCTTTATAAATTTTAGGGGTTTTCATCCACAAGTTTTTACTTTAAAGTTTGTAAATGATGTCATTATTAAACTCAGCTTAATATAAATAGGATAATAAGACAAAAGTTAAACCAAATAAGATCTTCTTTGACTTTAGTGCTACAATTATCGCGTATGCCGATGTTACAATGTTACAATATTATGAAGAAATGATATCATTCATCCACTCATTTGGTCTCTTTGGCTCACTCAGTGAAAGACACAAATGAACCAAAAGTGAAACATCTAAGCTGATATTAGCTTTACAATTTCTCCGTATCCCCGTTACACAAGACTGCGACAAATATCCCCCACATTTATGCAGGTGTACGAGGTTTAATATCACAAACAGCAGACGCTCGCACCAGTCGGCTCTCAATATAAACACCTGGCCAGGGGTGGCAAACATCGGCAACTGTGTTGTTGTTCCGAGATTTATCGGGATTACCGTCAGGGTTCTGAAGGGTTGATCAATTTCATCTGTTGTCGCTGTCAAGTGATTCGGATGAAGTTATTTTGATTAGCTAGGCTGCTTGGTATTTTAGTTACGGTTGACGACAGTTGCTATGAGGTTGAGCAGCAGCTTCTGCTGATGATTGACAGAGACTTGATCTCATAAAACCTTGGCGATATACGTACAATCGTTTTAATTTGGTATCTTAAAAAGTTATTGCCGTCATGGTATTGTGATTACCAGCAAAAACTGAAAGATCTTAATACCTTAAAAAATAATATAAAATGCTGATTTAGCTTTACAAATAAATTGATTGGCAAAACAATCAGACGGATATTAAAGCGTTCGACACCCCTGCAACCAGACATGTCACTATGCGGGCAAGGGATAGAGCTATACAGGTGTATAGCGTTGTCGCACTTCTGGAAATAGTGCGGAGGGATATAATAGAATATTTATCCGTGCGGATTAAATAGTCGGCGTTATTGGTAAATTGATTTCTTTGTTCTGTATGCAGTATGTTTCTCTGAGTGAAGTGAAGTGTTTTTTAATCTGCATTTAGTGAATAACCTAGGATGAAAATTATTTAGGTTGGGTCTTAGCACTGCAGGATTTCGTTTATTAGAACCTGAACACGTTTATAACTAAACTGCGAGAGACAAATATTTCTTTAACACCTTTGTTTTTTTAATCTTGGTGGCTATTTTAACGCATTATGAATGTCATAGTTCCGCTATCTTGTTCAATGATGTGGCTGGGTGATCATCCATTATTTATCGAGACCTCTTCGTGACTCGGCAAGCTCGTGACAGTCGTCACGAATATCTAGTCAGAAGCCCTGAAAGTCTGACAACCAGTCTTAGGATAGCTTCCATAAAGAAAGAGGTTTTCCGGTCTCTATACGTTAGTAAAAAAACAATATGTTCATTACGAATTGATCGCTGACCGAACTCTCTCTCCACACATAACAAACTACTCGTTGCTGGTTGCTATGTCTATTCTCTCTCTCAAACCTTGGTGGGACAGCTGCTTTACCAAGGGTTATCATGTTATCCAGTAACTTGGTTGTGGAGGTCAGGTAAGCAGTCGCTCCATGTAAAATATTGGTATTCATCTTCATCCGGTGGAACTGGAAGCCGGCCCCAAAATAGTTTTAAAACAAGATGATGATGATGTTTTTTCCAGATTCATTAGATACCATTACAAAATCCCGGGTAATTTAAAATTATAGACTGTTAGCCTTCACCTACCTATTTAGCCAAATATTATCAAAATTAAATGGCTGAAAAACATGGTTAATTTCGAGTCAAACGATACTTTTACGAGGCTCGCATGTGTTATCCTAATAACTAGTCATCGCTGGTGAAATCTAGGACTAATCGATGACCTAGTTGTTTAACTTTAGCTATTATGGGGGTCGCTAGTGATACCGTATGATTGGTTGAACAGGGGCTCTCAAGGACATGCCATTATCGCTTGCATGTCATAACGAATGAAAGAATAAATCGCAAAAGAGACCTTTATGAAATGACTAGCTTTCGGCTGAAGATGCAGAAGCCGCCGTGTCTGCCATGAATAAGGATCTGGATTTGATTAGTGAGTGGTCGCGGTCCTTTGGACTGCTAATCAATCCTAAGAAATCTCAGGCCTTGATCATCGGCGGCAGGTATATGCGAAATAGGCTCGATGTTGCGTCGCTGTCTCCGCTCAGGCTGAATGGAGTTCAGATCGATTACGCAATTAAGGCTGAAAACCAGGGGGTGACTATGGACTCCTACTTATCATGGACTGCCCAAGTTGCTGAAGTTAGTCGCAAAGTGCACTACACGTTCCACTCATTGAAATGCCTACAGAGCTTCTTGCCTTTGAAAACCAAAATCTCCCTTGCGCAAACTCTCATCCAGCCCATCATGGACTACGCCGATGCCTGTTATTTGGATGCCACCGAGGAGCTTTTAAATAAACTTGAGCGGTTACAAAATATTTGTATTCGTTTTGTTTTTAACCTTAAAAAGTATGATCATGTTTCCAACTTTCGCAAAATACTCAAGTGGCTCCCAATTCGACTTCGCAGGAACTCTCGGATATTGTGTCTGCTATTTAATATCATTCAAAACCCTAAAACGCCATCCTATTTGCGGGAACGCTTTTCCTACTCCCGTCCTTCTGATGCACCTTGCAGGTCGCATCTTAGGAACCTCCTTAAGTCCCCTCCACACTCTACCGATTTCTACTCCTACTCCTTCACTGTGCACGCCGTGCGGTTGTAGAATTCACTTCCTCCTGACATTAGGGACTGCCAAACTATTGCAGTTTTCAAAAGAAGAGTGAAAGAACATTATCTTTCCATTTCGTCATAGTTGCATAAGTATCTATTATTATTTATTATATTGTATTTATAGGATTGTTGTATGTATCTTTTTATTTATACGTATGTATGTAAGTATATTCTTATATTGTATATTATATTTAAAATAGTTATCTGCTTTATGTTTTATGTATTCCATTTTTTATCATATTCTCTTCTTATTTTACACACTTTGTCTACATCTCTTTTTTTAGTATCTCCTTTCGCAGGAATGCTGGAAGAGATTTCATTAGAAATAAGCAATACCTTTGTACTCTCTTTTCTGTTCCTTTCTTGATTTCTGTATTTAGTGTGTACATAAATTGTTAAATAAATAAATAAAAAATAAATATCCCAACTCCAAAGCACTACTCAGATTATGATCTACCTGTGTGCCAAATTCCATCGGGTTTCATTCAGCCGTAAAGTCATGAGGGACAGAGTTACTTTCACATTCGTATTATAAGTAAGTTATAAGACTTGCAATTTGTCTAGGGATTAAATGAGAGTGTCCACAATTTATGCTTTTTTTTGGATAGTGCTTAGGTCATCGGTTAATAACACAAGCACTGACTGATTCAAATCCCAAAACCACAATTTGTAGCGCCACCCATAATCACTAAGAACCTTGGCCCCCAAATAATACACGAACACTCACTTTACGACCCCCTAACAAAACAATCAAGCCCTGTAACGAAACCTTATCTTGTGCCATCAAATCAACGCGCAACGGACCAATCATCTTCAAGACGAGCGCAGTAAGTACTGCTGGTGACGTCACGCGGGGATGTTGACCCACCAATCAGCGTTATTGTTCTGAAGACAAACAGACACACGTCATCGAGTGTGCCTGGTGACGCACGGGGGTGCAAGGGAGGCGAGGAAGCGAGTATTTGAAAAATTATAGACGAAAAATTTACTGAGAGAAAGAGAGATTAGGAAATTTATGTGATGGAAAGAGACAGATACGTTTTCAAGTATAGTCATCCGTAAATACAATACAGTTACAATTCAATACAGTGCAGCTTACTTTTACATACCCTTATAATTTAGTTAAGCACGTTGGATTAGGTAAACCAAAAACCGATAAGTCAGTTAGATACCCAAGTTAAGTGTTTTCATCATATTCTAAAAACTATTAAAAATGCTTTATTATGCCTGTCGAACACCTGCCAAACTACCTATCAAACGCTCATGATTCGAGGTTTTATCTCGTAGGAACCTCAATTTCTCAAAACTTTAAAAATGTTACTATGAAACACCCAGAACGGTGTATGATTCAATAATGAGACTAAAACAAATTGTAAAAGCTTATTAGTTACTAAAATTCTTACAAAACGTACCGTACTGCCCGTACTGTATAATATCTGTAACACTATTACAATACACCATATAACATATTACAACATATTATTTGCACCATACAAGAATCCATCATAAAGAGAATTATATCTGTCTCACATCCGCTACCGCTCATAGCCTACACCATTCGCGGCGCCCCAAAACGCAAGGGTGAAAAGTGGCCACCGGTCAGCCACTCGGAGCGACCGCCGCGGCCCGGCCGCACCTCCCTTCTGAACTATTGTCACTACACACGACTTCATGAGCCTTCCAAACGAGTTCGAACGATTTTGAATTTTACTTTTTTTTTCGTGACGAGCAAAAACTTTTCGGCTTTCTTTTTTTTAATGGTTCTATTGTAATATTTGGATTTGAAAAAGAGATTTTATGTTCTGTGTACTTAAAATAAGTTTGACAAAGTGAGTTTATTGACATTACTGAATGACATTTATTGATAGTGATTGTTATCAATAAAAGCTTTAAAAGTTTGTTTTAACAATTTGATTGTATCGTTAAAACTTTTAAATGAAAAGTTTACAAAGAGACTTAACAACTAATAAGTTATTTATTTCGTTCGTATTTTATTTATAACAAACATAATCCAATCAGTGTGTTTCGAATTTCGAAAAGTCGGACCTGACCGACCAATTAGCGAGCCCAATTTGAAAACAGAACTTCAAGTTCGGCAGTCTTCGCGGGATGATTTAGATTGAATTAAAAATTTGTTTAAATCGAAGTTTTAATGAATTTTAAGTTTTTTTGTGATCAGTGGGTGAAATAATCTATGTGATGAGTGTGTTGTGAAGTTGTCGATAATGATGGATGCAACATGGATAATCAAGTGGTGAGTTATTAAGGTCAGATAAGTGATTGAGAATAAAAGTCTTGTGTAAAATTGTATCTATTTGATGTATTATTGATATTACTTCTTTAGCAAAATGAAACAGATTATAAGGCCTACTCAAGTAGGTATCGCTTTCAAAGCATTTCGTATTTCTATAACAACTTTAAATTGAACTGACAGAAGCTTTTCGATAGCTTATTTCAATCTAATATAAGTTTTATTCTTCTATCATCGTTATCACTGATAGTTTGTCTCTTTGTCTAGGCTCCAGGAGTCTAATGACTAGAGACCGGAATATACGCAAAGGCCTATTTGCACATAGTTTTGAGTTTTATGGCTGTTGTTGAAGATATGCGTATTTCAGATAAAATCGGCTGATCGTGCATATTTCGGGCATGCTTCCTTTATAGTCCAGTCAGTTCAGCAAAGAAAGGGGGTCAACCTCGGAATGAGAGATAATACGCTGTAAACTCGTATACACCTTCATTTTGGTGTTCTAAAAGTTGTCTCAAAAGTGTCACAAAATCTCGTATATGCGCTTTAAGTTATTCAAGGTCAAAGGTCATAAAAATCAGTTTTACGCGCTTATCTCGGTTTCTATAGCTCCAATGATGTTAACATTTATTACAAAAATTGTAGAGCATAAAATTAGCGACAAATTTTACACAAGGTATTATTCACTGAGATTCACGGTTGACCTTGCATTACAGTGAGTATGGCTGAGTACTGCGGGATCTCCGCCCTCTATCTCAAAAACGGTTGGGCGTATGAAAAACTACAAAACAAAATTTGTCGCAAATATGCTCTACAATTTTTATAATAAATGTTAACATCATTGGAGTTATAGAAGCCGAGATAATATCGAAAAACTGATTTAGTGACCTTTGACCTTGAATAACTTA
Organism: Standfussiana lucernea; assembly: GCA_964057025.1. Classification (NCBI taxonomy): domain Eukaryota; kingdom Metazoa; phylum Arthropoda; class Insecta; order Lepidoptera; family Noctuidae; genus Standfussiana; species Standfussiana lucernea. The sequence goes on along the minus strand of OZ059798.1, from coordinate 16,484,852 downwards.
CGGCGCAGATACGAGATTTTATGAGACTTGAAGCAACTTTTAGAACACCAAAATGAAGGTGTATGCGAGTTTACAACTTATTATCTCACATTACGAGGTGAAACCCCTAATGGTGGATCCACACAGCCCGGCGGCACTGGCGGCGGCTTGACCACAAGCAAAGCCGCCGCAGGTGAGTGCCACCGGCAGACGTGGCAAGCGCGGCTGTGAATCGTACAAGTCATATTTCAGTATTGTTTTGCTTGCCGTGGTTGATGCGAATTGTAACTTTTTATACGTAGATATCGGTGGCCAAGGGCGCAGAACTGATGGTGGAGTTTTACGTAACAGTAGTTTGTTTCAAATGATACAAGATGAATTTGCAGCCTTACCATAACAAAAAAAAAATCTAACTCTTCTTTCATCGGTGATGACTAGAGATCGGATATTCGGGCGCATATTTACCTAAAGTTTGAGGTTGACTAGGATGGAGTGCGCGTCATTACGTGAAAAGTCCCAGTTTATTTCAATGAATAGTATTTTTTTTTTTCATTTTAGTGTCTGACAGGGCATAATTCGTTTGAATTATCAAACGAATTATGCCCTGTCATATTTACCATTTTGTCCTAATCAATATTTCAGCAGCAACATTTGAGTTCAAATATTTGTAGTAATTTTAACTTGTTCTGTTCAACAAATTTCTGGCCTGGTTTTATATAGATTATAAATATTCGTTATAGGTACTTGTGAGTTCTACTTTTAATAAACACAAAAAAATATGATATTCCGCGATCCCGGGATAAAAATTGGCATTTTAAGAATCTGCTTCCATACTTTTCCAGCCTTTGCGGGGAAAAAACGTACTTTAGGTAAATATGCGCCCGAATATCCGATCTCTAGTGATGACGCATTCCCCATTAAATTCAAATTCAAATGATTAAAGAATACGAAACGACACCACTCTCATCAAAAGCCGTGATCGAACTGTTCCCCCGCTGCCGGCGGCAAGCCGCGGCGGCCTCGTCGGCAAAATGCCGCCAGCTTTGTTGCGAATGCCGCCGGCCGCCGTGTGGATCAACAATAATAGGACTGGACTATTAATTTGAACTATACCTAACTGGGTAAAAGAGTGCATTTATGATGCATATTTAGACGGTTTTAAGCATATAATCCAGTCTCTACAAATGACTATTTTCTTATCTGCTATTTCTGTTTCACCCTCTATTTTTTATTCATACGTTTAGTTTAGAATAGGTTAAGGTATGACGAGGTTGACTTGCCTTTGGGGATGAAAGCCTCCAATAAAATATAAGAATAATGAAAAAACTGAACATAAACACAAAACGTAATAAGTCCATAAGTATTCATTGTTTAACAAGGGAAATTAAATGTTCCAAATGTATGCGGACATATTGAACAAAGGAAAAACGAGTAACTGGTAATAATTTCAGTTAGACGTAAAAACACCCGCGGGGAACATACGAATTACTAATTAAAACGTGTTACGACTCCGGGAACTAGGACACCCTTGAACTTTAAGTAGGTGGTTATTCCTTTTACTCATACATACTTACATAAACTCACGCCTTGTTCCATTGGGGTAGGCAGACACCACACTACGCGCCTGTCGTCTTTCATTCATCCTCTCAATATTGTTCTTTTTTTTTAATGCTTTAGCTAACCTTTTCTGTCACACCCTTGTTTAGAAAAGTACGCACCTGTTGTGTTGGTAAAGTACTTATAGAAAACTCAACTTTGAGGACATTATTAATTTCAGAGTGAAACTATACCAAAATGTAATGAAGGATTTTTATACAAATAAACAATGACCCTTATTTAATTAAAATAGAATTCAAAATACCTAAAGAAACAAATATTCATCACTCATATCTCATAGAGCTAGGTGAAAAATAAAGTTTTCTTTTCACAACCAAGCTTATAAGTTATGCAGCAGGCGAGTCGGTCGATGCTGCCAGCTGTTCAATCACGCCACATGTGACATAAGAGCTCACAGCAACCATTGCAATACTTAATGGATTTTTTCGGATGCGAGTCGTAGTATTAAAAGTACCGTACCATAAGGTTGATTTTTGTATCGGTATATCGTGGGGACAGTGCAACCGCTTTGTAGCGTTTTTTCAGCGTCTTCCTTCACCCTATGTTTCCCATCCTGTAGAATTGTCGAATATAATCAGATTTCTATGTAGCTCCAAGAGTTTGAGCTTAGCGTTAATCAGTCAGTGAGTCAGGAATTTTATTTTTATATAGAACTAGATTTTGCCACGGCCCGCGAGAAGTGTCGAATATAATCCTTCGATAATTTTACTACCTCGATCAAAGTACCATATGTCGTGAGCCAGGTCATGACCTATCTGTGTGCCAAATATCGCCGAAATTTGTTTAGCCATTAAGACATGAAAATGTGGCAGACATAGTTATTTTCGTATTTTTAATGATGGGTAACCATGGATGAATGATGAATTAAGAGTGCCAAGGTTACGAGACAATCATTATTTATTAGACCACTACAGGCACTTCTGAATGTCCAAGAAACAAAAAAAAGCGAAGCTACAGTCCCAGTCACAGGACATAAAAAATTGCGAAAGTACTGTAGTACTGTTCTGTACTGTCTGTTGTATATCACACTAGCTTTTGCATGCGGCTTTGCTCGCGTTATGAAATGTTTTAGATGAAGTTTATGACACTCGGGGATAATGTAACTTCTCATTGGTGAAAGAATTTTCGGATTCGGATCAGTAGTTCTGAAGATTACCCCCTACTTACAAACAATAACTCTTTCTAATATTAGTATAGACAACTAACTGAATAACTTGTTCATATAAAAACCCGATCGGTCTAGATATCAATCGGGCAGGTCGTGAGCACTCGCCCGTGTCGTGTGCGGCTGAATGAATATCCTATTAGCTCCCCATCCCAATCTCTTACCCCCGCTGTCATCCCCTTAGTCTACAAGTGGGTTATTTGTGATTCATTCGTTTTTTAATGCTTAAGTAGAGGCAACTTTTGTAGCTGGCAGACTTTGGAGGCCTTAAACCCTATCATAAAAATGTATAAGTTTGAAAAGAGTGTTTATCTTTTTAATTTACTTGCCTTCCAAACTACCTTTGCCTTTGTAACTATTGATCGGTTGCTTTATCAAAACTTTCTTTTAAATTCATTAACTAAATAGACAGTACCCGCTATTAAGTAATTGTCTTTTATTGAATTTATCTTGAGATTCGTTCATTGCAAATTTATTTTATTTAATTGTAATTTATTTTTCATGATCTGGATATGTACCCAGGAAAGCATGACCTTTGTTGGAGATGCGTAATAAATAAATTGCTATTGGTTTTGAGATTCGTATTTCTAATAAACAAAAATTTTCCCAGGAAAATTCGTTTGACAATTTTTATTTTTTGTTGCTGTTGAAGGTATATACGTATAATATAACGTACAAAATATAACTGAACCAATACAGGGTCAGTTATACTTCAAAGCACCTATTAAAATACACAGCGTGTACTTACAACAATTATCACAAAAAATGAGTCCCCGACGGTTGGTTTAAAAAGAAACGACTTCTTCTTTCATATCGATCTTTATCAATACTAAAAATGCATCAATTTCTGTGCTTTTTGAAGACATATTACGTGAAACTCAAAACTCACCCCGTATACGATAATCCATCCTACACATTCGTTGATAGATAGCCAACTACTTCCATACACCTTTTATCATAGGTCAAGCAATATTATTGAATGGTTTCCTAATTGGGTCAGTGATCACCAAAGGGCAGGCGCCTTCACTGTGGCCCATTCACACGAGACGTGTAGTCATCAGTACTGTAGGTGGGCTGGTAATCAATATGTTGAACAGACACCATGGCTCAATGCGTATACAAGTATTTACGGGCTAAAGAAAAGAGGATTTCGAACATCCTCTACTGTTTTTTTAGGGTATGGTTCTGACGTGAAAGCGTTATTCAGTTCGCTAGATTTGCGGAACCGACTTTTGTCCCTTCTGTGTTGTTAGCTTTTTGAAGAAATCTTTCTACATCACCACATGCGAACTGCAACTGATATATCCTAGATCGTGTTATCAGAGTTATTCGAGAAACCCGACAGCAACCGTTGGACCTTAACCGTTGAGCCTAGCGGATACTGTCCGCATGCTCGGAGGACCCTCTCTCTCTCTTCTATAGATGATCATCATCTGCCTAGCCTTCAAAACTATACTGGGGTTGGCTTCCAGTCTAACCAAATACAGCTGAATAGGTACCAGTTTTTTTACGTGGAGCCACTGACTATCTGACCTCCACAACCCAATTAGTACTGGGTATCTAATAGGTTACCCCTTGGTAAGACTGGTTGTCAGACTTTCGGGCCACTGACTACCTGTAACGATTGCCAAAGATCTACAAATGACAGCCGGGACCAACAGCTTAACGTGCTTTCCGAGGCACGGAGGAAACTCGGTATATAATGAATGATCCACGGACCTACCTCAGCAAGCGCGGTTTAACCTTTATGATCGACCCGTGAGGCTGTTATTATTTACCCAAGAACTCCTCACTTCTATAAAGGGTGAAGATATTCCACACATCTCTACTTAATTCGATTTTGATGTTCAGTGGTTTCTGTCGTGCATTGTCTATGATTCATGATATACGTTGTCAAATCAAAATGTAACTAGGTACCTAGATTTAGTACCATAAGTCGGTGTAGCCATCTGTACCTGAAGTACTAATTAAGTCTATTTCATATTAATACTTCAACTACAGCTAGAAAATGATTTATTAAAACATTCATTTGTAGTGTACGTCGATGGTTCAAGGAGCGCTTTGTTTTCCAATGGATATCGGATAGTAGTTATGGTAACGACTGTCCGAGCCAGCTGGCTTTGTAGTATTGATTTAATTGTAAACATATTGTTATTTTCGTTTAATACTGTTTCAGCATCTGCAACTGCACTGCATAGTGTTGTCTCGCATTTTAGGAGAAAAAAGACATTCAAATATTTACGAGCGATAGACGGAACAAGACTAAGAAAATCGTTATCTACAACTTGCTATCACTTTGTAACAAGTCGATCTGTCGAACGAAAATGTTCGAGATCTATTCCCAATGGCCGCTCTTTATGTCTTTTAAATGTCATTGTAGCTGCCGCATTTCTGTTGACAGCTAGGTGCTATGTTGACGGTTGTCATGGTTACTCCGTTTCAGTCACTTTGGTTCCCACCCCCCTCCCTAACGTGTGGGTACCTCTTACAAGTACATTTATCAAAGAGTTACTGAGGTTTGTATACCTATAAAAGGGAAAGGGATAAAAATGAAGAATAGCACACTCCTGCTGTCAACGAGAAATCTTGTCGTGGGGACGCTTTAACTGTAACGTTAAACGTACTTACACACATATTTGAAAAAGGCGACTATACTCGTACATACATTTCCGTTTTCAGTTATCCAAATCACATTTTGTGCTCTCGCAAATAACTACTTAAGTACTTTCTCCCGTCCCGTAACTAATATTCAAGATAATTGAGTTTCCGATTAGAAATTGATTTACACAACTTCATTTACTCAATACTTCAGTTGAAACCGTTTGCGTTCAATTGAATAACCAGTTATAGACAAACCCCCGATCCAAGCTAGTTTTACAACATTTATATTAGTTTTCTTGTAAAATTGAAAGTTTAAACTGGGCGAATATTTATTGTGTACGAAGAAAACTGTGTTGTTTCGAACTAGCGGTGAGTAATGTGTACCACCTGTGTTGTATTGTGTTGATGAAGTTTTTAGTTTAAAACTCTAGACATATTTTATTAAAAATGGTTTTATAAATGGATCGTTGCGGTAACCGATATTAGGCTAAATTCCTCGACTACTTCGTTGATCTAGTGGTCACAAGGGCGGTTTCTGAACCTCAAGCCGAAAGCCTCAAGCGTGATTGCTTGCTTGTGATCCTGGGTTCGAATCCCGGTTCGGACAAATTTTTATTGGGTTTTTCCATCATAAATTTCTCAGTAGCAGCCACGGGATTTGGATTTGTTGCCCAGTTGATAAATAAATAAATATCGCTGGACATTACACACAGCGCCATCTAGTGCCACACTAAGCAACGAGGCTTGTGTCGTGGACACCAGATAGTTGATATACTACATATGTAGATACTTTTTTGTTTGTAAATACACACTTATTATACATATAAACATTCATGACTCGGAAACAAAAAAGTCCATGCTCATCACACAAACACTTGCTCCTACCGGGATTCGAACCCGGAACCCTATGAACGTAAGGCAGCCTCACTACCGCTGCGCCATTCGGGTCGTCGACATGATGGCAATTGGCTCGCCCGCTAATACATGCGATTTTAACTGGCGAAATGTACCTGTACTATTAGGTACACTTCTGCTTAACCCTTCTGGGATTACAGGCGTGATGTCATGTTATTGCCCTAAAATTAACACTATTGATAGGGTAAATAAGTGAAAAAGTATAATATCGGTTTGCTGCTAAAGTTACGGAAATATGAGACGTCTCGGGCGCAAACGTACACCGCAGCGACTCCACTAACAAACTCCTTTCGGAACCTATCATCGCTGGATCATGTTTTCAATCGCTAAACGTATATTTTTATCTAGCTTTTGCAAGTGATAATGTAATTATACCACGATAAACTTTAATGCAGCTTGCCATTAGTAAAAAAAAACGTTAATGGATCAGTAGTTCCGAAGATTACTCCCTACATACAAACTTTACATCTGTATAACGTAATATTTGACTGAGCCGTGCGGCGCCCTTCTGTGCCGAGTCCGAACATAGTTATTTTCCTCACAGTCAGACAGTTTTCACCATTTTGAGTAAATACTTATACCAAATTGATTTTAGTTTAAATTAACTCAGTAAAGATAACTCTTCAATTAAAAACTTATTGTTTTTATTCCATTTCATTTGATTGGAGTGCGGTTCTCGGCGCCTCTGAGAGGACTAGCGATATAATTGGATTTATTCAATTAAAATAGTTATTTGGTTTTAAGAAAGTGTTTTATACAGTTTGCTTAATTGATTTGGTTGATGATTTTATGAAAGATTCTGCATTAATGTCCGCAATCGAAAATGGACCTAAAAGATACCTACTAGATCCTTGATCAAATTAGAATACAACCCAGTTAGTACTGGGTAATACGATACCCCTTGGTAAGACCGGTTGTCAGACTTTCGGGTCACTGACTACCTGTAACGACTGCCGAAGATCAACAAAAGGACAGCCGTGCCAACAGCTCAATACTCAATTTTTTATTGCATTCCATATGTTACAGAGATGGTATAAACAAATTAAAAATCAATATGAACCCTGTCGGGCACGCAAAAGTTAGGAGAGAGGAAGAGGGCTGAATAGCAATTTAATCAAATCAATATTATTATAAATTATTAGGTGTTTCGTTGGGTTTATAATTATATGTATATATTGTCATGTTAGTGTAATTATAAGTATATGTCGGAGAAAGCGATAACTTTTAAACATCAAGTTGCTGATTTGACCATTGTAGTAGGGGTAAACGCCGTGACGTCAGATGTTGTTTTAATGGCGGCACGTGGACAGAGTCGTTTTGTAGAGTGGGGATTGTGCCGAGATCACTTTTGCTCGGAACTCCAACCAAGTCACTCCTTCAGAACGAAACTGTCGGTTTGCCCATTTTGTGGAGATTATTTGTTAGTGCTATTTAATGTAAATTTGTGTTAAATAATAAACTGTGATTTTTGTGTACCGAAACCGAAACTATTATTTTAACATTTCATCATGAACCCGGTACCACCGAACCCTAATGACAACGGCGCTATCGCTCAGCCATCGCTTACGCCGTCATCAGAATTGGGATCTGGACTCGATTCCCACTGGCGTGCTATGTTCGAGATGCAGCAGAAGAACATGATGCAGCTGATCGAAGCCATCAGGACACCAACAGTGGCACCTCAGATTATGCTGCCAGAAATTAATCCGGAGCTACCAGATACCGATCCACGTGCTTGGTGCGATACTATCGATATTTGCCTCCACGAACGTCCACTGGAGGGTGCATCGCTTATTATAGCTCTGAGCAAAGCCCTGAAAGGTAATGCGTCATCGTGGCTGTCGCAGATTTCGCATGCAGGCATGACGTGGCAGCATTTCCGCGACTTATTCCTTGCGCGTTATGCATCCACTGAAACTCTTGCTGCATCGCTTGTTAACATCCACAACGGCCGGCCGAAGGAGGGCGAATGTCTCGCAGCGTACGCCAGCCGCCTAATGACTACCCTGTTGGCTCGATGGAAGAATCGAAGCCATGAAGAAATAGCCACGTCGTATGTGCTCGCTCATGTCTCTCAGTTCGACTCTCGGCTTAATCGCTTGGCGTTTACTAGCGAAATAACGTCACGCAACAAGTTACTGCAGGAGATTAAGGCGAGTGCAAGTCTGAAGCGGAAGTTCGATCGCAGTACCGGTGATGGCGCCACTGATGCAAAGCGTTTAAAGCCACAAACTTCCACTATGTTCACGTGCCATAAGTGCGGAAAACCGGGACACAAAGCGGTGAACTGTCGTTCGAAGTTTACGCAGCCTGCTGGAGCTAACGCCCAGAAAACTACACCGGCGGCGACTTCATCGGGTTCCAGCAAAAGAATAACGTGTTTCCGTTGTGGAGAAGCCGGACACATCTCTACGAACTGCCAACGCGGCAGTGCGGGTGGCGCGTCATCGTCGGCGGGCAGCGCTGCCAACGCAATGGCGGAGCGACGCGTCGATAGCTGCGAAATAGCAGGTGTTTGCGGGCAATTGGAACAATCCGGTGAGTCGTTTTCATTTTGTTTTGATTCCGGCGCCGAATGTTCTCTCGTTAAACAAAGTGTAGCTTATAAATTCTCGGGCAAACGTTCACTTTCAACCGTGCAAGTAATTGGTATCGGTAATAATTCGAATGTTTTTAGCACTGAACAAATTCTTAGTGATGTTGTGGTCGACAATAACGAACTGTCAATTTTATTTTACGTACTACCCGACGATTGTATGAAATACGATGTTATGATCGGACGCGATATTTTGACACTTGGCTATACGGTACATTTAACTGAATCTACCCTACGTATTTCGAAAGTCACAAATGTAGGTTGTTGCGATTTACCTCCCGTAATTGATCTTTACAATGTTGATTCTGATATTTCAAACGAAAACAAGGACCGGTTGACGTCCCTTTTGAATGAGTATTCGAATGCTTTTATCAATGGCTTATAACGACGATGATGAAACTGGAATTGACCTAACAGAGGCGAGAGAACACGCGGTGGACGGTATTAAGAAGAGTGCGGCTTATGAAAAAGCCCGTTTTGACAAAAATAAGGCCAAAGTAGTTTATTTCAGTGTTGGTGATTTGGTATTAATCAAAAATGAAGAAAGAAACCAAACTAAATTAGAACCCAAATATAAGGGACCGTTTAAAGTTGTAGAAGTACTTAACGGTGATCGTTATCTTTTAAAATATTTGAATGGTAATAGAACCTACAAGTACGCTTACGATCGTATACGAAAGATGCCTCTAAGTAGTGTTCCTAATGAGTTAAACGTAGAGGACGGTGATGAAAGTACCTCCACCGAGTAGTAGACACATACCATGGCTATTTGGTCGCACCGTACGCACTAGTCTGTAGTCGTAACTGCAGCTCACTTGTGAGCTGTTCAGGGGGCGATGGGCAGCTGGTGGTACGGCGGGGACCTGGGTCTCAATGGAGACTATTGTTGTTTTGGTCTTGTACTGACCTGGGAGTCGCAGACTCTATGTGATGTGTGTGGTCGTATCACATGAGGTGATGACGATATGGGTGGCATAAGTGTCACTAGCTGCTGCGGCAGCTGGGCCATGAGCGTTGTATGTGATCGAAGTTGATTTAGTTGCTGAGTAAATATGATTGAGACTTAGAGGAACCTTTTGTTTGACAACTGTTAATGTTATTTTCAAGTTATGCTTTTCCATAAAGATGTGGTCAGGTTGACCGAACCTGTACTGTTGCTCCAAATTTGACTGTTTGGTTACAGGTACTCACGAGGACGTGTAACTTGTCAGGCTGGCCGTGTCGGAGAAAGCGATAACTTTTAAACATCAAGTTGCTGATTTGACCATTGTAGTAGGGGTAAACGCCGTGACGTCAGATGTTGTTTTAATGGCGGCACGTGGACAGAGTCGTTTTGTAAAGTGGGGATTGTGCCGAGATCACTTTTGCTCGGAACTCCAACCAAGTCACTCCTTCAGAATGAAACTGTCGGTTTGCCCATTTTGTGGAGATTATTTGTTAGTGTTATTTAATGTAAATTTGTGTTAAATAATAAACTGTGATTTTTGTGTACCGAAACCGAAACTATTATTTTAACATTTCATCATGAACCCGGTACCACCGAACCCTAATGACAACGGCGCTATCGCTCAGCCATCGCTTACGCCGTCATATATTATATTAGATTAATTATATATTTTAATTATATTTTTATTTATATTAGATTATGTAGATGTATTATTTGTGTATTCATATTTATACAAGAATCACTGTATTCCATATTATATTATTTTTATAATGGTTTGTTTTAGATAATTTCATTTTGCAATCGTTTTATCATCTAGAAATTCGTTTACTGTGTAATATGCCTTGGATTCCAGAAGTCGCTTTAATTTATTTATAAATACGTTTGTTTTGCTTACTTCTCTAATTTCATTTGGCAGTTTATTATAGATTTTAATGGACATAATTAAGGGGCTGGTTGAGTGCATTTTGATTCGGGATTGAGGTTTGTTTATTTTGTTTTTGTTATGTCTAAAAGTGTATCTTTTTTGTGTCTCTTTGCAAGTGGTGTAGTAATCTTGATGTGTTCTGACAAATTTACATAATTCTAAAATATAATATAAACAAGGAAGTGTGAGTATTTTGTGTTTTTGGAAGTGTGGTTTACAGCTGTCTGTTTGTTCTATGTTTGTTATTATTTTGATTAACTTTTTTTGTAAGATAAATAAGGTTTGTGAGTCTGTACTGTTACCCCATAGCATGACCCCATAGCTGAGCCATGCTTGTGCATATGCATAGTAAGTAACAAGTGCAGTTTGAAGGTTTGTAGTTTTTTTAATTTCGCGTAAGGCGTATGAGAATTTTGATAGTTTTGCTCTTATTTTCTGTATGTGGGATTTCCAATTTATGTGGGTATCTATAGATAAACCAAGTAGAGTAAATTCGTTGACTTGTTCTATTTTTGTGTTATTAAACATGAAATTTAGTTTTAATGGGGACTTTTGATGGGGATGAAAGCTTAACGTGCTTTCCGAGGCACGAAGGAAACTAGGTATGTAATGGGTGGCCACCCATTATCGCTTAACCTGAAGATTGATCCGAGTGGCTGTTATTATTTAGCCACGAGATCCTCCTGCTACTGAACAGCGTTCTCCATGGGGCCAAAATCGAAATCGCAAAAAAAAATCTGCTGTTCCTTGATGGTGGACCCATGGACGAAGTCTGAATCATACCCTGAAATATGAGCACACCTTTCTGGAACACTTTGTAGAGAAGGAACGAACGTTGGTCCTCACGGTTATTTAATAGGTACATTATACGTTCGACTATTTCAAAACTAGATTCTAGACGTTTTCAAGATGATACTTTTGTGTAATAGCCATACATTTGCTGAAAACTTCATGCAGCATGAACTTTATGGAAATATTTTCAACAAAATTATCCAAACTGATAAGCTACGCACATAATATCATAACCGTTTGACTATAAGTGTTGGCAATTTGACTGAACTACAAACAACAATACACATTACTAAACAAACCCAATCTGAGATAATATCCGTGGCTGCGCCGTATGTATCTACTCTACACGTTAGGTATTGTGACTATTAATGTGTGTTTGTAAAATACCTTTTGTAATACAAAGGTACACATTATTGAGAGATACAGTTTTCTATAACTTAATAGAAGGCTTACATTACGCGGAAATAATCATATATTTTGTGTTTTGTATATGTTTTGTTTAACACCACACCAATTTCGGAGTTATTATGAATGATTTTTGTCGATAAAGCGTAGAAGTCTGGAAGGTAAATGAATTTGGAAGTCAGCACACTTATCGCCGCAGATTCGCCATGAACCGTTTAGAAAGTGCTTCATGTCCATGCCATAAAAAATAAAAACATAAACGCCTCGCTTCGGTTCTGCCAACGCGATTCGACACCGCGTCGGACTATTCGCTTTTGTTTAATGCATTGGTTGACATGTTCTTTTTGACCATTTCAAGCTTTTAGCCCAAAGGTCCAAATCGAATCGTCAACGTTCCCATTTGTACTTCGTCTATTCACGAACAACCCTAACTGGTCCTTTGATATACAGTAAACGCAATTATTCTGTAAATCGTACAGAAAGGGTTCGCTTTATGGAACGACGCTTTGTTACATATATTGATGAGAGAGAGTTTGAGTCAGAAGACATCGATGGAAAGAGGGTCTGATAGAGATTCGATAAACGAACAGATCTTTAAGGAAAAGTAAACGCTTCGGGTATCAACTGGGAAGTCATTGCTCTTAGATACATGTTATTATAGTGTTTAAGGCCAGGGATCCAGAGAAAGGAACCTCCTAACAATACGAGCCGTATTCAGGAGTACCGCTGTCTGAATCAAACCCTTGATCCAGCTGCCTAACGAGAGCCTCCTCGAGGCTCATGGCAATTAAGTCATCTTATGTTTAGTGTTAGCCTTCAATAAAATAAGAGACCAACTAGAATCATAAGAACTAAGTTCAACGTCCAGCGATTAAGTGCAAAAGCATCGTATTTTAAGACTATAAAGCTCCGAACAGTACAGACGGACTGGCGAATAAATTGCACATCTAGTACTCTTGAGAGAGCTCGCTACTATCTAGTAGAAAGTATTTATGTACTATTGTATACCCTGGGAGTATCGTGAAGTATGGCTGGTTTAGGAGATTATCTAGAGCTAGATTTTTCATGGCTTAGTGACCGCTAGAGTTATTGGTAGAAGAACTGTATGTATTTTTATTAATATTGAAAAATGGTTTTCCTAGTTTGATGAGTATGATTTTTTTCATGCTTATACGAGTACAGTAAAAGGAGTGCGCAGGGATCCTAGCACGAAAGCACGTTAAGCCCTGGATCCCGGCTGTCATTGTACATCTTTGACAGTCGTTACTGGTGTCAGGGGCCCGAAAGTCTGCCAAACAATTCTTACCAAGGGGTATCTTATTACCCAGTATAACTGGGTTGTGTCAGTGAAATACTGTTATTCACCTGCATCCGGTTGGAATGGAAGCCGACCCCAACATAGTTGGGAAAAGGGCAGATGATGATGATGATTTAGACATTTCAGATCCATATAGAAAACAACCTTTGGGCCTGAGGTAGTAGGAATCATTCAGTATATTCATAAATTTGCTATGAACGTAGGAGGTTTTCCAGAAGATTTATTGAATTTGATCGCATCTACAACCTTCAAACTTAAAAAAAAACACTCCTGGATATCTCATGGCTTCCAAAAAAGTATTCTATTTGGTGTAGCTAAATTTTTGGGAAAAATCTGGCATCAGAGTTTTAATACCACCCATGGACTTGGCTTTACATGCCGTCGAGTAATATCTCTCAGGCATGCTGGTTTCCTCACGATTTTTTCCATCACCGAAAGCAAGAGATAATTATACAATACGCACATGATTCCGAAATATCAGAAGTGCGTGTCCTGGGTTCGAACTTGAGACCTATGACTTGGCAATCCGACGGTCGCGCCACTAAGCTAACACTGCTGTTGTGGTACTAAATATACAGTGAGTACCAAATACACTTATACTGTTAGTAGGTATGTACCTAGGTACTATTAGTTAAAGTAAAGATTGTATCGTTTACTTTTATTGTTAAACACTAAAGTTCCTCCAAACGTTAGCCGCCGCTTTCAAATTAAGCCAAGTTACCGAGTGATTACTTAACTTAAGTTATGCTTGCTTTAGTACTTAAGCTATCAAATTAGGCTAGAAGTTTTTGCTTCGCAAAATGAATTTTGGACAATTCTTAAAACGTTTTTTTTTTCATATCAATTTATGGACAGCTTATCCACATGGCCGACACTTTATCTTGAGACCACCGGCTTTGAAACGACTAAAATATTATTTATATGATAAATATTTATTTAGAATTCAACCTAGCTTAACTCTCAGCCAAGAAATCTCAAAAAAATGCAAAATAACCTTAATTTCGGAAAAAAAATAATGGTATTGGTCAATAATCTTACAACTGAAATTCAAACCTGTTTCCCCCCATCCGATTGAGCTGAAATTTTGCACACACCCTTGGTTCTGGTAACAATACATTTTTATGACAGACATGACTTGAACATGCAGCCAGGATCGCCTCCTCACGAAAAAACTCTTCAATGGACACGAATAGAATGGACACGAAACTTTGTATAGGTGTTTAATGTTGATATACATATAAACCTAATATTCTATTTTAATTTTTTTGAAGTTTAATTTATTGATTTTTTCACTATCGTTATTGCTGATAGAATCTCACTTTGTATAAATCCCCAAGTTTCCCAAAAATAAGGTTATGATGCAGACATAGAATCTTCTCTATAGGAGAAATAATATTTGATCTTGCAGTAATGTAATCCTCCGCTGTCTCGTCCACGAGTCTCGTCGCAAATACAGCACAATTCTGCACAATATGTCATCTGCTGCGAAAGACATAACAATGCCTCTACAGCTCACAGAGGCCTGTGTGCGCTCACAGCCTGCACCTAAGCCAATTAATTCAGTAATTACTGCCCTGAATGAAAGCATTGTCAACGTAGAATATTGAAAAGAAGGTTCACGTTATAAATTAAACGTTAAAGTTATAAAGCATATAACTTGTTCTAAAAGCGTGAAAAATTATTGGTGAATGAAACACACCGTTAATATGTTGTTCGACAGCAAAAAACGTCTCAAGTATCAAAGGTCCAAGATGAGTTAGCTTGGATTGAACTTCTTATTCTTTTCGTGTCGATGAAAGTCAAATGGTGTTAGTACCAGTACCTATTGTAGTACCAGTATATGTTAGCAATATGTAGCCACCGGCACAGCTCTAAAATTGCCTCAATTAAATCCTGAAAGGTGCACCTGCACCTTTCAGGAATTAATCGAACCAATTTTGTGAGCTCTATTGTTAGCAGTGGGACTTGGAGCTCGTGGCTAAATAATAACTGCCGCTCGCATCAATCTTCAGGTTAAGCTGCGCTTGCCTAGGTTGGTCTGTGGATGGGTGACCACCCATTATATACCGAGTTTCCTCCGTGCCTCAGAAAGTAAATTAAGCCGTTGGTCCCGGCTGTCATTTGTAGATCTAGAGTCGGTATCGTATTACCCAGTACTAACTGGGTTGTGGAGGTCAGTTAAACGTTCCATGTAAAATATTGGTATTCAGCTGCATCCGGTTAGACTGGAAGCCGACCCCAACATAGTTGGGAAAAGGCTGGGCAAATGATGATTGTTAGCAGTGGGACTTCTCCCTACGCTCTTATATAGCAGACCCGTAAATTTGAATGCGTACTCAGCGCCCGTTCAGTTCCACTCGCACTTCGCCACACGCTGGCATACTGGTATATGTATATGCTCTGTCATAACACAGTGAGATTAGGTGACAGAATTGTAAGGTGTTTGGTGCGGGAGCGAGCCTATTGCCATCAATCGAGCACAGACCTAGGCTCCTGGCTGCTGCTGGTGAAAAGTTTGTTATTTAATTCTTGTTTTGATTAAATATCATATAACTGTCTAGTGGTTATTTGACATTTTCGAGT
The DNA here is from genome assembly GCA_964057025.1 of Standfussiana lucernea. NCBI lineage: Eukaryota > Metazoa > Arthropoda > Insecta > Lepidoptera > Noctuidae > Standfussiana > Standfussiana lucernea. The sequence continues at coordinate 16,469,010 of OZ059798.1, read as the reverse complement.
TATGCTTGAAACCGGAGATGGGAAAAAATATTGTATTTGTCAGAACAAGATAAAGTTCCTCGTTTGATGTCAATTCAAGTAACAGATGAATGACTCCTGTTTCCGTTGGTAGGACGACACGTGGAAATCGATGACATTAAATGTAATACAAAATATGTAGCTTTAATTCCGTGAAAAAGATCTAGGGCTGGATGCAGGACGCAGCACCGCACTCACGCCCGCAACAATATGCACATGCAGGAAATGTAATAATAGTTAGCATGCCATGCACCCAAAACTATACTCGACACGTGTTGCCCCTCCACGGGGCAACCTCAGATATGTTGACTCGACGACCGTTCGGGCTCGAATATTTTTGAAGTTAAAAGATTTCACTATGAAAAACTAAACACTGACTGAGAAACTAAATAGATTTACAAAATTTTTACTTAGTCGGGTTACGGGTGTGGGTAGCAAATATCCCTCACAAGAATACATCACCTCTTTTTTGAATTCCGCCGCAGTCGAGTAAGTTAGGATGAATGCGAGATTTTATGATTTATTTTGGAAGTGAAAGGCGAACCCGGATCGCAATGAAATAAACTGTATTTCTATGAACCAATTATTTTGATTCATTCGTAATATGTTTAGTTCGGTATTCATGTCTATAGAAATTGTGCTCGTATTGAGTTATTACTTATTGAGGCGTGCCCTATTGAGATACATATATGGCGCTCTTTGTACGTGTGGTATGAAGTTACTAGGAGTTTTATGTTATGTCCATATATATTGTCAAAGGGTAATTACTAATTATTTATAAGTTAGATGCAAGATGAATACAAAGAAGTACACATTGCTCCTGCCTGGTCTACTTGTCACAAGCGCTACTAAAGTGCAGGCAAAATGTGGAAGTAGGTACTATAAGTCCACTCCTGCCAAGCTCTGCCGAACCCTTCGGCATAGTTTGCCAGTAAGGAAGTAGGAAAGGTAAGGAAAAGTGTAGAGTTTGGCTAATTTATATAGGTAGGCGTTATTTGAATGACATAATATCTTGTGGTTTTGGATATAAACCCAATTAAACGCTTTTTAATTATTATTTTTTTAAATAGGGGGAGCATAACAGGTGTCCAGTTGCTGTGGTAGCAATATTGTAATGGAGAGCTAAGAATCTTCGGAATGGTTCAAACGCTTCAGATCGAATCACAACACGGTTGGATCAGTAATTTAGTTTGGCGACGTTTCCTTAAATACGCTCAATCAATTAAATTGGCTCAACTATTCGTTAACTTAACAACTACTTACATAGTTATCCATACCACTTAGTATTAAATGCTTTTGTCACTATCGCTATCTGTCTGTATGCTTTTCTCACTCTAACGGTAGAATGGACCACGAGTTGATTTTTAAAGGAAGCATTACCTAGTATACTATAATCAAGGATAATTAGTAAATTCCCTTGTGTTAATCTCAGTAAGTTGTAGAAATTCAAAACACAATTAAAACTTGCCTGGGCCATCTGAATAACATTATTTTGTTTATACCATCCTAATCATATTAACCGTGATCGTAACACTTACAAATCTCTTCATAAACTCACAATAACCCACGCACCATCAATAACGTACTAAATGGTGCACAAAAGTAAATTTACTTCGCTCGCAACACTTTGTCACCATTACGCGGTATAACCCTACGCTACGTCACTACACTGGTACAATACAGCGTAACTCGGCGGTATTAACACAATGACGGCTGTCACAGGGTGCGGGGGTTAGGCCTAGTTCAAACTGGTTAGTTTAACTACATGACTAAAACATAATCAGTCTATTAGATCCTGCAAAAGGACGCGGGTTGTAATAATTTACCACGAAAGATGTCACAGGTCTTTAAACTGTCGTACGACGTTTAGCTTCACAGTTTTGAGAACAATGGTGATGAAATAATTTACCTATTTGCTGCTGCGCTTGTAGCGGCAGTACAAGACGTAGTACAGCAACATAGTACAGAAAGTATTATAGCGCCATCTATGAACTATATTCTGAATCGCGCTACTAAAGTTATCCTATATAAGACTATAAAGGAAAACCCGACCCCAACTGTCGGGAAGTAGCCCACCAGACACATCAACCATCTGGTCGGAGAATCCTCCCGTTTCTATGGGGATGAAAAACTTCACCTTCACACCCTGTTCTTCATACCCCTATAGGCTCAAACTTACGAACAACAATTAGTACGTCGCGACCATTACCATGGGGCCACCACCGCTCTCGGTTATTATTAACTGTCCATGTAGTTGGGAAAAACACGCAGCGCGATTTGTATGTTGTCGGACACACACGGTATACTAAACACAGATTTTTTGGGCTTCGCAGACTTGATCGCACAAAAAGTCTGTGGTCGGCGGGCCCTTAGGCCGCTTTCGCACCAAAAGTATAGTAAGCGGCTGCGTGGAGCAGTGCCTAACCATGGGACAGAGGCACCTCGGAGGCACTGGAGCTGGGACTGGGGCGTCACACCGCCATCTTCCAAACTCCGGGCTGCTACTGAGAATTTCGTAACGGAAACTCTATAACATTGTCTGGAAAGCGAACCCTCAGCACTCGCACTGGCGACAACCACTGGACTAACGTTGAAGTGTGTGCAAAAAACTGTCAATCTGTCTGATATTGTGTGTGTGACTTCATACTCAATGAACTTGGCGCTCAGAATCGGCGGTCGACTATTAGTTGGTGTAATTGTATGAACGCAGCCTTACCGAGCTGTTACGTACTTACTCGCGCTTTGTTACAGTTTACTGTTTGTTGTTATTAATGTTTACGTGTTAATGTTCGGTGTCTTTGTGCCGGATGATTAAGTGTTTCGTGTTGCGGTCTTTAGTTTCGGCGGCAGGTGTGCGAGTGATGTTGAGTTTTTGTAAATGGTTACTGGTAGTCTGGTATTGTGATTGGGTGGGATTTATAAAATGTAGTTGGCCCAAATGTAACTAAAATAGGGTGATTACAAGACTTATTTGTGTGTAAAATGTGTATTATATATTTTTTTTGCTTTGCAATTTTTTTTCACAATATACATAAAAAGACAGTTTATAAAACGCTACCTTGTTCTTCGAAATCTGTATAAAAAATAAAAAGTATATCCCTGCAAATAAAATATTCCTATTGTTCTCTGTGTGTTCGGGTGTAATGATTATTATTCTTTCGCTCATAATCTAATTTATTTGGGATCGATGCAGTATATATGTATTAGCTTCTACTTCCTTACTTCATATTGATTAATTAATTTATCATCTATGGAACACTAACAGCTAACAAAACCAATTAAAAATAGTACGTGAGACTGACAGCCAATGATAAGTCTTCACTTGTAAAAGACACAAAAAAAGTGTGAACGACACTTCGCTGCCACAATAAAGTAAAAATCAAAGGACAACATCAAAGCTTAAACTAAAACACATATCCTAATACTACCAATATAGACACTAGTACTTAAATCTATTCAGCTTATATTTAACCTTTAATAATTTAACAACATGCTTAAATACCTACACATCGTAAACTTTAACTTAAAATGAAATATCTTAATTAGTGGCCAGAAGGTGCCTACCTTCTGGCCGAGGACACAAGAAGGGATCAAAATCATGCTGTTTGCATATTTGGTTGAAGTTATTGCTTGCACGCACTATAAATGAATTTTGCCTATAAATAATTAGTGGAAGTAAATGGAACACGCAGCGGCGAGTACCATCGCTTCGACCTACCGGGAACGTTAAAATTAAATTATGATAAAAGATCAGATCAATGTAACGTTAGTGTAATTTTAAGTAAAAATAATAACTAGATTTTCTGTAAGTAAAAGTTAACTGTTACTATGTTATTTGTTTAGCAAATCGTAGCACTAATGGCCAGCGGGCTACGAACAGCTACGGTTTTTGATTTGTAGCGCTACGAGCTACGAAATTCGTAGCACCAGCGTAGCTTTTTGTAGCTCCACTATTCGCTTAGTGCAAATCTGCAAGTCCAATGCAATCAGCTCTTACGCCTATTACACATTGATTAGACCTTTTACTATTCATGGCTGTTTTGTACGGTCACGTTCTCTGCTCACTTTAAGCTTCATTATTAATACTCTGTTACTTTTAAATAGCCCTGCTTATCCCATCAAGTAAGATCGTTAAGATGAACTATGTATTGAGCTGTAATAATCTGTTGAGAGAAGTGAAAAGCTATGAGTTGTTTGCCGGCAACGTGACTTGACAGGTTGATAAAAAATAACAAGTCCCCCGAAGTGCGTTTAAAAAAAAAGCACAAAAAAAATAACACATGCAGCAAAACGGAAATAAAAATCAATATCGTTTTGTCGTTCTTATTTAGTTTCGTGTGATAAGCAAACCCCCCCAACCCCCCTATAACGTAAAAATCAAACAGTCAGCCACTGAGCATTTCAGAAACTCAACCATGTCATCAAATTATTTACTCGAATTTATGACATGTACAATAATTAAATACTGTACTGAAAGCCACCATTTTATCACAAGCCAGTAAAGGTGCCTTCATTGAAAACGAAAACACCCTTACCCTCCTTTATTTCTCCAGTTCTATATAAAAGTAATGAACCCCTCTTTCTGCCGTAAACGTTTATATGTCTGCCGGTCCCCCGTTTACGAGTCGTGACGCTGGCGTCGTAAACTATTGTTATTGACCGTGGTAAGTGCTTGGCGATTGTTATTAATTGTTTTATTATACATCTTTAGGGGAGGTAATTAAATTAATGTTGGACATGGGAATCGAAATAAATGATTTATTTTAGTAGACGTGCTTGGTTGGGACTTTAAAATTCTATTTATTTGTGGAACTTAAAATAATAATTAAAAAATGTAGGTACATATAGAAAAGAAGCATTAAAGCATCGCTGTCAACAGGAACAGTGGTCAGAAGGCTGGCAGCAGTGCCACGTTGGATGGCAATGCTGATTCTTTGAGCAAAAAATATGCCAGCCCCATGTCCTAGCGATGTCCCGAAAGACTAGGTGGCCACTCGGACCCCATGGCTCTAGTGTTTCATCCCCAAATGACTTAAACACATAGCTACAAATGAGGTTATTGTATTTTGTTCTAGATCTTCAATTTATATATTTTTGGCACTACATGGACAGGGAAGTAATCTTCTTCTTAGCGTATCGATGGCAAATAAGTTCAAATATTATGTTTAGCTCAAAACTCAGGCACGCGAACTCCGCTCACTGATGCAGTAAGCAGATCATCAAGTGCGCAGGTGATAGGGCATGCGGTGCAAGGTCCACGTTGCACCGCATGCAAGGTGGACCTTGGATGAAGGTAATGTAAGGAAGACATATTTTAGAAGGCCTGGACGACCATCCAAGTCGTCCGATATATTGGAATGATTTACATAAGTGCTACCGACAAGTGGTTGGCGACCCTGTTACAGTACGTCATAGTCATAAATGGAATCCTTGGAAAGTGATCGCCATTGATTAAGACCTTCTCTGCTGCCTATACTACTATGACAAAAGTTCCAAGCATGTCAACTAGTCCTTTGCAGGTCATATACCTCTTTAATCATACATCTTTAGGGTTATGAAGAAAAGAGTGTAAAGTTCTTCATTCCCCATGGAAAAGGAACGAGCCTCCGAGCAGACAGGTGTGTCTGGTGGGCTACTGCCCGACAGATGTTGTCGGGTTTTTCTATATAGTCTTAATTCGCGAATAACTTTACTTCCGTGAATTAGGTATTTGATGTTAGTTCTTATTTTTTGTCATAGATGGCGCTGTAGTACTTTTTATAGTGCCGCTACATGGTGCCACAACATTTAATCCCCGGCTAACTATTCTCAATTCAATTTAACTTAAACGGAACATTGGGATTCGGCAGCTTAAACAATTAAAAAGCATCGAACTAAAAACCAGTTTGTTTTGTACTAACTGGTTTTCAGTTTAAATTTAAATTCAAAACACGGTCAGAGTCCATAACTTTTGCAGATCATATTTTCAAAGAGATTTTAATCTCACTGCACTTCACTCCCTGCAATGCGAACCTTTGACACTAGGGAAGCACTCAAAGTTCTTCTGGAGCTTGAATATTTTAGTTATTCTGAGAGTGAAGCTTAAATCGTAGTGGACATGAATAAATAAATACACTTTCAATCTAAGAGCAAGAAAAGGTAATATTGTAATTGTCGCTACTTTGCTTTGAAATACTCAGAAACAACTTTGGCCAGGGGTGGCATACAAGTTGTACGTCATGCATTCGAACCAATTTATTTCAAATCCCCTACTCTCAAATCAGTGAAGAAAAATATCGTGAGTAATTCGACATGTCCAAGAACCAAAAAATCGAAGAAGCGAAGAAATGGTGACGTTATAGATGATCAAGCTTAAGCTAATGGTAATAGTCTCGCCAATAATTACTTGGGACTTCATCAGAGCTGATGAAACGTGATGTTCTATATAAATTAGTTGTCATCCCGAAAAGTCTAATAAATCTCCCAAATGCGACCCACATTGCCACTGACCTTTAAAACTAAGCCATACTAGACACCAAAACTCGTACCCAACTTTTATGACACAGCTGACCCCTGATCCTACCAGCCTCTAACCCAAAACAACTTTGGTTCCTACCTTCTACTATTACAAAACTGACCCCCTGACCCCCCAGATAACCCGTGACCTCTGACTACCATAAACATGTATCTCAAGGACAAAGGTACGTCCCTTAACGAGACCCCCCTGCGCCATAAATCCATCGAGGGGGGTGAAAGGGGAGCTAACGATTAATTGCCACCCTGTCCTAATTTCGGCTAGTTTTATTAATGGGGGTTGTAGTGATATGTGGTTGTAAATTGTGTCAATTCGCGGGACGTATTTATGTTGGTATTGGTCCCTAACTAGTTACAATTTTGAGGAAGCTAGCAACTTGGAATGTGTCTTGGGTTATTTTTCAAGGTGATGTGTTGGTCCTGTTTCTCTTCGTAATAGATACTTTGGTCAATAGATGAAGAATTTAATGAAGATACAGTTACAATAACACACTTAGCAAAAATGTGTCGCACTAGGTCCATAGAGCAATTTTTAAATATTATGCAGAAGAAATATCAGGGGACCTTCTTCTGCATACTTTTTAAAGATGGCTCGGGTTTTAATAAATAAGTTGTTTCGGAAACATATGGATATTTATGACAACATGTTTTTACAATTATCGCATCTTCTTCATGTGTTATCTATACGGGCTGGAATGTGTGACTAAATAACATAACACTACTACGTGATACCTTATCAATTTATCCTAGAGGGTAGCGCATACGCAGCTGCATTTACAAGCACGTAAATCCATTTAAATATTTCTGGGAAACGAATCACATCCCTTTAGCACTGCCGTCTGTCTGATCTGGCAATATCTCCCATATTTTTAAAATATTTCAATTCCATGAAAACAATTTTCGTTTGATAAATAAAGATATTTAAACGTCTTACGTCCAAAGGCGATGTTAATAACAAATAAATCTTTACATGGAAATTGTAAAATCCTTACAGCAGCCACGTTGCTTCACGGGCTATAAGTCAGTCTGTCTAATTGAAAGAACATTCTCCAGCAATGAGGGGTGTAAGGGGGGGGAGTGTGGATATCCGGGATGAAGTAATTTATGTATTGAAGATGTAGCCTAAAGAGAACGGAATAAATTTGGTTGGTCAGATAGGCAGTCGCTCCATGTAATAATACTGGTATTCAGCTACATCCGGTTAGACTGGAAGCCGAACCCAACATCGTTAGGAAAATAGTTGGTAGATGATATTTAACATTGTTGAAAATGGTCGTTGTAGTTTTTTTTTTTGCTTCGGCGTAAGAGGAATTAAAAATTTAGTACCTTATGAGTCAAATGCTTTTCTTTAAAAGAGCTTGCTTTTATTAAGTGTACTAGATTTTCGGAAAAGTTCACCAGCATCTTTACCAGTTCCTTTAATTTTCCTGAAATAAAGAAAACTAGCTTCCTTTAGTGTTATCTCTTCAATAACACCATTAAATCTACAATGCAACATAAACTTTCCATTCTACAAACTCAGTTAAGCCCCAGCTGTTGTTAGTAACTAATTGAACGAGCAACAAACTGATCTAATGTGAGGCACCTGTCCCACCGCCAGCGAGCAAAATATCGAGTTGTTTGTTTGGCAGAGTTCTCGGCGGTGGTGTGAACAGTCAGCGAGCGACTATCTAATACATATATCATAATCATCATCTGCCTAGCCTTTTCCCAACATGTTAGGGTCAGTTTCCAGTTTTACCTGATCCAGCTGAATACCAGTACTATACATGGAACTACTGCGTATCTGACTTCCGCAAGCAACCCAGTTACTGGGTAGTAAGAATGGTTGCTAGACTTTCGAGCTTCTAATTAATCTAAATCTAGTGAGGCTATTATTATTATTTAATAACTATTTAATAAATATATGTCTATTACTGATACGACCTGTGATCTTTAATTCTACGTGTCTTAAGCAAGAAATAAGTCGATAGCTGGTAGCCTCCGCTTCCGCTCGCCGCCGCCGCCGGTGGGACCGATGCCTTATGTTGACACAAAGTTTAACTTATTGCAAGCTGCTCCGACAGCGCTGAGCACACTGGGAGGTGTACGAGTAATCGTTTCAGTGTTACATTTTAAAAGAACATTCTCCAGCAATGAGGGGTGTAAGGGGGGGGAGTGTGGATATCCGGGATGAAGTAATTTATGTATTGAAGATGTAGCCTAAAGAGAACGGAATAAATTTGGTTGGTCAGATAGGCAGTCGCTCCATGTAATAATACTGGTATTCAGCTACATCCGGTTAGACTGGAAGCCGAACCCAACATCGTTAGGAAAATAGTTGGTAGATGATATTTAACATTGTTGAAAATGGTCGTTGTAGTTTTTTTTTTTGCTTCGGCGTAAGAGGAATTAAAAATTTAGTACCTTATGAGTCAAATGCTTTTCTTTAAAAGAGCTTGCTTTTATTAAGTGTACTAGATTTTCGGAAAAGTTCACCAGCATCTTTACCAGTTCCTTTAATTTTCCTGAAATAAAGAAAACTAGCTTCCTTTAGTGTTATCTCTTCAATAACACCATTAAATCTACAATGCAACATAAACTTTCCATTCTACAAACTCAGTTAAGCCCCAGCTGTTGTTAGTAACTAATTGAACGAGCAACAAACTGATCTAATGTGAGGCACCTGTCCCACCGCCAGCGAGCAAAATATCGAGTTGTTTGTTTGGCAGAGTTCTCGGCGGTGGTGTGAACAGTCAGCGAGCGACTATCTAATACATATATCATAATCATCATCTGCCTAGCCTTTTCCCAACATGTTAGGGTCAGTTTCCAGTTTTACCTGATCCAGCTGAATACCAGTACTATACATGGAACTACTGCGTATCTGACTTCCGCAAGCAACCCAGTTACTGGGTAGTAAGAATGGTTGCTAGACTTTCGAGCTTCTAATTAATCTAAATCTAGTGAGGCTATTATTATTATTTAATAACTATTTAATAAATATATGTCTATTACTGATACGACCTGTGATCTTTAATTCTACGTGTCTTAAGCAAGAAATAAGTCGATAGCTGGTAGCCTCCGCTTCCGCTCGCCGCCGCCGCCGGTGGGACCGATGCCTTATGTTGACACAAAGTTTAACTTATTGCAAGCTGCTCCGACAGCGCTGAGCACACTGGGAGGTGTACGAGTAATCGTTTCAGTGTTACATTTTAAAAGAATAGTTTTTAGTTTTTTGTTTTTAGTTTTTTTTTTTTTTAAATACTATACCGCGAGAAAAACATCTGTATACGCTTGCTTCCTCGACCTTTCAAAAGCCTTTGACCTGGTTTCGTATGATATCTTGTGGAATAAGATGAGATCATCCCAGATACCGTATGAACTTATAAACATCTTTAAGTATTGGTACGGGAACCAGGTGAACAATGTGAAGTGGGCGGGCACGTTGTCGGACCCATATAGGTTGGAATGTGGGGTGAGGCAGGGGGGGTTGAGCTCTCCCTCCATTTTTAACCTGTATGTGAATGGACTGATCGAGGCGCTCAGCGAGCAACATATCGGTTGTCACATAGATGGCGTCTGTTTCAATAACATCAGCTACGCGGACGATATGGTGCTGCTGAGCGCCTCGGTCTGCGGACTCAGGAGGCTGATGAGTATATGTGAGGACTACGCAGCTGATCACGGGCTGCGTTATAATGTAAAGAAGAGTCAGTGTATGGTTTTTCAAGGTGGGTCTAGGAAGGTGCTAGAAATGCCACCCATTATGCTGAATGGCTCACCCTTGGAAAGGGTGGAAATTTTTAAGTACTTAGGACATTTCGTGACTCCTACCTTGAAAGATGATGCGGACATTGAGAGGGAGCGAAGGGCGCTGTCGGTCAGAGCGAACATGGTTATCCGTAGGTTTGCACGGTGCTCTAAAGATGTTAAAATAACTCTTTTTAGAGCCTACTGCACGACACTGTACACGTGCAGCTTGTGGACCGACTATACGCAAAAGTCGTACAGCGCCCTTCGTGTCCAGTTCAACAACGCGTTCAGGATGATGTTGGCGCTCCCCCGCTTTTGCAGCGCATCGACTATGTTTGCGGAAGCGCGAGTGGATTGCTTCCACGCCACTATGCGCAAGAGAGGCACGTCGCTGGTGCGGCGAGTGCGGGGGAGCGCTAACAGCATGCTGGCCGCGCTCGCGGATAGGCTTGATTGCTCCATCATCTCCCACTGTTGTAAGCGACATGTGGCAGGCTGATGCGACTAGCAAATCTCATTTATTTCTAAGTTTAGCACATTTTGACATTATTATGTAAATTGTTAATTTAATTATGATTATTTTTTTATTTTTTATTTTTTTTTTTTATTTTTTATTTTTTTTTTTATTATTCTTTTATTATGTATGACCTATATAAATTAATTGAGTATTGTAAATGAATTGAGTAAATTAAATTATTATGAATTTTATAGAATTAAATGAGTAATGTTGGATATATGTAATGTGACTGTTTGTGTGTAATATTTCTATTATGAGTCTGTGTTACTTGAAATAAAATGATTTTATTTTATTTTTTTTTTTATCCTTGATTGAGTTAGAGGTGGAAGATATTTATTTTGAACTGATTATTTTATCAGATGCTGAGGAACGACGTTTACTTGAATTGTATCTTCTTTAATTCTTTTGTTAGCACGATTGCCAAAAACTTGTTTAGCATCAAATAAGTGAGAACAGTATAGGTAAGTAGCATTTGGGTAAGTACTTCACGTGAAGTGCAAAATGAATGACATATATTTATTTGCTTGTCACCAATCACGCTTTAAATTTTGCTGACATTATTAAATAATATCGCCATCTTTGTATTGGTTATTAGATTAGTTGTGATTTTATCAGCAAAAAGAAATTATTAAAACCTTTTATACTTGTAAAAATGTACAAAATGAGATGAATGAATGAATGAATAAAGGAATAATGATACTTATGTTGACATGTCTTACCGGCCTGTGATACCATATTCTTCAGTTTTAACAGGTATCGCAGTACTGGGTCAGTACTTACATAATATTAATATTAAGAGTAAAACCAATTTATTCGCACTTTCAAAAGTCGTTTATTCAAATTAGGTTGACTATCAACACTTTTTGAAAGTGAAAATTACCTACAAAGGTCTCCCAAAACTCCCGCTCTTCGCTTTATTTGGTGAAGTTACTCATTTGACACACTGGTATATTACAGAGGCTTTAAATATGACACTGGGATTTACTGACGAGGCTTCGTGTAATAAACGAAGGTTCAAAATTAATACTGTTGAAGGCACTACGTCATTATGTTAGCATTAATTCATATAGAGCTCTCCTGTATCACGGGTGCGTTAACACACACTTAAACTCACATACACAAACAGCCAGACCCGGAACAACTACTTGTAGGCCATACAAATATTTGTTCCGTGCGGGGATCGAACCTGCGATACGCCGCGCAGCAGCCAGTCGCTCAGCCACTGCGCGAACCGTGCCGTCACAAACTCAAACTCAAAGCATTTATTTCAATTAGACCAATACAGGCACTTTTGAATGTCAAAACACAAAAAAACTAAGCTACAGTCCCAGTCACAGGGCATAATAACTTGTGAAAGTACTGTAGTTGCCCATTCGAAAGCGTAGATCTCTATGGAGAAGAATTAGCAAGAAACTCCATGGACACTCTTTTAAATCATTATGTTGTTACAAAGTCTCGGTTACATCATTCATGTCGAGATTAAACATACATATATGTGAGAACGATGTAGAAAGACGTGCGTGTAAGAGCGTCCAGAGTAAAAAGATAAAATTAACAATTCAAATAAAAATACAATAATCCATGGCAGCTGCGAGATGACCAGTCCCTACTGACAGCGCCCGTTTACGAACATGACGCATGGATCAGCCATCATTCAACTCAACCATTTTGGAGGGAACTCAACAACCCGACACACGCGCCACCATCAGCGAGACATTTGAGCGAGCATGACATTCTCTCAACCGCCAGGGCAAATTCGAGTCAGTAAAAAATTTAAATGGTAGCTTTATCGTACATAGAACTCACGCATGTGCTATGCAATTATATCACCGCCAACTTTACTCGTGTGACCGGTTAACTCGAGTGTTTCTTTTACTATTGTTTCTTTTTTCTATACATAGATGAATAGTTTGACTTATTCAATAGATTTCACTTATGATTCTTTTCCTGTTCAGACGTTTCACTTCGAATGAAATTAAAACAATAAGCGAAGTGTAGGATTTCAGCTTACGGGAAACATGTAATGTCCGGTCGATCTGTCATATTGAAATGTATTTAATGTTAATACGGGTATAGAATTATATAAGGCAAAGAAGAAAGAAGCACGTTTGAACCTTTTCCTAATATAATATATAAGGAAAATTATATATTAGGATAATTAGTTTGATGAAGTCCACAATACACGAGATGAGTCTACTTCGTAAAGCTACATGTACCAACAATATTTTGACATCACATTTTTCAGAAAAGTCTAACTTGCGAATCAACCTAAAGTGCAAGCTATCTTTAGATACAATAATACCCAAAGAGACTACCGCAAACCGCAGAGGCAAAATTTTAATGAATTGAATAGTTGTTTTTATTTAATTAATATTGAATTATTTAATAATATTTTGGTGTGATTGAAAACAATGGATAGACTGATGACTTAAAATACGATTTCTAGTGTAGAATAGAATAGAATAGAATATACTTTATTGTACACCAAAATTGAAACAGAACGGTTTTACAAAAATGTGTAATGTTTTAATTTTAAATAATTAGGTAGGTATTTAAATTTGATGCCTTTGTGAATAAATAAATAAATAAAACCACCCACTAGCTATGACAGACGGCAGCTACTTGTTTACCGTACCTTCCAGTTCCTCTCATACATCCTAATTACAATTATCTCTCCTCGTATCACACACATACACACACTAACCCACAAAGTCCTCATTGTCCCACCTTCCAATCCCTTAAACCCTCGACCACAATCTTCATACACATTTAAGGTGTAGGACACATTAAGGCCACAATATTAACATACAACACGCTCTATCAAGTTGTTACGGGCCGGTTGGTGTGTACTTTATCTTAAAATTTAGACACATGGGTTAGTAAACGGTGTGCTTAGGAGTGCGGGTACGTTGTTGGATGCAATAGTTTCATTGTTATATATGCAAACCTTTTAAGATAATGCAAATAAAAAAGTTTATTTTAGAAGTACGTAAGATCATAGTAGGCGGTGTTTTGTAGTTTCTGCCTAAATTCCATAGGAGCCAATGCACATGAAGTACATGAAGTTTAAATAAATAAATAATGGCCTAAGGTTATGATGTGTGTATGTATTGAGTGTCCGGCCTGTAATGTAGATTAGACCCATTGCCTGTCTCAGAGAGAAAACCTGACTTCCAGCTTGGAAAACAACATAGACGAATTCGCAACTATCATTCTTAGACAGTTCTACGAAATGACAATGTGACGTAGGGTGTCAATTGGCTTGACAATTAATTTCCCTTGTACAACTATAAGAAATAACTTTGTGTCTAGTTTTCCGTCGTGGCGTCTAACAAGGGACACACCCTGTTCAAATTCCTTCAAACGACCGAGTCAGGACATCTAAACATCTAATCTAAATATCGATGAGTTCCACACTTGCGAATAATCGCGCCGACTAATCGCACCGACTCATTGTATATTTAATTACTTTCGATAAATACTCTTTCGATAGTATTTCAAGTTGATTAGTGTCTGGTTTAACGACATCTTAGATTAATTGATTACTGAAATCGTTAAAGTTAAGATTACATTCCATTAGAATTTAAATCAATTTTCGGTTCTAGAGAGAGTGGATTTTCTTGTGGGTTTCTTTATGTTTTGTCAATCGTAATTAATTCCAGATTTTACGACGGATGGCTTAATTGGTTTAACACTGAAGCCGACTTTTAATGTAGAATTATTTAAGGACAAAATGAAAGTGAAGTTATAAACAGAATCTTGTTTGTCTGTTCCTAAACCTATATTGCAAGACATCGCCTTCAGACTGGTGACTATGGGTCCAACTAAATCGATACTTGGTGAAGGCAGACACCGATACCTAGTTATAAATTCTTCTCTTCAAAAGAAAATCTCGGTCTTTTAAGTACATAAACTTAGTGATAAAAGTTGACGTAAGTATCTTGCGACACAAACAATAACCGATTTATCTAAGGTAAATATAAAAAGAAATCATCGCTGACAATAAAATCCTTCACTATATGTAATGTCTGGTGCCAGTCAATAAGCAATATGTCATCCTGGATCAGCATGAATGAATCTCAACGTCATCCCTTTTATATCAACAAACCTTTCCCAATATTTCTTTTGTTTTTCCTTACACAAACCGAAACAAAAACCAGAATCGCGATATTATTTTTCTATTTCACCATAAAAAGAACACGAGTATTTATTGACTTGTTAAGACAACGAAAATCATTGTTTTACCAACCTCTTTGATTTCTCTATAAAACTCAGAGTCCATTAGCAATAAAAGATTTTCCGCATTTCCCCATAGAAATCGGAGTTCGAAAAATGCGCTATTGGCACTTTTTACCGATGATTGCCATAAAATTCTGAGAACAAGAGGCAATCAAAAGCAAGCAGGGTTGTATTTACCAACTTCCCATAAAAGCCAGCGATCCGTTGTGTATGTATGTTCCGGCATAACTCCGTCATATATAGACGGATTTGCAAAATTATTTTTTTGTTCGAAAGAGGTTTATTTCGAAATGGTCCCATTTAAATTTCATATAGATCTGATGATGAGCTTCGGAGACAGACAACGGAACTTTTAAAAAATGGACAGCAAAACTGTCGTGATTGCTGCAATCGCTTGGATGTTAATTGTTTATGCAATATTATAACATAACATCACGCCTGTCTGCTGTGAGGGTGTATGCAGATGTGTACAGTACACCCAAATTTCGACAGTTAGGTTTATTAAGTTCCATTTTATTGGGGATAAGCCTATTACCATGACATGTATTGCTAAGAATGTAAAATAAATGCATATCAAATATTTGCATAGGATATTACAACTATAACCGGAAAAGTAAAAAAAACTTGTAAAAAAACTTGGTGACTTGTTTGTTTGATTCAGTTTTTTTGCCACCGACTTCTGAAGCTAAAGTTATTTTTCACTTTTTTGTGTTTTGAACTCGGTTTTCTTTTGTTGCAAAAAGTTTTCTATTCCTTGCAATCGAAGCAAACAAACTTCGTGGTTACTGTGTTTACACTACAAAACACACTATTATTGTAATGTAATACCACAAAATTGAAACACGTTTGGAAGAGTCACTTTTAGCAATAATGCGTAATAAACTTTATAAAACACGTCTGTTAATCTCAGAAAGGTTATGCAGAGGTATAAGATACCCACATTTCAGCAGTTCTGTATGACTCCCAAGCAATAGGGGTGAGTCTGGGCGGAGCCGGGCTCACATCCAGGCTGCTCAATTAGTTGGTATCACTTGTGATCGCAAGACCAAATTGGTGTTATTTATCATTTTGTGTAGGATCCATCTCATAAATAGGTCACTTGAAACCATCCATGGAATCAGAGTTGTTACTCAACCACAACATAAAAGAAAAATAAAAATTGCCACCTATATAGTTATTATAAACCTAGGAACATAGTTCAACGATGAATCAATCGTTTTTCGCAATTTCTTTGACAAAGTAACGTAGGTCGGGGGACCTACGTTACTTTGTCTTGTATCCCCGTAGATGTTTTGCAGAAATCCTCCGAATCAAATACCACAAAGTCATTGCAACTGTCGTGGCGCTCGTAAAAACTTTACGACTAGAACCGGAGGGATTCGTACGAGTTCGGGCGGCTTCGGCCGACTTTGGATGAATGCCGATTATAATAAAATTCTGACGGTATGCGGTACGTGTTTTATGCTTTTGGTGTTAAAAAAATATTTAAAATCTTTTGAATTTAATGCACAAGTAGGACATGGATGGCTATGAGAGCGGAGGAAGACCAAAGAAAAAATGACTACGATGACGGTGGCCTTTGAGAAGGATGCTATGGCTAGAAACTGGATAGGGACACATCATCATCTCGCAGCTGCCATGGATTATTGTATTTTTGAATTGTTGATCATAATCATATCATAATCATAATCATAAATCATTTATTTGCTGGTCAAGGGTATATACAGTGGTGTTAACATTACATTCAATATCGTTCTCCTTGATCTACCTTACTGGCATGCAAATTTTACTTATTTTTATTTAATTCGGAAACAAAGTGCTTAGTAGATTTAAACAGGTACATGCATCAACATAAAATTAGAATAGTTATAAATCAGATTATAGTACAATTTTATAATACAAATTACAAACAAACAATATTTTAGACTATAAGTAAAAATAATTAAATTCATTTCATCAGGGCCATGTCAATTCCGAAATTAAAATGTCACTTAAACTATTAGAAATTATGTCAATTATTTTTTTATTATTTTAGATTTAAACAGGTACATGATTTTATCTTTTTACTCTGGACGCTCTTACTCGCACGTCTTTCTACATCGTTCTCACATATATGTATAATCTCGACATGAATGATGTAACCAAGATTTTGTAAAAACTTATTGATTTAAAAGAGTGTCCATGGAGTTTCTTGCCCATTCTTCTCCATAGGATCTACGCTTTCGAATGGGCAACTACAGTACTTTTACAAGTTATTATGCCCTGTGACTGGGACTGTAGCTTAGTTTATTTTTTTGTGTTTGGACATTCAAACGAGCCTGTAATGGTCTAATTCAAAAAAAAAAAAGCTTTGAGTTTAAGTTTGAGAAAGAATGGTGTCTAATAAGATGACGAGTAATAGAGAATTGTGGATATAAAATATAAGGATAAGGGCAGGAGACTGATGATGCTAACACAAGTAGCAAAGATAACCTGAAGGGAGATATCTCAAATTATTTTGGTGATATAAAGAATTCAGAGCTTAGAGTAAGAGAGTAAGAGCTAAGTTATGTGTAACTAATATGCCAAAATAAAGTCGTTTCTCGTACTCTATTCTTTCAGGTTTTTTATAAACGTCATTATTATGCCAACTCAAGTTTTTTATTTTTTTTTATTTATCGTGTATTTCGACCCAGTGCCACCGGACATGTATGAAAACATTACCTTTACAAATCCTAGCCAAACCCGCTGACCGTCTAAGTCTAGGTACAAAGCTTACAACAAAGATCCCATTTTTCGATACAACTACCCTTTACTAACCTTCTAAACGGGATTATGTCAAAGATTTTACTCAGTACACGGGCAAAATCTTTTATAAGTATTACTAGTATAACCTGACCTCGCCTTATACACTCACGAGCACCAATATGTTTACACGTTCCTAAATTTTGAGAGAAGTAACGATTTTAACTTGGAGATAGGATCGATTTAATAAAAATATGAGTTCCAAAAGACTATGTTCGTAACAACATGAAATTTTAATCAGAACAGTAGGAGAAAATCACTTTTATTTGCTAAGTGTTTACACATTGGTGCGCGGGACTACAGGCTGTCGGTATTATGACAGGTCAGCTTATACTGGAAATAATAGCTTAATATAAATCGCCGTTCATAGGTAAGGTCCGTACTGTTTGGTGGACTATAACGTGATTTGGGACTCAAAAGGAATAATGTTCGGGATAAAATCATAATATACGGCTTATTGGAAACGGCCTCGTCACAGAGTTGTAAATAATGTAAGATTTATTGTTTATGTGTGGATGTTAAAGTTTATTGTATCGGGTCTTGAACAAAGAAATCTGTTTCTACGATGTCTGTGATTTCCTGTATGTTTTATGCAGGGTTGATTTTGTACATAACTTTAAACATGGGCACTATTCTGTAAATACGGTCACAGCCAAAGAGTCATCTATAGAAACATAACATAACAACACGCTTGTTATCCCCGAAGGGTAAGAGGTGAACCTAATAGTACACCGACATTTCGCCAGTCGCCTTTTTAAGTCAGGCAACCCTATTGTCATAAACCGGGCATAAATTCAAACATGACTGAGAAATTCCTGATAAAAAACCCAATAACACTTTGCCCGACCTTGGAATCGAAACCAGGCCGTCATGCTCAGCAGTCGCACTTGCGACCGCTAGAGCAACGAGACAGTCAAAAATATTGACATAGCAACCAGTCGCAGTGTGATAGCGGGTGCTCTGATACAGCGCAACGGGTGCGCTCGCTTTGACATTATTGTACTTTTACAGCCCGTTCACACGACGGCGATTCGTTTTTTTGACGTATTGCCTTTTTTCACGAACCGTCATTTTTTCAAAAATGACGTACTTATGGTCTTTTAAAAACCAGGTATGTTAAAAAACATGAATCGTGAATTTTTTGTGACGGATTCGCTGAAGCATACGCTCCCGAAAAAGTACTAAACTAATGTGAACATCAATTCGTTTTTTGCCGGATCGTAATAAAACACGATTCGATTGCAATGAGAACGTCCATCCGTCATGACGTATCGTGTTTTATGACGGATCATCAATGACGGAAGCCGTGTGAACGTCTAAGTTTTATTATGTGTCGTCTTTTATACTGCATCAGTTAATTCATATATTGGGCTCGTGGCTAAATAATAACAGCTGCACGGGTCCGTCTTCAAGGTTCCATCCATTACATAATGAGTTTCATACATGCCTCAGAATTCACGTTAAGCCGTTGATTCCGGCTGTCATTTTTAGATCTTTGACAGTCGTTACAGGTAGTCAGTCGCCCGAACGGCCGACCACCAGTCTTCTTGGTAAGACGGGTATCGTATTACCCAGTTCTAACTGGGTTTATTTATATACCCATCTACAAATTAACTTTAACAAGCGCAGCTTACCCCCACACAATGTCAACCACGCAACTGTAGGTAGGTAAGACCTCCTAAATCCTCATCATCTTCCTGCCCTTGTCCCACTACTCAGGGTCGGCCCTCCTAGCCCCCCTAACTGCAATAGAAATTAGAATGCATTGCACTGAATCAGTAGTTTTGATTCGTACCTAACCCACGTATAAAGCTGGCAATATACCTCGCAACACGTTGTATGGTCAGCAAAATTGTAAACTGTAAATGAAATACTTGACGAAGCGAACTGTAGCGCTGCTATTACAAATAGTGAGAAATCCACGTTTTGCAATTTTGCTTTCGCATATTTAAAAGTCACTTTGTGAGCTTTTTATGTTTTTGAAGTTTTTTTCTAAAAATATCGAAGTTAAAGCCCATAGAGGTGCTGGTCCACTAAGTTCTGCTCTGTATTAGTAAGCTGCGCAAGAAGCTTATGAGCAACGTAAATATCTTAAAGTAACATTCACACTAACTAGTATACAGACATGATGTTACGTTGCATCTATAACTCCTGGAAAGAGAAGTGTCGTTAAACCAAACATTGAAATCGTCGGCTTTTTAACTGCGCCTGATCCAAGTTCGGTCAGACTCACACCGCACTAAGTTACGTGTAAAAGTGCTCATCCTGAAAACAGTCAGCTCACACATCTTGCATGAAACCATAGATACGATTTTAAGTGTGAGAGAGCGAGACAATAAGTACTGTTTAAATGTCAACAAAACAGAATTGTGACCATCTTTGACGAAGTCGCGCGAATTTATTTGATTTTATGCTTAAAGTTCTAAAATTCGACGTTGACCAGAGGCCCTAGCACGCGCGCGCAGTGTAATCGTAAATCAATTTTAAAATTCTCGTTTCACAAATAATATTTTCATAATTTTAAGCAAGTATCAAATATATATTGCTATATTTACATGTGGTTGATACTGATTGTGCTTGTTGCAAACAATTTTACTAAAATGCTATAGGATAATTGTATTTTGACGTATTTACGTTAACTTTACCCCGCGCCCGAAATATAAGAAGCATAACTCTGACAGAACAATACGATAACAAATCTATCAGGAGATTAGAACATCCTGCAAGGCCTAACCACAGCAGTACACTGCTCCGGGATCCAGGCAAAGTTGATTGATTGATTCCAGCACGGAACAGCACATCTGTCTTACCGGTAAGCCCGCATAGGGACGCATCTATCAATCTAGATTAGGCACAGGCGTGACATAGGTACCCTAGATGGCCTAGGTAACGTGAATAATAGCCTAGTGATCGAAGAGGTTCTTGTTAATTAGTGGGTGAATATGAATTGGTCTAACTACCTAGATAGTGTCACGGAAGTTTTTTTATCGATACGGGTTATTCAGGAGTCCTTTGCTCAGCAGTAAGACATTACAGACCAGAAACTGACCTGTCTGGCGTGAATGTCTTGACAAGTCGTATAACTGTGAAACGGGCAAAACCAAAGCATTTATTTCAAGTAGGCCAGTTATAGGCACTTTTGAATTGTCGAAACAAAGACAACAATAAAAATGAAGCTACAGTCCCAGTCACGAGACATAATAGCTGTGAAAGTACTGTAGACCAATTCCAAAGCGTAGAACTCTATGGAGAAGAATGGGCAAGAAACTGCATGGGTGGTTTACTAATAAAATATAATAAAAATTGTTGTCATATCTATACAAGGTGTAGTTTTGCATCCTCTTCAAAATTCAGGAA
The DNA here is from genome assembly GCA_964057025.1 of Standfussiana lucernea. Classification (NCBI taxonomy): domain Eukaryota; kingdom Metazoa; phylum Arthropoda; class Insecta; order Lepidoptera; family Noctuidae; genus Standfussiana; species Standfussiana lucernea. The sequence continues at coordinate 16,447,847 of OZ059798.1, read as the reverse complement.
GTTGTCATAGAAGGCGTAAATAATCAATATAAATTACGGTACATGGTCAATAATAATTCTTCTCAGTCAGAGTTCTCTTGACATATTATTACCTCTATAAAGCAATATTTTTACCTCTATAAAGCTTACTCTATCTATACAATTATAGATATGCTTTTGAGCAACGTCATATTTTTATTCATATGAGACGATGTGATCTCAGTAAAAATGTAAATGTTGCTTTAGAGAGAAAAATACAATGTAACCGTATGAATAAGTAAGGGATGTCTTGTGATTTTTGTCTGGTTTAACCCGTATGAAAAATATGAAGCATAATAAATGTACTCGGGTGGAGTAAATGTTATCTTAGTTTTACAGAAGGTACTACTTGAAACAAATGACCTCAAATAAAATAAAGTGCTCACTGCACAACTTATCATTTTATTCAAGAGGTTAGTCCTGGAAGACAAGGTAAAATATTTAAATGGGTGATTGAATGAGCTATGTATATAGGTGTTCCTTTACATGTGTTTCCCAGTGTTTAAATAAAATTACATAATGCTTTTTCATTAAGCTTAATTTAATAACAAGCTTGTCTATTGCCACAAAAAATCCTGCTCGAGGGATCGTAAGCACCTTTTCACAGCAACATACAGGCCAATGAAGAAACAAACACATAAATATGCACTAGAACAAATATTGCAACAAAGATAGATGCAATCGCATTCAAACGTGAATTCCCAAGTTATAGCACAGCAAACTAACCCCAACTTACATAGTCGTCAGATAATATTGTGCCTTATAAATCAAGACACACAATGTAACATAGACTAAGTTTACAAGGCAATAAGTCGGTGCAGCGAGCTAACAAAGTAAGGGCAGGTAAGGCGTGGTTACATGGTAACAAGAGCAGGGCAATAGTGTTAGCGTATCAGCTGGTGGAATACTTTGTGAGGCAAGGTAGGGGTGGAATATTTTATGGAACTCGAGTGAGAAGTAAAGCTTTTTTGTCAGTGATAAGAATGGAAAAGATATAATTATTAGCAATAACTTTTGCGTAGTTACTTAGTTTGATGCACAGAATGCATGGTTGACGGCTTCGTGAGGGGTCCGTTGACACCTTGTATTTGAGCACAAGCTTCATCAGCCTGTTCGGATCCCAGAGTTGGGACACATGTCTTCTCTCTATGACAGGGAAGGGGCTATAATCCACCGCGCGGGCCCAGTGCGGGTTGGAGAATGACACGTTTCTATTTTTTAGTTCTTAGACATGCATTTTTATATACTGTTCATAAACTCATGCCCTTTTTTGCAGCAACAATTGAGCACTGGTATATTTAAGCCCTTTAAAAAAGAAAACACCTCTTTTTGTTTATTCTGGATTTATTATTTAATCATTCTGCCTACATTCCAGGTATAAATCAAAGCACGCAGTACCTGTATCCCCAACATTGTATCATACGTTCGCGTATCGATCACTATATATTTAGCCCCAATCACCCGTGGGTCAATACCTCACTCACTCAGTCACAGTACTCATGTTAGCATTGACATACAGTGTTTCAACTAGGAACGAATGATCAGAATCGGCTTACACATACATATGTACATGCAAAGCGTAGACACGCTTCAGGTTTTAGGTTGCTATAGGTTTTTCCCATCAAGAATTTCTCAGTAGCAGCCACGGAGTCAGGTTGTTGTTGTTGGAGTTTTGTCCGGTAACCCGCTTGATGGCTCGATCCCTATTACAAGGGACGGAAACATAACTGGCGAAATGTGGATACAACTTTGCCTTAAGGCTGGGTTGTAGTATACAGCACTGTAGAAAATCGCGGGTTAGACCTGGTTTAAATTCGCTCAGTCTAAGGAAGACTGGCCCAAAAACCAGGAGGCTTGTACTCGGCAGGTGGGTAGAAAAAGGCTGCCAATAACAATGATGATGAAGTCGGCCTGTCGCATCGACACAAGAGGGAAACATTTTATATGTGTAGTGCAACAAAGCAAAAAGTTTAGTTGACAACCTTTTCACCCGCATTTGTTTTCACAAAGGGCCTTGGTGGTATATCAAATTATTTAATTTTGCGTTATGGTTGGTATACTGATTGTCTTTATACTGTGACATTGTAGTTCACTGCCCACTAAGTGCTGGTTCTTTCCTCTTTACATACAATCACTATGTTCTGGAGAGGGAAGCTAACAATCATATTGTACAGCTAAGGATGTAGGGACGGAAAATAAATTGTCAGTTGGTAAGTTATTGAAAGGAATTTTTGGGAATGTTTTTGCTGTCGTCCATTGTAGTTTTATTTGGTTTGGTGGACACTGTTTCTTCTACTAAGGATTGACTGTGTGTGGATTGTTAGGTTTGTTAGAAGCCGGTAAATTACAAGTACATGAGATATTTCAACGTTACTCATTAGCTACGTACAGTAGGCGATCACTAAGGGGTGGAATTTTCACGTACGTTATCTGTGTAACGGTTGCGGTTAAATTCTGTAATAAAACAGTCAATATTTGAACACTTTTTTTTGCTAAAATCTGTAGTCTTTTTATTGACTACGTTCATGCTTCACATTTGCTACGAGCGCTACGCCGCTACGAAAATGCTACGCTGGGTCTACGAAGTTATCTAAACTTTTCCCAACTAAATTTTTAGTTTGTCTTTAGCTTTCACTACAAATATTATGCAGATGTTAAACTTGTTTTTCAGTAAAATTCATAATATTTATGAAATTTAGTTAAAAACTCGTAGTTTGTTCGTCTATGGTCGTCTACGTTTGTCAGTCTGAATAATCAAAGCGTTGCGTTGGGTCAATCGATAATTTGTTATGATTGTTGTTTGGTGGTCTATAAATAGATGGAATATACACTATTTACTAACACTGGTAGTAGGTCAAACTTAATGATGTTTTGGTTAAAAGTTATAAAAATGCTTCAGTATTTTTCCGAATGGAATTTATGAACTGTTACAACACGCATACGCTTTTATCTAACAGGGAATCGAACCAAATACATTTGCAACAAAGACATACTTAGTAAACCCATCTACATTTATCTCTAAATAAAATCAAGAAACTTTGAATTCACATAACGAATACGCGCATAAAACCACAAAGTTGTATAAAAGTTAAAACTTTTGATTTCATTATACGCGTTTTTCACAATAATTTTAAAAATCTGATAGATAGTCTATAATTTGAACATCAATCAGAAGGAGGAAGGAGTGAAAGGATGGATGGATGTTTGTTACTCAATCACGCCAGAACGGCTAAACGGATCTGGATGAAGTTTGACACAGAGATAGATAATAGTCTGAAATAGCAAATAGGATACCCTTTTTTTCTCTCACACAAGCACATCAAAATTTTCACGTGAACGAAATCGCGGGCAACAAATATGGCGCTAGTTGGTACCTATATAAATTCAACCTAGTGGAGCCAAAGCCCGTCTCGATGTGTGAGACACAAAGAAATAAGATACGTATCCTCATTCAACACCACTACATAATAAGGCTCATCTAATTAAAGTCTCATCATCCATCCACCCACACAACACGAAGCCCGGTCGTACGTCACGTCCGGTCCGACGGGCCGGGTAACTACACATCCGGTATCATTCCGGCTCATTCGCGGCAAATAATCGGTGGCCGGTTCATTGTCCTGTTAATTACGCCGTTCCTATGTCTGAACTGAATAATTTTGTTTTCCAATGGGTCAATGTTTTACCAACTAAACATAATGTAAGAGTTAATGCGGTCACTGAAGAGGAAAATGTAAACAATTATTAGGCAGATGATTATTGACACTTAATTAAGTTTTGTTAAAATTATTGACTTACGAAAACTTCATCCTAGTCGTAGTTCTTTTCATTCTAGTCCAATGACCCCCAGAAAAATTACGCAGGGTGTTTCCGTCCCATTTTTGTTGCCTAAATTTCATTATAATAATCTTCGGAGACACAAACTTAAGGAAAAACCCTCTAATCGCTAAACAAAGTCCATTACCAATCCGCCCACGTAATATTCTTCAATTTAAGAAAAAGCCCATAATGCCTTCGCAAACAGTTTTCGATCAAAAGAAAAGGTAATATATTAAACTAGCGACCCGGCCTTGCTTTACACGGGTGTGAACTGCTGGCATGGCATCGTGGCAACACATCGAGTATTCTGTGTTATCACCATCATCATTACTGGCAAATATTGTCCACTGGGAGCGGCATCACCACACGTCATTTTACTGGCTGACTATCATCATCGGCCCGAGGCGATGCCGTTAAGGTGCTTAAGAGTGTGTTGCAATATGGACTTATAAGCAGTGATAACCTAGTCGTGTGCCTATTGTACTGCCAAGTCATACCTAGGTCTCGAGTTCGAACCCAAGACACGCACCTCTGATTTTTCGGAACCATGTGCTGATTTCATAATTATCACTTGCTTCGGTGGAGAAAAACATCGTGAGGAAACCAGCATGCCTGAGGGATATTTCTCGACGGCTTTGAATGCCAAGTCAGAGGCCAATAACCATACGATAAATATAAAGAAGAATATGGATTTTCATAGAAATAATCCTGAACAGCTCGAAACGATGAAAATCCTTGATCCCATGCAGTGCTTGTAACTGTGAATTGACCATTGTCATACCTTTCGGAATAAATTCTCGAAATTATGGTGAAACCCGCTTCAAAATCGCACCAACAGACACAAAAAGTGACTTTGTTTAAACCTACATATTTTTAGAACGGGTTACCTACAGGCCTTGAACGAGCGGAAGGGAATCAAAGCCCTGTTAGTAGGATTAGGTATGCCAGCTCTATTTACTGAGTACCCGGGTAGTATCCGGGTACGCAATAACATATTACGTAAAAGGTTTTGTAACGGATATCGAAAAGGAATAATGTAGTACTTGTGTTTTACGAAGAAAGAAATGGTTGTATTGCTTTTATAATGTCGTTTTTAGATATATTGCTACAGCACAAATGCTTCCTCTCGCTTGTTATCCTTAAACTAAATAGTGTTCATTCGCATAGTTGGTATTTTTTTATAAAAAAGAGAAACCATGAGCAATTCCTAAAACTCTTCATAACTATTGCCCGTTTCGACTAAGAAGGGCATTGAAAATCAAGCTGTATGCTTTTATTAAATTTAAGCATTAATTTGGGAGTCGCCTGTACTCAGATATGCAGTCGCTCCATGTAAAATACTGGTATTCAGCTGCATCCGGTTAGACTGGAAGCCAAGCCCAACATAGTTGGGTAAAGGCTAGGCTGTCGCCTGCATTTATTCTAGTGTCAACTGAAAACAGGCAAAAGTTTTTTTGTTCAATAAACAGATCTAATATCACTTAGTTGATGCAAACGACTTTTCGAGAGCTTTGTAAATACTACGTATCATATCATTGGAAAGAGTCGAGTCAAAGCGAAAGCTATCAGTAGGCACACACATATCGTGATTGAAATATTAATTGATATGAAGCAGCCGACACAGATGAAATATACAGGGTGTTTGCGCGTGATGCCAGCTCTTTCGATTGCTTCCGTGTTGGCAAAAAATGTTTTAAAATTTACTGCACTTGGTAGGTTTATTTCGGTTACCTCTTGCAAGTGATTAATAGGTTAAATTTGGATGTGAGTTTCCAGTTTATGCAAGTCTAACGGCGGTCTTACGGCACCGTTGGCACAGTGTATGTATGTTTACCCGGCGTAGTCCGGAGTTCCATCAGAGTGCGAGACATACTACTCAGTTGTTACAAGTGACAGGCAGCCGACTGTAGGTCCAAGCCCTGTAACCAGTGTACTCATTAATATTCTACAGTTTTTAGAATCTAATAAAAACGGCTCATTTTTGGGACACACTAGTTGACACACTAGTGTGGCAAAAAGTTTTACGACTCCATTTATTTTTACCGCAGCTTTTTCTCAGACAGCAATTATTTGCAGAACAGGGCAGTTACTTACATTGAAGTGCCGTTTCAGCCACTCGGCCTTCTGCTGAAAAAAACAACGGCTCGTATTATTTGACGACCCGAATGGCGCAGCGGTAGTGAGGCTGCCTTATGTTCATAGGGTTCCGGGTTCGAATCCCGGTAGGAGCAAGTGTTTGTGTGATTAAGCATGGACATTTGTTACCGAGTCATGGATGTTTATATGTATAATAAGTATGTATTTACAAACAAAAAGTATCTATGTAGTATATCAACTATCTAGTGTCCACGACACAAGCCTCGTTGCTTAGTGTGGCACTAGATGGCGCTGTGTGTAATGTCTAGCGATATTTATTATTATTTATTAAGATTGACATCGTAAATTGGTCAACTGTCTGCTTAGGAACGATCCTTTCTCCGTCGCTATTTAATAAAATGCCTTAAACCAACAAATTACTGCATATGATTTGGTGCGAACAGTTAACAAAGTAAATATTAGTAAGATTGTGATCTGAATCAATACATAAGGGATTATAGTTATGCCACAGACACAATACGGGGCTATCATCTTTTAGTAATACATATACCTTACAGAGAGTTTCTGATTTGAGAGTTTGAATCTATTCAAACTCGACTTAAGCTGATTCCTTGATTGTAAGCATCCGCAATAACAATGCTTGGCAAGTCCTAAAAATCAATTTATAACTTCATTCTGAAACTGGCAATTAGTCAAATTATACCAAAGCACTCCAGAGATAGCATCTTATTGGCCAATTACCGTGAAGCACAAAACCATCTGTCACTCAAAACTCTACCCCATAAGTCAGGCCAAATAAGACAGTAAATATATACTTCATAATGTATGTAAAAGTATGCCAAAGTCAAGAATGTATCATGTAGAATCTTCTCAGAAGATCATTGTTCCGTACTTAGGATCATGCGGCAAATTGCCTAAGATTTACTTGTCTCATGTCCGGGCACCGATGTTAGTGACAAGCGGAAGCGTTTTTATCATGACATATTTTACCGAGGCGGTCGAGGTGAATTTGAGTTTAGCAAACGCCGCTCAAGTTGAATAGCGGTGTTGATTAAAATGTCAATCAATTTGACCGCTGAGGTAGTGGTAGACTTCAGCGGCACAGAATGTGGCCCAAACACTGAAATCTAATTTGTGAACAAACTAAGCTATTATGTACGTTTTTTTATGAGGATAGGTGTGAAGTAGCTTCTTTTGTTGGTTTATGTGAACATTAAAGTGGGTGGATTTCAGATCGACAAAAGTAATGAAATTCCAAACAAACTTTTGTCCCCTGTCTAACCCCTACAGCAGATGAATTTTCAATGATCCTTGCTTAGTGCTTGTCTTCGTTATAAAGAATTCTTCTGCTAAATTTTATGCTTCTAGGTCCAGCAGCATGAAATTAAAGATTTTAATTAAGTAGCTATCAAGAGGAAGTGACATACTACATAACTGAATAATTCGCTTTTTTCTCGTGGCTTAATTTAAACCACATTAGTGTCAGGTAAAACGTTGACACAAATGACTTGGTGAACAGTAAGCCTCGCAGAGACGACTTCTGATGTGAAACTCATGGGGGGTACGAGCGGAGAGGACGGGGGGAGGTGAAGTTAGTTAAAGTATTTCTGAAGAAAGTTGCGAGTATCGCTTAAGAGATCTAAAGTTAGCCGCATTATAACCGTGTTGGTAATTTCGTTTCTAGAAGATTTTTGCTGCCGGATATTTCTTTACGGGAGATGACTGTTAGTCATTCTGCAAAACTGTTGTGAATACCGCGTGGGATGCGAGCAACCCGCGCAAGTCAATTATCCCGCGCAATGTTCGCTCCAGTTTGACCGGATCTTTATACGCAGACTTCCTTTAGTGGCCACTAAATACCTACGTCTCAGAGGCTAAAATCATTATTTAACTTTCAGCATTTTTGAGCAGTAAAAATAACCTTTTTCATAAAATTGAACTAAAAATATGTAAATTCCACATCTATATTTTACTTACCCCACAAAATACTTATCTTCTCTATAAAACGAAAATCGCTTTTTCTTTATGAAGCTATCACAATCTTTTGACACTTTCATCGACATTTGAAAGGGAAAATTTCACGAATTTCTAGGAAAATATTTAAGGAGCTTTACCTACCGAGTTTTACGATAATTTTTATGAGTTTACTTTCGCCATAAAGTTAAAATATTACGGCGGAATAATGGCAAGAAACCAGTGATTGTAACAACAGATTAGGGGGCGCTTCAATGGGGTTGGAGCGTGTTTATAACTCTACTTAACAACACATTTTGTGATGGTACTTAAGCTAAGTACTACTTGTCATGTCACGCCTTTTATTCGGGAATTTCTTGCGGGAATCCGAATTCAAGCTACGTAGTTGACAGCAATAGCTATCATCATAATCTGAATATCCTTTTTCTAAGTTGCTTGCAATCTTACCAAATGCAACTGAATACCAGTATTTTACATTAACTGGCCTGTCGGACCTCCACCACCTAGCTATCAGTTAATATGATTCCTTACGTCAGGACTGACTGTCGAACTTTCAGGTTAATAACTACCCGTAATGACTGTCAAAGATCTACGGATAACAGTTGGGTCCAATGGCTCAACATGCTTGCCAAGGAGATGGGACTGGGGATTATGCCCATCCACAGACCGACCTTGGCAGGCGTTGATTAACAGTGCTCATGAAAATTTGTTATTTTTACCACTTTTAACCGACTTCCAAAAGGAGGAGGTTATCAATTCGGATGTTTATTTTTTTATGTATGTTCGGGCATAACTCCGTCATAAATATACGGATTTGCCAAATTATTGTTTTTGTTCGAAAGGGATTTATTCCGAAATGGTCCCATTTAAATTTCATATAGATTTAGACAACGGAACTCTTAAAAAATGGACAGCAAATCTGTCGTGATTGCTGCAATCGCTTGGATGTTTATTGTTTACACGATTTCATAACATAACATCACGCCTGTTTGCTCTGAGGGGGAATGCAGAGATGTAAAGTACACCTAAATTTCGACAGTTAGGTATGTTAAGTTCCATTCCATAAGCCTATCACCATGACATGTATTGTTGTTACATAACATGTTATGTCATGTAAAATAAATGCATATCAAATATTTGTATAGGATATAACAACTAAAAATGCAACAATAAAAATCTTTTGGTGACTGATTTGAGACTGACCGACTGGTGAGTTGTTTGTATGATTCAGTTTTTTTGCCACCGACTTCTGAAGCTAAAGTTATTTTTCACTTTTTTGTGTTTTGAAGTCGGTTTTCTTTTTTGCAAAAAAAGTTTTTTTAAAGCTTTTACATGATAGCAACGTATTTATAACTCACTCGCAGACTCAAAGGAAGTGTCAGAGATAACTTGGAAAATAAAAGTCAAGTAATAAAAAGTTGGTCCTTATTCGTTATTCCTCCTTTCTTGACAATTATGCGCGGAGATAATTTTTATGGTTCTTATTATAATGAAATTCATGAATTAAAGTAATTAAATGTTGGGCGCGAGGCGTCCCTCAGTCATGGGATACTTTTATGTATTTTTTTATTACTGCCTCGTTTCGTGCCTGCTTTGCACGAGGTTCTTAGTTTGATAATCAGATCGGGAAAGTGTTATTGTGTTTTTCTATCAAGACTTTGTCAGTAGCAGTATATTTAGCTGCACTCTTATATGAGGCTTAAACATAGCTAGCGAAATGTGAGTGCAACTACGTTAGGTACAGTTTTGCCTAACCCTGCGGAGATTAGAGACGTGATGTTATTCCAAGAGTTTAGAGAGTAAGTGAGGCCATAAAAACTTGACGTCGTGATATGTGACGAAGGTTTTTTAACATAAATACGAGGAACAGACACAAATTTGTTTGTTCCCGCAACGAAACTCAAAAAAATAGGGGTACGTTTAGATGCCAATGTATACGTTTTTATAATAAATCTTCGAGCCATATTGAAGCACTAAGCTTAAATAGATTGAAATCGTTTATAAAACGGAAACTATGTCTAAAAGCCTACTACGAGTATAACGTTAATCACTATCTCAAAAATAAAAAAAGGCTTGAAATTAAGCTGCTCCAATTAAATTTGCTCAATGAATGTCGAGATCTCAAGTTTTTCATTTGTTTATTCCTTTCTTTTATACACTTTGACATTTAATGATTTGACATGAATTTTTAATTTGTTAATCATTTTTTATTATTATTGTGAATTGTGACATATAATTATTTTCATGAACATTTATTTTGTAAGTTTTATTAATTTTATTTGATTAGTGTGAATGTGAGGGCAATGTGGGTCATTTTTATGTTTTTTGTTTGTTTTTAATATTGTCTGGCAGTTTAAGTACTATAAGCGACATACACAAATGTCCTTTTTAAGGTATTGTTCGTCGTTTCGTTGAGCTCCTTGAGTTATGAGTCGAGCTACACGATAACTGACAAATGGTTGTACTAACTGGACAGGTCCACTCAAATCTGTGTGGTTCTTTTCTTCAAAACGCCATCTCAGACACTCATCTGCATAGTCCTCATGTGAGTTTATCAAGATTATGTCTGGACCTTAAAAGACGCCTGAGTTTGTTTCTTCTCAGAGTAGTCAGGTACGAAACAACGGCCTCATCTAATTTTAAAAAGAAGGTGTATAAAAGTATTTGTAAAAACCTATTTGCAAAATAAACATCATTTATCATCGTTCTGATTTATGATAAGGCAACGAAACATTTAACATGCCTGCCTTTTATCCGTAACTGTTATACAGGTACCTATGTAACATGTTTCCACTAAACTTTCCTTATTCGGCTTCTTCAAATAAGTAGAGCGTAATTATGACACGCGATACAAAAATAACATCTCATTCCTTCAGACGTCATTACGAAAATAAACTCGGTTCCAAATATATCTTCTAACTAGAACACCCACTATCTAATTAAAGACACAAAGACAAAGTGTTTGTATAATATGAGTTGGGCTCAAAATATATATGTACATATGTAAATATACATATATTAGGGAAAAAACAAAACGACTAAGCTTTAACAGTGCCGAGCCGAGCCGACCCTAACATGACGCAGAAATGATGGTATATGTATGTCGAACGGAGTTTGCCGACCGGCATGAGCTGCATATTGTTCATGTAGGTATGCAGCGATATGCAAGTATACACTCGGGAAAAATCCGCATGATTAAACACGATTTGTGGGGGAACCAACCGAAACATGACTCAACGATGGTAGTCGATGCCGAACGGAGTTTGCCGACAGGAAAATGAAATAGAATACGTGTAGTAATTGCTAAGGATCGGGTTTGCTGTTTAATAAACATTTCCAAACTGAATGTGCTGACCCAAACAAATGTAGATATGGCATCCCTTAACCTATATGTTTTCACATCTAAGTAGGCTTCATTTAAAACAGTTGAAGTCATAACAAACCGTCATTCACATGAACGAATGAATGAATAAATGGCAAATGGACTGAACGATTCAGTCGACACGTTTTGTTCACTCGTGAGTAATTCGAATTACTTGACACACATACTGAAAGCCATTTATATAAGTTGACAGTTATATTGCTTAGGGGAAAATGTGAGAAAATGTGACATAATGTTTATTCACGTATATTATACCGTTTGTCAAGATGTACTGAGACATGATTTTCTGGCGTTAATTTAAATCGCGAAATTAAAATTGGAGCATTTAGCTGTCATCTTTGTTTTTACAAGATGTTTGGGCTAATGCCATGGTCAACATGGCCATTTAGAATGTGGTCGCAGAAGCTGACTGGGCATTCAAGTAAGTAGTTATAGTTCTGTTGTAACTTTATGGCGGCTGGGAAGTTAGCTGTAAGTAACGGTCTGCGCAGAATATAATCGCAGTGCCTTAGAACATGTAACGTAAAGCTGCGCAGAATATAATTTTAGGTATCAGAGCGGGGCGCAGAGGACGCATCGTCTTAACTGTATAGTGCGCAGACCGTCACTCACTGCTAAGTTTGATACCTTGGTATCGCCACAACAAGGAAAACTTTTTGCAAAAAAAATTACGATAAAAAAACAGAAAAAAACAATGGAAAATAACCCCTTTTAGTTATCGTATCACACACAAATCCTTGTCAAATATCAATTTCGCAATTTCTTTTACTTGGATGACATATATTTTCCAACTATTATGATTTAAAAACCAAAATACTGAACCGATTTTGATGAAATTTATATGTAACTAATCGGGAAGTTTATCCTTTCAGATAAAGGAAGAATTTTTCAAATCGGTTCATAAATTACGAAGATATGAGGTAAAAACACAAAAAAATAGGCATACTCACATGGACACAAACAGAACTAGACGCCCTGGATAGGAAGGTCCGTACATTGTTGACGGCATATCGAATGCATCACCCACGATCTTCGGTTATGAGACTGTATATCCCGCGGAGGTGCGGAGGTCGAAGCTTTTTAAACGCTAAGACTCTCCACAATCGCGAGATATGCAGTCTCAGGGAATTTTTCCTAGAAGCCGACGTGGGGATGCATCGGGATGTGGTTGCAGTGGACAAGGGCCTCACCCCGCTCTCCTTGGCTAAAGAGAACTGGCGCAAACGTGTAGTACTTGACACTAATGACCGCAGGGAGGTATGGCAGAGTAAGCAGCTCCACGGACGCTTTTTCCGTGCCCTGCATGGGCCCGTTGTAGATCTATCAGCGTTCGTAGCCTGGCTACGATCCGGGGACCTCTTCGGAGAAACCGAAGGTTTTGTCTGTGCAATTATGGATGAAGTTATGATGATGAATGACTACCGGAGATTTATTTTGAAGGACAGCACGGTTGACTTATGTTGGGCATGCCACCGTCCGGGCGAATCAATTCGTCACATTATCTCTGGGTGTTCCCGTCTAGCTAGCGGAGAGTACTAGCATAGACACAACCTTGTAGCCAGGATTATCCATCAGCAACTTGCTCTAAAATACAACTTTGTGGAATCGGAAGTGCCGTAGGTACTATAGGTATTTGCCCGACCCAGTTCTCGAAAATGGCAATATTACACTGTACTGGGATCAACCCATCATCACTGACAGGACTATTGTTGCCAACAAGCCTGATATAGTGGTGGTGGATCGATCAGTGCGGCGCGCAATGATTGTTGACGTAACGGTTCCGCATGACGAGAACCTCGTGAAAGCCGAGAAAGATAAGCAAATCAAGTTCACATGTGGGATGTGAACTTAGCCATCAATTGTGCCGATAGTCGTTTCAGGCAATGGCTTAATTGCCAAGAGCCTCGATACCTGAGGCGGCTCTCGTTAGGCAGCTGGCTCAAGGGCTTGATTCAGAAAGCGGTTCTTCTGGAAACGGCTCGTATTATTAGGAGGATCCTCTCTCTGGAGCCCTGACCGCCGGTAGCTTGGACCCTGTTCCCGATACTGGTGGGCTACTATTTTTTATATATATTTTTTTAATTTTATATGCGAATATTTAAACATGTAATCAATAAGTTAGAAAAATAAATAAAGAAAATAATAATACAACTGAATTGAAAACCTCCTCCTTTTTTTGAAGTCGGTTAAAAAATACAAGTAAAGCCGAAGATTTTATTTGAGACAGAATAAGAAATAGCATTTAAAGATTGACAGCCCTCACACTCATTTATCTTAGTACATTTCATATTTAAAAAAAAAATGTTTACTAATCCAGCTAAGCTAAAACAAACATCCGCAAACATCTTTGTTTACAGGGTGGCGCAGACAATACGACATTAAATTAAACTGCGTATACTTCATGACGTTCCCAGTCTCCGTGCAAAAATTCATTCGAATATATCCAGTAGTTTATTCACACGACATTATTTTTCATATTCGGAATTTTCTACATGATGTAGATTAATAGGCTAGCACTAACAGGTTAACGACCCCCGCATCGGTATAAACCATAGAGTATATAACCACTAGAGAGCTTATAGGCCGATTTCTTCTAAGTACACGACTCACTACCGCGGGCCGGGGGACGAGGAAGAACGCACGCCTGCAATTGGTCAGTTCAAGGTCAACTTGCATAGGTATGCATATCGTTAGGGCTGATCTATTTGATTAGGGGAAAACAGTCGATATCGATAAAATGGATTTTAACATTACGAAAAATACTCAATTAAAATCGTATAAAAATAATGATATTTAATAAAAAAACAATCGATTACAAAAAACATGTATCCTGTTATTATTGATTTTTAAAATGAATTAATTTGGTAAATGTTTTTCGAATTCAAGATTTAGGGTACTGAACGTATAAATTGCACCTTTTTTTAAGTCGGTTAAGAGTAGATAGGTATTTTATTGCAGTATTTGAAGTGAATAACATTTTTATTAATTTAAATTTTATTATTGTCGATATCAATTTCGGATAATAAAGGCAACAGCACGGGTTTCTACTATAAACACACAAAGGGAAAGAAAGGGATAAAAGAATTAGAATTGTCTAATGAAAGAACGAGACATTTCCAAAAGACATCAACGCGGAAATCAAAATTTGTGCTCTTTCACCCAACCACCATTTTAACGAGACCTCTGCGGTCGCTCATGATCTGATTAAATCAAAAATAATTTTCTTACTGTTTACTTGCCGGTGAACAGTCATGCCATCCTTTTTGTAACTAGATGTTTTGGAATGTTTCCCACACCACTTCACCGCGCATGAAGGCATTTTGATGCGTTATAATTGCATAAAAAGTTTAAAAAATTTGAATAATTTAGCGTGCACACAGGTCTAATACTTGGTCACAACTAAAATGGTTACTAGTACCGTAGCCTATAAATAGGCGACCAAACACTAATAGTTTTCGAGCATCGGGGCACTGTATGCGCAGTCAAGTGGTTATATAGTCTTTGGTATAAACACTAAACACATGTTGCCAACTCGCTATTTCAAAAATCTTTGCCAAATTCGGTCCTTAAATGTTATTTCCAGACGCGAATAAGTGCAAATTATACTTATAGTTAGTTAACCAATATTTATAAATGGTGTTGTATTCCGTTAACATATTTATGCTATTTATTTTGTTTGATATATATATTTTTTTCGATGCTAGGATTTTTTTGATAGTTTAAACATATTCCTATGAACTAGTATTACCCGTGTTTTCATTTATTGCCATATTGTCAGCGCCACCCTGTATATAGTCTTAAGCAAGATATAATCTGCGCAGAATTAACTTATAATTCTCGGTTAGCGGAAGAGCAGCTGTCTTAGCTTACACCCCTAGAGATTTACATGTTCCCATGGTATTATAAGTTTGTGTTAGTTTCTAACTATTATAGTTGCTTGTTAGCTGGGTAATAATAAGAGACTCGGTTTCTGAAGGGTGTTAAAACATCCTTAACGAAGAGGAAAGCAAGCGCCTCCCTGTCTTCGCGATCTTTTGTTTTTGATCTGGACTGTGTTCGAGATATCGAAAGTCCAGCGTTTTCCCACTTTAACAAAATATACAAGTTTATTATGACTGTTGTAACTTTATTTTAAACACCTTCATGACCCTATAACTATTCAATGCATCCATAAGCACAATCATTTCATTTCATTTCATCAATATTTTTTTACAATATTTTGAGAGCGTTTCTATAAGCGCTAACGCAAACCATGATTGACACCAAAAAAAAGTTGTTTCCTCGCAATATTTTTTGCGCCGTATTACTAAGTTTACTTTGATGTGGGTACAGAATGTTTGGTTGACGGCTTCGTGAAGGGTCCTTTTACACCCCGTATATGAAATATCGGATCGTTAAAGTTACCAACCGTAGGTCCTATTCGTTAGTGTTGTATCGTCTTTTGAACTAACTTTGAAGGTAACCTTACCTTAAAACGCTTGTTAGGGTTGAAAGGGAACTCGTGCTATTTATTAACAAGGTTAAACTAAAATTTGGAATTTCTTGGAAATCATTGGGTTATTAATATGAATTCCTTTGATCTGTATCTTCCTTTAAAAGTTTAACATCGCCTGCCAATTAAATTAAATAAGCTAATCACAAATAAAACGTTGTAAACGGACATTCTGTACACCAACCTGAGTAACCCTACGCCAAAATTATTGCTGGGAAACGACTTTTTTTCGGGGTGGAAAATCACGTATTACGGTAGGTAAAACTGTACTGTGTGTCAAGATAACGCACTCAAAACATAGTGCTGATTAATGCATTGCATACTTATCGGGTGATGGAGGTATTTATAGTAATGATAAAACCGTAAAAACTGGTACCTATATTTTTTTAACAGCTGAAAGTTTGACCTCCAATATCTTGGTAACTACTAAGTTCCCAGGTATGTTCCAGAAAAAAAAAATCGCAATGACGGGAAAGCAAGTGCTTTTCGGCTTCATTGCATAAAAAGCATGTGAAACGAATAACCCTTTATTTCACTGTAGTCGGGTAGAAAAACAACGCAATATTATTTAGTCTTCAACACACGCATAAAATCCTAGATTAATGAGTGTACTTCGATACTCAATTCCAGAGGATTTCGTTGAAACCCGCGCTCAATTGAAGTGGAGGCTCAATTTACTATACGAGTATTACGCTGAAAACGCCTGAAAGTCAGACATACTATAAATCACTTGACATTACAAAATTAGTGAAATTCTATTAAGTTAAAAAAAGTTATGCAAATTTGATAAATGGTTGAGTATAAGTTGTGCATTTGAAATATTGTTTAAAGTTAGTTTATTCAAGTATTTCAAAGTTATAATTGAAATGCAGACAATGTACTAGAAATGTAAATTGACATAGAGTTGAACTCACGAACCGCTTTTGAGAGTTATTTTAACTTGTAACCCTGATGCAAATTCAATTAATAGTCAATTTATTATTATTCCCTTTTTTTTTAAATATTCGTTTTTAAAACATAAATGTTTGTGGCGAAGGGTTGGAATTTTGAAGGCCTGGTGGGTTACCATGATCTGTTAGTGCAGGAATGTTTTAGTACTGTTCCGAGAGTGGGTAAGAGATGGCGCTAGACTGCTGTCTAGCGTAGTATAATCCCCCTGTTCAGTGTCGTTTTTACGTTCTAAAAATACTCATTCTTAGCTCAATTTGAACAAAAAACGTTTGATTTGTAATTTTTAGTTCTTCGTCTCTCAGTAAAGTACTAACATGCTGAGAGTGGTGTGGGAGTTTATTTTACATTGTAGGTATTTATTTTATATTTCTGTAGGGTTATCGTATTGCCTACGCATGGTTTCAGAGTTGTGGAGGTCAGAAAGGCAGTGGCCCCATGTTAAATACTGGCATTTAGATGCATCCCGTTGGACTGGAAGCCAACAGTGACACCGCCTGTAGTTTTTAGAAATTAGGGATTGTATTTTTCGCATTTTTTATACATCTATTAAAAAATGGGTTTGGATTATCAATCACACCCCTGCATAGGTATATAAATAGATTTCACTTACCTCAAACATGACCATTTTTCAAAATTCAAATAAATCGTCTAATTTAAAATACTGTCACTCAATTTCAATTTACCCCTTCACACGATGATCGCATTAATTCTAAAACAATATGAAAAATTCCTGTGCATTTCTGAATGATTTCAAAATGGTGCCCAGGGGTACTCGAGGTCATTGAGACAGGGTTCAAAGCCACTACAAAATGTTTGACACGCTTGAACAAAGGTTGGGAAAGAGAAATTAAAAATATATACCTACTTAAGGTGTTTCAAATTCATTTTGTCAATCCTAACGGTGTCTGAGATTTGTGAAGTGTGGTTACCATTGAGGTGGAAAAAAATGCCTTATTAAAAAAAAAAAATGTCGAAAATTTAAAAGGTGGCTAGTTCAGAATAGACGCGGAAGGCGGAGGACAAGGTGTTGTGGCGCAGCTTAGGAGAAGCCTATGTCCAGCTGTGGACTGCGATAGTATCAGTTGATTGATTAATTATGTAAGTATAAGCATGATAAAGGCTATTTTAAAGTTTTCAAGCAGACTGTTCAATGCAGAAGTTCAATTCAGTTTCCAACAGTATCCCGGTTTGTGCTGCTAACGTAAAGTACATATCTATTCAGTTTAAAATTTGTTCAAATAATGTTAAACACTCCACCCGTCAACCCGCATTAGACAAGCGTGATGGGTTGAATTGTCTAAACCCCTTCCTAATATGAATTAAGCCAATCCTCAAGTGCTCGGCGACTCCAGTCAGTGCACGGCTACTAGCAGTAGGCAGGTGCACCCTGGGGTCGGGGATCATAATCACCCAGCGAGGGTCTACTGCCAAACAACTATGGAACGCAAAAAGACTAAATAAATCAAGAATCTTATCGCTTAATGTACGTTCATTACGAACCGAAGAAAGAATGTTAGAGTTAAAACATGCACTAGAAAACGTAAATTGGGATATAGTCGGCCTAGCAGAATTAAGAAGAGAAGGAGAAAACACAATAGAAAGAGAAAATAACATATTTTATCACAATGGAGAAGATAACACCAGACATGGTGTTGGCTTCCTAATTTCAAAAGGATGGAAGGATAATATTATAGAATTTGTCGCATGTTCTAATTGAATCGTTTTGCTCAAGTTTCGTGTGGCCGATAAAAAGATCCTTACAATAATCCAGGTATATGCTCCAAGATCTTCGCATGGCAACGATGAAGTAGAGCAAGCCTATGTTCCACAATATGACACAGAAGAGTTCTATGACTTGCTTAATAAGGCATGCGATGAACACAGAGGGACTTGCACACTGGTCATGGGCGATAGTAATGCATGCATGGGCGATAGTAATGCAAAGATTGATCCAAGAACAACATCGGACAACAGAAACGTTCTGGGACCGTACGGTTTAAGAGACAGAAATTAACGTGGTCAAAGCCTTTTAAAATTTACTTTCGGGCAGAACCTAAGTGACGGCGAAGGAAAAATGAGATTGATTTTTGTCTGTCCTCAAATAAGCAACTAATAGTATAGTATAGTATAAAATTTTGTTCAGATCATCGCCCACTTAGAGTCGTAGCAAGTTTCAATATGAAAATACATCGTAATAAAATAATTAATAAAACTATAAAACGAATTGACAAATCAACACTAATTGCAAACAAAGAAAAATTTAACTTAGCAATCAAAAATAGTTTCAGCATTCTCGAGTCTGAAAATTCACAAGATGTAGAAGTACAATATAATAATATCAAACATGTCATAAAAACAGCTAGTCAGAAAATAAAGCGCCCCCTATAGTACGCCTTATAGAGAGGAGACAGAATCTACCACATCAGTCTCTCGAGTACAGAGATCTGGACCGAAAGGTAAAGCGGAGCATCCGAAAAGATATCAGGGATTCCAACACTGAACTCGCCCATTCCGCTTTAACAAATAACCGTTCCCTAAGGTCAGCCATGTGGGGAATGGATACAAGCAGGTCCTATATAACGCACTTAAAAGACAGTAATGGTGTAAGACAGGATGATAGGACAAAACTAATCCAAGGCACAGAATATTACGAGTCTCTTTATGCAGACGAGGATACAACTTTCTAACTTGCAGAGGAAGTATATTCATGCCGTGATGATGTCCCTTTGATAACTGGTTATGAAGTTCATCGGGCTCTCGGTGGCATAAAGTACAACAAAAGCCCAGGTGAAGATGGTATTACAACCGATTCATTGCGAATAGGAGAGCCCAATTTATTACCACACATATGCAACCTATTTAATTCTATTTTAAAAACAGGCACATTTCCAAATAATTTCTGTCATTCCAACAACATACATACATTTTTTTACTACATAAAAAAGGAGATAAATCCGTACAGAAAATTACCGACAGCCGGATATCCGACCAATTAAATTATATATCCACCAACCTCCAGGATAGGCTAGTTTCGGCCTATCCATTACTGAACACCTACACTCTCTGAATCAGTTGATCGAAAAAGACGAAGAATTTAATTTACCTTTGTACCTTGTGTTTGTAGGTTATTCCATAGCTTTCGACAGTTTATAACACGAAGCCATATTTAGAACACTCCACAAATAAGAAATAGAATCCACTTATGTCAAATTACTAGAACGAATCTATCTCAACAGTACAGCTGCCATACATTTAGATACCACTGGCCCATCCTTTCCAATCCGCAAAGGAGTAAAGCAAGGCGTTCCGCTATCTCCGAAACTCTTCACTGCAACCCTCGAAGAAGTTTTCCAAAAATTAAATGGACCCTGGCGGGACAAGAGCATTGTCTTTGGGTAAAAGAGATTAACTAATCTCCGATTCACTGATGACATTTTCCTTTTCTCTTCTTCGGCGGCTGAGTTTGTGCCTCATACTCGAACAACTGAGTCACGCCAGCCAGTGGTCGGATTAAAATGAACATGACGAAAACTAAGTTAATGACGAACAGCACGAAGCGCAAAGTAGACATAGGGAGTGTGGGGGTTGAATATGTCAATGACTACATATATCTCGGCCAAATAGTCTCTTTCCAGGAAAGACAAGACAAAGAAGTGGCTCCACGCACCGAAAACGCCTGGAGGAGCTATTGGTCGATGAAACACTTAATGAAAGGACGACTTCCACTTTCCCTCAAAAGAAAACTCATGGACATGTGCATCCTGCCGACCCTCACCTTTCGAGCGCAAATGTGGTCATTAACAAAATGTTAAAAGTCCACACTCGAGGTCTGTCAGCGATCAATGGAACAAGTATGCTCGGAGTCAAAATCACAGACCATATAAGGAACAGTATACTTCGCTCCAAAACACAAATTGCAGACGTAGGCAACACAGCCTAACTAAATGAATGAATTAAAATGGAATTGGTCAGGTCATATACGCCGCATGTCGCATGAGAATTGGGCACAAATATCGACAGATTGGGTTCCGAACAACAGGAATCGTCGACGCGGCAGGCCCAGAAGGAGATGCGTGATGAGCTGGACTGCTACTTAAAGGATTGGCCTGAAATAGCTCTAGAGAGCGAAGAATGGAAAAAAGAAAGGGAGGCCTTTGCCCTGCAGTGGGACACAACAGGCTCATAATAATAATGTTAAACACGTCGTGACATTTAGGAAAGCTACATTTATTTGGTTTTATTCTAATAACACATAATTGTGTTAATTTCCGACCAAGTGTGAGGGAAATTTACCATAATCATAGGTTAGTTAGAATAAAATGATAGACTTAGTGGAGTGATTGCTACAAATGAAACATGTATTACTTAGGTTCAAGTTAAAGCGGCTTGCCGTAGTCTTTCCCTGAATTTTTTATCGCACCGATTAAAAAAAAATATACGAACTCGTTTTAGAAAAAATGGAATTTCTCCTGTACCGTGGGTGCGTTTAGAAACATTTAAACTCACATACACAAACAGTCAGACCCGGAAAAACTTTCTGCAGGCCATACAAATATTTGTTCCGTGCGGGAATTGAACCTGCGACACGCAGTGCAGCAGCCAATAGCTCAGCCACTGCGCCAACCGTGCCGTCAAACCAAATTGCACGTCACTTGTAAGTTGTAACTGGCGAAATGTGCGTGAACTTTAGGTACACATCCGCTTAACTCTTCGAAGAAAATGTCATGGTAGGTATGTTATTCTTAGCACATTTAGTACATTCTGTGCTCTGAAAGCCCTGGTATACTAATGCTGCCATTGGTATACCTAGGCATTATTACGTTCCCCGTGGACGATAAGTAAGTTTGTTCACCTCCTTAAAATGCATGATTAGCCGTACCTAATTCATTACAAAAATCCTTAAGGTTAAACTGACTAATGTTTACCTCAGTTTCTCAGAAGAACAAAAAATGATATGACATGAAAAGCCAGCCGCACCTGCAAGAAAAGGTTAAGAAAATAATTATTCATAATTAACATTATCGCTGTCTACCAAAACTGACCAATGCTGATAATTGAATTAGCATTTTTATAAATCGCTGCAAAATCTCAAGTTTTAAATTAAATTTATAAATGAAAGTCAGCGAGTTACATTCAACGACGACGATGCTCTGATAGACACCAACTTTTGAAGATAGAAACGCCAATTTGTGAAAAAATATTCATTGAAATGTTTCAAAATTATTTCACCTCAAATTTTTCGAAGCATTTTCCACTGAAGTTGGCGTGAAAACGTCTGAGAGAATGTTAAGTTATTTACTGAGTAAATTAATTTTGGTTTTAAAAGGACCTTGGGTTTTTTTTTGAAAAGAAAGGGAGATGATTTCTTTTTATTTTGAAAAATTTTTAGTCCTATCTATATTATAATTTTTAGACCTATATATATTGCCAAAGAATAATTCGGTATTTTTGTCAAAGCACTGTCGTTACGAAGCCTTAACCATTTCCTTATGAAGACTAGCTATGCAGACT
This sequence comes from Standfussiana lucernea, assembly GCA_964057025.1. Lineage (NCBI taxonomy): Eukaryota > Metazoa > Arthropoda > Insecta > Lepidoptera > Noctuidae > Standfussiana > Standfussiana lucernea. The sequence continues at coordinate 16,425,603 of OZ059798.1, read as the reverse complement.
AAAATACGGCTAGCAGATAACTATTAAAATCAACCAAAAGCTGTTGTACTAAATTACTGTGTTATACCTAATTGGTCCTAGAAAGTTCAATTCTATCGCATTAGGTTACCTCCCCTTTAATGATAGTCGTAAGATGGTAAAAATAAAATTAATAAATAAATGAAAAATAAATAAATTTATTCCTGAATATGCTCCACCAATTTAATGCAAACACGTTTGTTTTCTTTCATATACCCCGACTTCAAAAGCCTTACCTTTCAAAAGTATTGTAAACTCAATAGAATGCCCAAAATAATCGCTGAAGCACTTGTATAAATGTCGCGCACTTTATACTGTACTGGTGCGCTTTTGTACCGTACGATTCACAATAGAGGAGCGGCCGTTTACGTACGCTCTCTTAACTGCGACTGTTTGAAGTCATCATCTGCCTAGCCTTTTCCCAACTATGTTGGGGTCGGCTTCCAGTATATCAGGATGTAGCTGCATATCAGTAATATACATGGTGACTGCCTATCTGAACTCCACAATCCAGTTAGCGCTGGGTAATACGATACCTCAAGAGGTATCGTATCGTACCAACCAGTCTTATCAAGATAAGACTGGTTGGTTATTGATTCAAGTATCATGAGAGAAATGTATGATTGTGTTGTCTTTATGTATTTTAAGTTAGCGATAATTTAGTCGCTTTAATTATTGCTGTAAGTGATACAGATCTTAAAAGGCTTTTGCAGCACACAGCATTTTATATCGTAGACGCCTTACCTGTCAAACTTGCCTACAGAAAAATGAAAAAGAGAAAAAGTGGGACTTTATTACCTCCTTTATAAGTAAAATGAGACGCAAAACTCTCAGGAAAAAGAAGAGATACTAACAGTGTCCCATCATTCGACTCTTGACAAATTACCATTCAAATCGTATCGTCTCCGTGTCGTGAATTATAAACGTTCGCAATCGGGGTCTGCTCGAGTGATCACGGACTTAATCCTTATGTAATGGACGCCGAATGTAATGCTCTGTAGCAGATCAGTAGCCTCTGAATAATCTATACTGCTATCGGGCATTTTTTTTTAATTAAGGATATTTAAATGTGGTAAACATTTGCTTGCTTATAGCATGCTTATTTTTTGCGGGCAATTTTTTAAGCTCCTAAATAAATAAAACTGAACTACGAATAACAAATTAAACGGAATTGGAGCGTGTATGAACTTTAGCCCCTGGGAATTTAGCTATACTATATGTAGGATCCCGACCCTCCCAAAATCCAAATTAATCTAAGATTAAATTTATCGAAGCATGATTTATGAATTTACTATAGTACACGTAGCCGTGCAAAAACACATGAAAAACGGTGTAACTAAAATTTTACGACTATTATTTTTATAAACTAAAAAATATAGAAATAAAAACAGTTACTCACCCAACTTCTAAATCATGACACGAGGTAAAACAATGAGAATTCGGTGTTACTCAGTAGCTTGAAGGCTGCAACCACGTTCATTAAGGGTTGCCCATTAGATAGCGCTACAACTTCCACTTACAAAGTTTGCATGTACACTGGTTTGCTGAGCGCCCGATGTTTTCACAGGGTTGTGTCGCGGTTCGAATCAAATAACTTGGGGTGTAACCGATTGGCCATGAGCTTCAAGCTCAAACGTCAGCTATGCCATCTTCTGACTAGCCTTTTCCCAAATTTATTGGTCTCACACTTGTCTTACCGGATGCAGCTGAATACCAGTATTTTACATGGAGCGACTGCTTATTTGACCTCCACAAACCAGTGAGTAAAACGTTGCCCCTTGGTACTGGTTGTCAGTCTTTCTGGCCACTGACTACTTGTAACGACTGTCAAATGACAGCCAGGACCAACAGCTTAACGTGATTTCCGAGACACGTAGGAAACTCGGTTGTAATGATGGTCAGTGTTGACCCATCCACAGACCGACCTTCGCAAGCGCGGCTTAACCTTGAAGATCGACCCGTGCGGCTGTTATTATTTAGCCACGCGCTCCTCCTGCGTCCGAGATGTAGAACAAACAAACGAAAGAAGTTACTTAGTGCACAAACACGTGACAAACGCGCGACTCGCTGGTCGACTGACGCAAGTCATTGCCCGAATTCGTGAACGAGGCGCTAATTCGGATTGATTCTGTACGTTTTTCTTGCCGTATCTTTGGCTATATTGTAGGCTACTTTTTGTAAAATTATGTTGCCGCGTTTTAGGTGTATTTATTATTCACAGCTGCAATGGAAGAAGCGGTACTAAAGTTTTGCGGGCGCATTTAGATGAAACACGAAATCCATGGATTATCCATCAATGAATTATTTCACCATTGGATTAAATGCGAAGAGGAGATGTTTGGAGGAGGCCTATGGCGGTAGACGTTTTTTGGCTGTAGTAATGATTTCAAAAAACTGTTGAAAAACTGATGTTTGCTTAAGTTTAAAATACCGGAAAAGAGCTGATGATATTATTTCTGCGGCGTGTCAGCCCTGCGAATATTTAGGGCGTCCCGCACAACAAATAGTTTTCGAGTTACATGCGTTCGCATCATGCGATACTTTTCCACGTTTGTTAGAATCCCAGCATTTATGTCTTATGAAACATTATATACATATTTATATTTCTACGGCTCCTCCAGATCAGGATGTGAAACGTGTTTTGAAGACTTTTAAACCATTGAAAGGCAACATGACAAAATATTACAGTTCCGGAAGCAGCGCAATGGTGAAAATCGCAAAGACAAAAATGAAAAGAGACTTAATTTTATGCTGTTAACATTCTATAGATATTTTATGTAACTACATACGTATCCAGCTTTATCATACCACACTTTATCGTAGTTTTGTTTGACCTACAGAAGTCTATAAGTTGTCTAGTCTACCCATAGGTCATAAAAGTAAAGAGTTGAGCATAGGACTCTTCAATGGATTTCCATATCGCCCGCTCTTGGTGCCCTGTGATTGTGATTTATTTGGGCTGCCTCACTACCCAACAGTTGAGTCAAACCTAGGACTTTTCCACCGCATCACTAACGCCATCTCTACACCACTAACTCCCGGTATCCTGGTATCTGTCGGCCATAACTCAACAGTACTCAACTTTACGAGAGAGAGATAGCACCTGCTACCGTAAAACCACGCCGATTTCATTTTGTTCCTGCATTTTTATAGCTCAAGTTATTTTTACGGTCTACCGCAGATTAACGTTAGAAAATAAACTAGGGAAATGCAGGTACCGAGTTTTTTATGCCAGGTTTATAATTATATGTATTTATGATAACTTTGCACACCTCTAAGGAGCTCATGGCTAAATAATAACAGCCGCCCGCTTGCCTAGTTTGGTTCGTGGATGGGTGACCACCCATTACATACCGAGTTTTCTCCGTGCCTAGGAAATCACGTTAAGCCGTTGCTCCCGGCTGTCATTTGTAAATCTTTGACAGCCGTTACAGGTAGTCAGTGGCCCGAAAGTTTGACAACCAGTCTTACCAAGGGTATAGTATTACCCAGTACTAAATGGGTTGTAGAGCAGCGAAACTATGACTCCCTTCTTCTTCCCACATCTAAACTAATTTCCAACGGAGGAAAATTCACTTGCAGTTGTAATAATCACGTACGGGGACGAATTGGTGATAGCAGTATGTTATTATAAACAGTTCGTGGGGATTTCATGTTTATTGAGGACAAGGATAAAGAGATCCTCAGACCTCAGTTACGCTTCTGTCAAATCACTGGAAACGAAAATATCTACATTTATGGTAAACGCGTATTTTAACTTGTTCTAAGTTATTACTAAACAAGTTAAGTTAGACTACTAAACAAAAAAACTTCATATCACTTACTGTAACATACCCGGGAGGTGTGTGGGATCAAGTGTAAGATCCAATGTAAGAAATCATACAAGAGCAAAAAAAATGTGTGTGTGTGTGTGTTCTCCTATTAAAAATAAAAAAAAGATGTATGTGTAACAATAAAAGAATTTCGGGCGCCTTGGGAACGCACACTACATTTAAAAAATACTTGCCAGATAGGACAATTAGTAGAGTCGAACTTCTAATCTTCCGGGGGTGACTAAACTAGGATAATAGAAACACTGGAAATACCTTTGTTAATACCTTATTTATTATGTCAGTAGCTTCCTTTTTACTTTAAATATTAAATTACTAATTTGAGATTATCATTATTGTTGCATCTTTATGTGAAGAAAGTAAATTAAGTTTGGGCCAGATGTCTGGCTAAAAAATGTTAAATTAGACCTCAAGATTTCGGCGTCGAAGATGAGAGAATCCAGAATCCATGAAATGGAAAATTATAATCAGACGAAAGAAAAAGAAAAAGACGAAAAACGCCACAGCAGGGCGTTTTTCCGTTAATAAATGACTTTTCCCGTGTGCACCGATAAATCCAAAGTAGGTGAAAATCACACTAGAGCATCGTCCAATATTGAAATCCGAAGAAATTAAGGATCCCTCCTTCTGAACACCTCGTCCTGGGTGTTTAAGGCAGCGATTATGGCATCGTTTGGCCCAAAAATATCCGTGATTATACCGGATTTGTAAAATTAAATTGGCGAGATTTGCCTCGATGACGAAATCAGGTCGTAAAGTCAAACGTCAAAAAAATGACAGTTGCCGAACTAAACCACAGCCAACAAAAGACAGTATAAAAATCGTTACGAAATCAACCAAAATATGAAAAGCATGTAACAGTTTAAAAAACACGTTACATTACATCCCTCCCCGAAAAAATAAAAGAAAGCAATTTCTTTTATGCTAAAAACAAACAAGGTAAAAAAACTTTTTTTTAAAAGACAGGAAATATAAATTCCAATAAAACATTTCCAAAAAGATCCTGGAAAAGAAACAAAACCAAAAAAAAATCAATAAGTGCAGTCAAGCCACAAGCACAACCGACCTATAATACAAAAAGAACCACATGAGTACAGTTAAGCACCTTCGCCACTGACTAACAAGTGAAATCCAAGTAATATTACAAGTACAGTTAAGCGTAGTAGTCGCTGAACAATATGTATAAGAATACAACATAAATACCAATATGAGTTCGGTTAGGCACCATAGCCACCGACTAACAAGTATATAATAGGAAAAATATTAAATTAAAAGCACAGTTAGGCGCAATTGCCGCTGTCTAACAAGAATAATCCAAAAATGTCTATATGAGTACAGTTAGGCACCATCGCCACTGACTAGCAAGAACGAATTACAACTGTGAGATACAGTTTAAAATCTCCACATCTCTAAAGATGCAAAAAAATAAAGAAGAATGTTGTGATCGGCACAACTCCACCAATCTTCCGAGCACAAACACCTTCGAAAATAAACGCATATTGTGATCGGCTCAACACTACCAACTTCCCGAGCACAATAGCGGAAAAAGAAATGCACTCTGTGATCGGCACAACACCACCAATCTCCCGAGCACAGAAGCAAAAAAAACAACGAAATCAAGGAAAAAAATATACCGAGATCCGTAAAAAAATAGATAGGTAAACCTCTACAAGTGAGAACAGAGTGTACAAAAGTAGTAGGTACCAATACAGAAATTGTATACAAGTATGTACAAAAAAAAATTGCATACAAGACTGCATAAAAAATAATAATACTTAGAAATAATAATAAGATCTTTCGATATGAAAAATGTAGTCGTGTGGGTAGAACAGGTTATTAAAAGGTCCTAAGTTGTGTTTTAGAATGTTAAGGTCTCAAATTCAATAAATTTATAAGAAGTTACCTAACATACATCTTCATTTAAAGTGCTATTAACCTATCATCCATCCCATCTTACATCAACTAATAAAAGCACCCTTCAAACAAAATCATTAAAATCAAGACCAACACTTTGAAACCAAATTAAAATTTTATTATATCCTTAACATGATAACGACCAGCGGTACCCTTATTAAGGTCTTTCAGAATATAAACATTTTCAGAGATCTTTTCAATAATTTTACATTTAATAAACTTAGGAGCAAGTTTTGCCGAAAAATAAGTAGGTGCATGAGATTGAACAAAACTTCTTCTCCACACGACATTCCCCACATCAAAAGAAATGACTTTACGACCCTTATTATAATAGCGTGCATTACGCTGATAAGCTTTTAATAAATGAGTTTGAACTTTAACAAAAATATCACTAAGTGAATTAAGAGAATCAGCATAGTGAGTTCTATTGGAAACTTCCAGTTCACTCAAATTATCAATAGAGTCACTTAAACGATGTAAAGAAGCATCAAAAATAAGTTCTCTACCAAACATCAAAAAATTAGGGGTGAAATCTGTAGCTAGATTAACACTATTATTCAAAGCTAATTGAACATTAGATAAATACTTAGACCAAGTTCTATGATCTTCTTTAACAAAACAAGCTATGCAAGTTTCAACAGTTTTATTGTATCTCTCAACTGTATTGTTTTGAGGCGTGTATAAAGTATTATAAAATATTTTAGTGATATTAAAACCTTTCAAAAATTCTACGAAATGTTTAGAAGTAAATTGTGTACCATTATCACAAACAATTATCTTGGGACAACCAAATTTAAGAAATATTTCTTTTTCAAAAAGTTTATTTATTACTCTAGTAGTAGCATTTATCATTGGAAAAATCCAGCAGTATTTAGTGAAAACATCAACGACCGAGAGAATATACTTATGTCCAGAATAAGCTTTAGGTAAAATACCAATAATATCCACCGAAAGCATCATCATAGGTCGATCAACCTTTTTAGGGTTAATCATAATACCAAAAGGAGGTTGTGTTGTATGTTTATAAGCTTTACAAGTATCACAAGCTAGAATATATTTTTGAACATCATTAAACATCCCTTTCCAAAAATAGTGTTGTTTTAATTTATTTAAAGTTTTATGAATACCGAGATGGCCAGAATTAATGTCATCATGATTAGAACGAATTGTATCTAAAATATGTTCTTTAGGGATAACTATTTTCCAATTAAGATTACTATTAGGATCATACTTACTTTTACAAAATTTATATAAGATTTTATTTTCTACTCTAAAGTTCTTGTATCTACAAGGAGACTTTTGACAATTAATAAATACTTTTTTATACCAAGGATCATAAATATCATCATCTGGCAAAACTAAATTATTTTGAGAGATTCCTATTGCAGCAACTTCGATACGAGATAAAGCATCGGGAACTAAATGTAAAGATCCTTTTTTATGAACTATATCAAAAGTAAATTGAGAGATTCTAGCAGCCCAACGTGCTAAGCGTCCACTAGGATTGCTAAGACCTAAAAGCCACTTTAAACTAGCATGATCAGTTATTACTGTAAACTTCATTCCTTCAATATAAGGTCTGAAATGTTCTATTGAAGCTAAAATAGCAAGTAATTCACGTTCTGTGGTACTATAATTGCGTTCACATTTATTGAGTGATCTAGAATAGAACGCAATAGGATGTTGATCACCATTATCATCCTCTTGACTCAAAACACTACCGATGCCAACAGAACTAGCATCACAATGTAAAAAGAAAGGTTTTTCAAAATTAGGGCATTGCAAAACAGGAGCAGTAATCAAAGTTTGCTTCAACTCGACAAATGCATTCTCAGCTTCATCGTTCCAACAAAGTGATCTTTTAGAATTCTTACTTCCAGCTGTTAATTTAGTTAAAGGAGAGGCAATATCAGCAAATTTACTAATGAATCTACGATAATATGAGCATAAACCAAGAAAACTACGAAGTTGTCTAACAGATTCAGGACGTGGGAAACATTTAATTGTATCTAATTTAGAAGGATCGGTATGCAAACCATTACTATCAACTATATAACCAAGATAACGGAGTCTATCTTTACAAAAATTACACTTTTTCAAATTAACTGTCAAACCAGCATCTTTCAGTATATTGTAAATTTTGTGTAAATACTCTATATGTAAATTAAAATCTGAATTTACACAAATTAAATCATGTAAATAACAAAACACAGTATTATCGAATTCAGGACCAAAAAGTTTATCTACAAGTCTCTGTAACTCGGCAGGTGCATTGGTGAGACCGAATGGCATACGAACAAATTCGAAAAGTCCTTTTCCCGGAACTACAAAAGCAGTCTTTTCTCGAGAAGATTCTTCAAGAGCAATTTGCAAAAATGCTTTAGAAAGGTCAATTGTACTAATATATTTAGCTCCCCCAAGGTTATCTAATATTCTAGAGGTATAAGGAAGAGGGTAAGAATCCTTTATAGTAACTGAATTCAAACGTCTTGAATCCAAACATAATCTAGTACTACCATCCTTCTTTTCTACAGCTAAGACAGGTGAACACCAAGGTGATTTAGAAGGTTGAATAATTCCTTCCTTTAATAAGACTTCCACTTCATCAAACAGTTCCTTTTGCTTTGCAGGACTTAGAGGCCAATATCTTTGTTTAAAAGGTTCGCTAGTGACATTAATTTTATGTTGAACGAGATGAGTAAGACCTAAGCCTCTCTTTTCATAAGAAATATCTTCAAAGAGTGAAACAGTATCATTTAATTTATATTTCTCAGAAGGAGAAAGTTCACTAGCAGCAGTGACTGTACAAACTTGAACTGTATTGCTTCGAATATAAGTTATATTTTTCCATAAACCTTTAGCCAAATCAAATTTCAACCAAAAATCAAAACCTAAAATGAAATCAGGTTGAAAAGAAGGTATAATTAGAAAATTAATTTTTTTTAGTTAAATTATCACAAGTAACAGGTAATTCAATGGTACCAATAATTCTCTGTGAAGAACCATCAGCTGTATAAGCAGCACTAGAAACAGAATTTATTTTATAACCTAACTGTGAAAATTGTTCATGACTATTTGAACCCAGAATACAACTATTTGAACCACTATCTAATAAACCAGAAAAAGTATGGTTACCTACGGAGAATTGTAAATACGGTCTAATATCATTATCTTTAACAAATAAAACAGGAGCTGATCTATAAATTTTAAAAAATGTTTTTAAGTAGTCTAACCAATTTGCAAAGTCTTTGTTACGAGTAGCATCATCAGGTTTGTGACATTCAGCAAAATTTTCTTTCATCGAGACACTCGCGGTTATATCTATAACAACAGGGGCTCGATGCGACCTAATCAGTTTTTTGACTCACTAGAGCTCTTATTCTCTGTGTTACAAACATCACAATTCTTAGATGTGACTCCAACCTTTTGACATTTGAAACAAATCACGCCAGGTATGGATGTACAATGTTTAAAATGATGTCCCGGTTTTTTGCACTTTAGGCAAGTTAGAACTGCATTAGACTTTACGGTAGATTTTTCAGCTTTAACGAATTTATGACTGACGAAAACTTCAAGTTCTTTGGCAAGAATAAGAAATTGTTCTACAGAATCAATAGGCTTACCAAATATAAAAGGTGTGTAAATAGGTAACATGTTATGTTTAATAATGTTAATCAAAACCGCATCAAACAATGGCAAAGAAAGACGACTAGCCATGTCCATTATTTCTGTAATGAAATCTGGAAGAGATTCAGAACTCTTCTGTTTCCTCGTATGAAGGTCATGTTCCAGAAAATAGTCAAAATCCGGCCTGTCAAAACGTTTAAGTAAAGCAAGTTTAAGCTCGTGCCAGGATGGAATACGAAAGCGAACTGCAGAGAAGACTGAACTTCTTTATCCATTTTGAATAAACAATATGATAATAATTGATGAGCAAAGCAAAATGCAAGACTTCAAAAGTTATAAAATATTTGAGGTTAAGTTGAAATATTTTTAAAGTTACAAGTTGTTTTTTATGAAAATATCAAAGTGTTTAGCAATGAAAAGATGCAGCAATAATTTACAATATAAGTTCAAGTCACATAAAGTATGATTATTAAGTTAAACCAAAGTTCACTTAAAATTAAATATGAAATCAAATTACACCGCACTTAGTTTTACAATGTTGAGTTACTTATACAAAACAAAACTGTCTTACCATACAAATGTTGGTTTTGCAAGAGTAAATGGGTAATGCTGTAACCATAAAAGTTAAACATACACAATAGTACAATAATGTTACTAGGAAATATTGTTTACTTACAAGGAAACATAAAAAAAAATTCAAGTTGTAAATTACAACAATAAACAATAATGTTTTACAGAAACTATATAATGTGTTCTGTAAACAATAATACAAATTATAAGATGCAACAATAACTAACAAGATCAGGAAGCTACTTCAAGTCCCTGTTCGCAGAGCGACAAAAATGTAACATACCCGGGAGGTGTGTGGGATCAAGTGTAAGATCCAATGTAAGAAATCATACAAGAGCAAAAAAAATGTGTGTGTGTGTGTGTTCTCCTATTAAAAATAAAAAAAAGATGTATGTGTAACAATAAAAGAATTTCGGGCGCCTTGGGAACGCACACTACATTTAAAAAATACTTGCCAGATAGGACAATTAGTAGAGTCGAACTTCTAATCTTCCGGGGGTGACTAAACTAGGATAATAGAAACACTGGAAATACCTTTGTTAATACCTTATTTATTATGTCAGTAGCTTCCTTTTTACTTTAAATACACACATCAGAAGTATCTAGGGATCAACATATATTTTTGCAATAACTTTTCTCCTGATTGATATTAATTAAAATTTTCTTTAAGGATTCATAACGTAACGTAACGATAAACCAAGTCATCTTTGCATTAATAAAGAAATTTGCCATTTTCCTAATAAAGGGATTTTTGACATTTGAACCACTAACATTAAAGTTCGAAAAAAAGACTGAAATAACAGTTTTCTTTAAAATTTTATTGGGTAACTTAAACAATTAATAATCCGTGCTTCTACCGCGAACACTAACAACACAAGAACATCGGTTTGGCATACTCAAAATGAGTTCATCCAAATCACGCTGTGGAATGGCCGCCCATGTTCGTTGCAACAACAAAAAAAGGTCTTCTTGCGACTGGATACCCTCCATATTCGGCAGAGCTCTTCTCTGTAGCATATCCCATGCATGCTCAATCGGGTTCAAGTCTGGCGACTGAGCAGGCCAGGGCAGGACATTGATGTTAGCTGCGGCGAGAGTCTGTCTTACAACTCTTGCGGTGTGCGGTCGTGCATTATCATGCATTAACTGAAATAAGGGACCGATTTGCACTTGTAGAGGAACGATGACGTCTGATACAATCGTCTCAGCATAAATTTGAGCGTTGAGGTTGCCTCTGATCCAAATCAACTCAGTTCTTCCGCCGATCCAAATACCCGCCCATACCATGATGGTTCCACCACTATAAGGATGGACTTCCTGGCAGGATTTTAATCGCTGTTGGCGTCCAGGGGTTCTCCAGTGTCGTATACGTCTTGTATCCGGTCTCATACCAAAACGAGACTCATCAGAAAAGCACACGAAACGCCATTGTTCTTCTGCCCAATTTCTGTGTTCAAGAGCCCATTGATATCGAATCCTACGATTGTGCATTGCTATAGGTGGTACCCGTAGCGGTCTTCGGGAATGAAGGTTCACTTCATGCAAGCGGTTTCTGACTGTTTGGTCGCTAATTAAGTTCCCTGAAGAGTGATGAAGCCTCACGGCTAACATCATGGCGGTTATTGTTGGAGCTCTTCGAGTTAAGATTTGAATGTATCGGTCTTGTCTCCGTGTGGTGCAGCGATACCGTCCTCCATGGCGCTCAGCCACGGTACCAGTGCTTCGGTAACGTGTCCAAAGTCGACTGATAACACTCTGACTTGTATTCAGAGCTAAAGCCACAGTACGTTGCCGGGAACCAGCTTCTATCATTCCCACGGCTCTGAGCATTTCTTCCCTGCTTAAATGACGTCGCCGCTCCATAATAACGTTGGTTTTAATCAGTAGTAGGGAAACAGTAGCACTAATAATGTCTTCAATGCGTTGTATGTTTTTATAGGGAAAATATTGACAGCTTATTTTCATCTTTTACTCGAATTTGATTGAGAGTTCCTGGTTCAAATTATGAAATGCACCAAAAAGGATCCATATAAATTTATAAAATCATAAATTTATTACAAAGCCACATCTCAATCTCAAGAAATCCGCATAAAAATGCTTGATCCCTAGACACTTTTGATGTGTGTATTAAATTACTAATTTGAGATTATCATTATTGTTGCATCTTTATGTGAAGAAAGTAAATTAAGTTTGGGCCAGATGTCTGGCTAAAAAATGTTAAATTAGACCTCAAGATTTCGGCGTCGAAGATGAGAGAATCCAGAATCCATGAAATGGAAAATTATAATCAGACGAAAGAAAAAGAAAAAGACGAAAAACGCCACAGCAGGGCGTTTTTCCGTTAATAAATGACTTTTCCCGTGTGCACCGATAAATCCAAAGTAGGTGAAAATCACACTAGAGCATCGTCCAATATTGAAATCCGAAGAAATTAAGGATCCCTCCTTCTGAACACCTCGTCCTGGGTGTTTAAGACAGCGATTATGGCATCGTTTAGCCCAAAAATATCCGTGATTATACCGGATTTGTAAAATTAAATTGGCGAGATTTGCCTCGATGACGAAATCAGGTCGTAAAGTCAAACGTCAAAAAAATGACAGTTGCCGAACTAAACCACAGCCAACAAAAGACAGTATAAAAATCGTTCCGAAATCGACCAAAATATGAAAAGCATGTAACAGTTTAAAAAACACGTTACATTACATATTACACGTGAGATATCGATTGACCCGAGGCACCTGCCCCGCCTGTATATAAGGTCTATCTTTTCATATACGAAATACCTTAAGAGGAACTTCTACAAGTCGTAAAGTCGCCACAGCAACGAAAAAATAAATTTTATCAAAGTGTTTTTGTTTTCACGAAATTATTATAATTCTAAATTTTCTTGAGACATTTTGCATAAAACTTTTACTGCATATTAAAAAATTAAATACGACGTAGTCATCTAGCGTAATAGATGTTGATAAATTAGGAGACAGTAGGTATTTATTTTGTGGGTCAAGTAATTTTAAATTATTTATTTTTTATAATGATAATGATTCTCTGAAAATATTTTGTGTATGCATAGTAAGGCCTTATATTTAATGTTAGTCCGTAACAACCACCTTTCTTTCTTTCAACCATCATTACGTCTGCCATACCCCCTATTGGATAAGGCATGTATGTAAGTCGCTATTTACTGTGAACACTGTGTTTCGTGTTTCTTTTTGTGTCGAGATAAACCATGTAACAGCAATGGTAAAATATACTTTTTGCATTTATGAGGGAAAGCTTTTTTCTGTTTTCTATCTCGCCTGGAGGAGAATAGTAACTGAATTGGAACTACATATGACAAAATCGAAGCTATAGAAGAATCTGAATTCAAATACAGTCAAACTTAATTTACGTGTTGAACTTCACTTTTAGGATTAGTACTATAGCACCCATAATACCATTAATGCTCCTTTTCTCGACAACT